>CM076737.1:6393819-6790867 GCA_038501795.1 Pseudopleuronectes americanus | reverse complement strand
GGCAGGATCCCAAAAAGTCTAGGTCGCCCTTGGACCGTAACCGGTTGTCTGGTACATGTGTTTACTGCTCAACGTGCCTAGACACCGTGATAATGTTGGTTGATCTGTATGCGAAGATGCTGTATTTAGACTGAAGTCCGGCGGTTTAGGTATGCGATTTCGTGTAGCGGTGTTTCTGACATTTGTGTTTTTGTGTTGGATCAGGCGTCATTCTACGGCGTGAGCACAGATATCTATGGGAATGTTGGGCGCGGATGTTGGAAGGGTATTAGGGGGCGCCATCGGAATTGGGGGCTTCTAAAGGAAGCACTGCGTTTGCTAATTAAAGGGGGGTTGATGTAGGAGGAGCAGGTATACGTTGGGCTTTATTGGTGCTATGGGTATTATTTTCGTGATGTGTAGGGGGTGTTACTTTTTTAATGTTACACTTCTTATTTGGTTACAAGCTGGCCCCATTGATTGAAAATCGCAGCTGTATGCAGCACAAAATGAGGCAAGGAATAAAAAAAACTGTGGCGGATCGTCCAGATGTCTTTCTTTATGCTATAATTTTATAACTATATATTATCCTATCCATCATAAACTTTCATAATACCAAATACCTCTCATTATCGACACAAACACATATCACTATACCTTTCTAACATTAATTTAAAACTCCTCCATATTTTAAAATCATATAACAACAAAAACACACCAATTCCTCATCAAACTTCCATAACCCCTCACACATTCTAAAAAAAACCACTAAAATCAATATCAACCACCTTAAAATCTCAACAAACCTACACACACCAAAAAAAACCCCCCCCCCCCCCCCCCCCCCCCCCCCCCACCCCCCCCCCCCCACCCCACCTAATTTTTATTTTATTTTTATTTATACCCCCCCCCCCCCCCCCCCCCCCCCCCCCCCCCCCCCCCCCCCCCCCCCCCCCCCCTCAACCCCCCCCCCCCCCCACCCCACCCCCCCCCCCAATTTCCTTGGGTTTGAACATTGTAAATTCTGGATTTTGTAAGAATACAAGTCAGTAAAATATGTGGGTCTAGTTCTGTTTTAGACATTATTACATATGTTAAAATAAAGATCAATCAACATGACCCAGTCCTCACATCTTGAATATAGACTGATTATTTTTAAACTTCAAACATGGCTGTGTGTGTGTAGAGAGAATGTGATCAGGAAGCGTCCTGACACCGGGCGACAGCGGCAGCGCACGGCCAAGTTGTGGTGTGACGACAAACTGCTGGACAGAAAATAGACCTTTCAGCTGTCATTTAAAGAACTGTTTTATTTTCCTGTATATTCCCCTGAAATGATGGTTCCTCTGATCTCCTGGCTTTTTATAGTTTGTACGCCTCATTCTGTCTGAGACGGGGATTTTTCAAGAGACACATGCACGCACATGCACAAATATTAAATCGCTGACCCTCTATGCTTCCCAGTGTCATTCTGAATGGACAAACGCACTCAGATATGCTCAGACACACACACACACACACACACACACACACACAACACACACACACACCACACACTGGTCCTCCTTTTCTTCCCGACGGATCACTGCAATATGGCAAGAAAAAGTAATCCTCATTGTCTGTCCACCAGTTTGCCAGTGAAAGGCAAATCCAGTAAACACTGGAGTTCATCCAACGGTTGAAAGATTAACCCAGTGCATCCTGTGACTGTCACACACACACACACACACACACACACACACACACACAACACACACACTACACACACACACACACACACACACACACAATGAGGCAGAACTGGAATATTCCAGCTCTTTGGAGAGAATCTGGTGTAATAAATATGGACTAGTGATGTAACTGTTAACTAATGGTAAATGATTATTTTTAGATTTGACTACACTTCATTCTTTTTGTCCACGACAGATAAAAAGGGACATTGCAGGTTAAAATTTCAACAAATTCTACAGTGTTTCCAAATCCTTTTAATGATGTGGGATTCTTTCCAACTTGGGCGGGGCCTGATCCCCTTGTAGGAACCTCAAGACTAAATTAAATGCATGTGTAATTAAACTGTCAAATGCTGCTTATACAGTGATGCATCAGCTTTCTAAGACACTATGTGAAATATAACAAGGTATCAGCCATTTTTCTGCAAAATTAACATTTTACTTTGATTGATTTGTCTCATTATACGTATACACATTTATTTAACTCCTATTTTACATGCAAGCATTTTTTCCGGTAAAGGACTATTTCAACATTTTATACAGTTGGTACTTGTGCTTGAGTCAGTCTGTCTGGTGTCTGGTGTGTGGCTGGCAGGCTGCTCTGTGGCTGCAGTAGTCTCCTCTGACCGCCAGGGGCTCCCTAGAGTCTCTGCAGCAGCCCTGAGGAGGGGTGCGGCTCTGCACCGATTCAGGTCAATGAGTTCCTTGTGTTGGGGAGAACAGTCGGGCGCAGTGCCAGGGATGCGCACATGCAGCACACACTCATATACATTCACACATACACACACACACACACACACTCATACACACTATCACACGCTCACACACATTCATATACATACACATAGGCAGTCCAAAAATTGTGTCACATCACATTCCGTTGTTTAATTTATTGTTATTGCCTGAATATGTCAAATCCAGAGCTTGTTCCATATATATCATGTAGAGTCATATACCGGGTAGAGACACACTAACACACGGACACACACAAACACACACAATCCCCTGAGCACAGTTTGTACAGTACCTGTACTGTGACCTGTACTGTGACCTGTAAGTACCAGTGTATGTTTGACCTGTTGACTCCTGAAGATGCTAAATCAGCTGAAGAGGAGAAAAATGTGTGTGTGTGTGTGTATGCGTGTGTGTTTGACCAGCTTCATTGTGTGCATTCATGTATACGGCAGGTATCCGTGTGTGTGTGTGTGTGTCAGTGTGTGTTGGTGATGGAGGGGTTGTGTAGGGTTGTGCGGCGGCGGTGTGGATTGAGTTACATGTATAAAGTGCAGGGCAGAGATCCGGGAGCCGTGAGCTGAGCCAAGCTGGCTAGTGCTGCTACAGTACTGCTGCGACTGCAACACACACACACACACACACACACACACTCACACACACACAAACACACACACTGAGTAGGGGAAATGAGGTCGACTTGGCACTCTGTCAAAATTTCTCTCTCCTGCTCACTCTTGCCAAGCGCTGCGTAGGATTCTACACTACACACACACGCACACACACACGGGCTCTGCTCTACTGCACCATATTAGAAGGCTGGGGGCGTACAGTGCACACACACACACACATACAAATGCTGCAGATTTAAAAAAAAGAAAAAAGAATGCATAGCACGCTGAATGCAGGGGGACATTCACCTCATAAAAAGAAGAGTCCTTGGTAAGTTGTGAGTCGGTGTCAGTACAGTGTGGCATTTTGTGCAGATTTTTCTAATGAAGTCTGATGATCCTTAATAGCCATGTGCATATTTGTCTGTAGTTACATATTAATTTGTATCATTCAGTTGTAGAAAATGCTCCAAAGAGATCAAGCATCTGCCTCTTTCATTGAGGTGCAGGAGCCTCTGATTCCCCGTTCACTCCTCTGATGTGGTTTTCATTTTTCACCGTCACCCCCCCCCCATGACAGCTTCTGCACAATAAAAATACAAACACAAGTGTCGTGGCTTTTGCATTGGAAAAGAAACCAACCACCCATTGTTTGTTCAGTCGCACACAAGGACTGCAACAACAGGACAACAGCAGGATCCTTCATATGGATATTGACAAAACTTGAGCTGACACATAGGTGGACTCTGCCTCACTCCTGCACTCCTCCTCCCATGTTCACCTTGAAAACAATCTTTGCACCCGCTCCTCCCTTCCTTCTCCTTCTCCCTCCCGCCTTCCTGCGTAAGAAAAGAAAAAAAAGTCAGTTTGAACCGATTTAATCCCTCCTGAGTCCTCCCTGGTATTTTAAAAAGACATTGGCCCTTACACAAACTAAGCTGCTTAATATAAATACCGCAGTCGCTCCTTGCCGTTTGCTGTGTTTCCGCAGCGGATGCGTGTGATGGCGGCTATATATAGGCTAACTGGGCTAATAAATAGGGATTAGGCTACTTGGTGGCGCTGATTGAAAAATGGCGCACGTCAGAAGGAGCGGGAAGCTGACAGATTACAGCCCCGCTGGTTTTGTGTGGATTACAAACAGGAGCGGTCAGCTGATATGGGAGGTGGGGGAGAGAAGAAGGGGAATGGAAGAAGAAAGACGACATTCATGTAGTAAAGTTGTAAAATTAGTTAGATTTGTTGTCTGTTTTGAATCACAACATAATCTGTTGATAGTTAAAACATAAGAGCCGACCAGGAATAGACATTTAGAATATTTTCCTTGCCCATTCTAGTTCCAAAGGATAAATTGTGCAGCTTGTGGGGGCGGAGCTAATTTGAGCTATTTCATAAATTCACATGTTGCTTAACATGAACCATTGTGTCACATTTTATCTTGTATGTATACTCCACAGCCATGAAATACATTTTAGAGAGTAAAATTTGGGTAAAATAGTAGTACTCTGGCAAGATAGTAATAACTCAAAATTGTACTCAAGTACAGTACTTGTAGGTATGAAAGGAGAGAGCAATATTGGAAGGGAGAGGAAAAAAAGTACCCCCTCCAAAAAAATTAAAATGGCTGTTGTTGGTGAAAAATCGAGGAGATGACAGGAGGAACAGACGGGCCCATTGTCAGAGAGGACAGAGAGATAATGTTACCGTTTGTGAACTGTACACTAAGCAGGCATTTTGTGATGAGTTTGCTGGAAGTGGCTGCTAAAACCTCGCCTCCCTTATTACCAGAACTCCCATTGAGTTCAGGGCTGCGCGCTGCCGAGCTCGACTTACAGCCTCAGATTGGATGACACTCTGCTGCGTGAGTGACAGCTGCGCTATCGGCAGTGCGGACGCCGCCGTCACGCTGCCGCCTTTGATCTCAAGACGCGGAATACGGCACCGCACATCGTGAGCGGAGGCATGTGGAGGCTCGTCTGTTGTCCCTCGACGACCTTTTCATCGTTGACATTTTATTGTTTTCTTTCTGGCTGCTGGTGTGTGTTTGTGTGTGTGCGTGCCAAAAGTTTGCAATTGCCTGTGTGTATTGAGTGGTGCACTTGAGCCCTGCGCTCTGACATGCTAATAGCAGGTTTTCCTCTTCTGCAGATGTGTGGACGATATGTTTCTTGATCTCTTACATACACACATAAACTGTGTTTTGGAAAATTTGATTGAAGCCGCCGATGTTTGATATTTGGTCTATTCTAAAGCAGACAATTTTCACAGCCGTAAATTACATGGATTTATGTTTCCCGCAGACTTTTATTCTTGGCAGCATGAAGCAACTGTGCCTCTAAAGCAACATTAAGACACTAAACTGCACTGGAACACTTACACACCAAAGACTTTAGGTCGGGTTAGCAGGGAGTTAGCTGCTGCATGTCATAGGAACTCAAATATACACTAATGCTTTTAAAATAACGGGATTAAAAGAAATTCACTATCAGTGTACAACAATCTGGCTCTGTCAAGCATATATGTGCAAAAGTACACGCATACATACACGTCAATGACAAAACCCTATAAAATACAAATCACCTGTATCTGGGAGATTCTGAATCCACACGTAACAGAGACACACACACACACACACGCACACTGACACCACATCTGTAGAAGCAGCAATAGAAAGAAATGCCAGTAACAAGCGGATTCAGTGCAGACGCTGGCCTCAGACTCCAAGCCTGTGTTTTCTCCTGAGTTATGGTGTGATGCGGCTCCCTGTAATTTACCTTCTGCTGGAGCACGTAGGGCTGTTCGCCCGGCATTCCTCCGCCTGCCCACCTCAACACATGAAAGCTTCAGACACAGCTGTTCTCGATGGCGGGAAATGAGTCCCAGATGGCAAAGTGTTTTGTGTGTATGTGTGTGTCTTTGTTTCTTGCCACATGAGAGAGTGCTTTTACTGTACGAGCGGCCTGAGTCACATCCGGGTACACATCAGGGTAATGTAGGGAAGACTTTAGTGGGACGGCGGTGGAGACCTCTGTATGCGAATGCACTTTTACCATCCACGAGCAGCTGGTTTGAGTATGTTCTTGCTCTTTGCGTTCTTTCACTAGACTCCTTGTAAATCACACTGGACCCTGAGACAACAGCTGAAACTATTTTACAGCCTTTCAATTGATGTATTGTCAGTGCTGCTGAGCAAATGCACTGCATCATGCACGCTCAATACAGCTCGAAGGCTATTGATTATCAGCTCCAGCTGCTGCTGTTGAATTATGCATCTCAATGCATCGAGGATATCCCTTTGGAAAGACTGGATTACCCTGATGTTTGAGATTGACGGTAATTTGCCATAAATGGACGTGTGTCAGCAAAGTTGCTGAATTCAACCATGCATTATTCATTTGTGAGCAAACGTCCAATACCCTTGCAAAATAGGAAATCTCTCAAAATCGACAGTGTTAGTAAGCCGAATGAGCCTCGTCAACTGAGCACTAAAAATAAACCACAAAGAGCTGCAGTCCGCTGGGAGCATAATTCTGTTTGTAAACTGCTCTGTTGCAAGAGGGGCGGTTTAAGCTGCGAGCGGTGTCACACAGAAAAGTAGCCAGTCATGATGAATGCAGGGCTTTGAGAGCCGAGTGCAGTGCTAAGGGTCAACACTGTTTTCTCGCCTTCGCCAGATAAAGCTTCACGCCCGTGTCTGTGCATGTGGCGACTGTGTGCGTGCATGTGAAGTACACGTGTGTGTGCATCCACTTGAACATGCTCTATGTGTGCGCTGGTTGACCAGTTATATTGTGCTTTGATGTCTTTGTCTTTGAATGTTGTGATTTCTGGGCATCTGAAGAAAATGATGCTTAAATATAATTAGAAAGGGGAGCGAGGTCAAAACTTGCATTGTAGCATTGCATCTGTATATAGAGGGTTCTCTGCACCAACAACTACAACCAGCAGACTGGGATGAATAATCCTCCTGCTCCACACCCTCCCAGTAAAGCTAACAGTGGTCCATGACACTATGATTTCAATAAAAACATTAGGAGTCTATGTGACTCGGTTATAGGATTGTCCAATGACTCCTAATGCCATTTCTCTCAGTAGTTAACATCAAATTAGGCAATTCAAAGATAACGTCTACTTTACCCTCCCTGTTGGCCGGATGTGTAAAGGTTGAACGTCTCCTTTAATGTCTTCCTCTTTCTGAACATGCAACGGGTGCAATAACATGAGGTCCTACCATTCACTAATCTGATGGTTAAAGTGACTTCATGCAAGTGCATCATGTTTCATGCAAGTGCATTCATGTTTCAAAAGAATCAAGAGCTGTGTCATCAAATGTGGAAGTGCAGGTTCACCATATGAAAAGCCACAAAGAGTGTGAAAGAGCAATATTACAATTTTGTGTCAATTCATTGCATCAAAATTTACAATGTTAGAAACCGAGCTGTTTTGAAAGAGATGAAAGAGCAGTGTCATCTAAACAGAAAGTACCGCAAGTCTGCCTGCAACCGATCTCAGAGCTCCTCAACAAATTAGACTCTTTGCTCAGCCGGTAATATTTTGCGGCCTCTGCTTACGACAGTAGATGTCCAGGTCAAGAGTCCTTCTTCCGTGTATCGTACAATGTTAACAGTCCAACTAGTTTCTTTTATCAAACTAGTCCTCTTCGAATAAAAAACAAACAGCAAAAGTTTTTGTAAGTGTTTTAGGTCCAGACGTCATTTAATCGAATCTCCATTAATAGCTATGTACATAGGAAAGCAGATCAAATAAAAAGCTGGTAGAGCATTGCATTTAATAACGTATATAAGACAAAGTTTTCCTTCTGGGTCAGAGTTCACAGAAGCTCTTCCCTTGCAACAGATCCTGGTTTGACTTTAACCGGCTTGAATGTGACCTGGTGAGCAGAACAAACAAGGTGCTATGGATGTCAAATTTCGTGTGCATGTATAATATCTTACAGTTAAGGGGGGGCAGGAAGAAACAAGATTACAACACATTATCTGCCGCTCCGGGGAGTCTGGGAGGAGTTAAGCAAGAAGGTGAAAGTTCAAGTCTTGAGAGTCGACAGCTGGGTGCCTGTCCCTCGGGGGGAGCGATGACAGTGAGTGTCTCGTGTCTATTATAGATCAGTGATGCTGGTGAATGCTGCCGGTTGAGATATGACCTTGTGAACGAGCTAAGAAAAAGCTTTATATTTCTACGTTTTAAGTACTATTTAAGCTTTGAGACTTTAAGAATAGGAAATCTATTAAGTTCTGACTCCGATTTAGGGGATTCATTTTTATTAAAGCGATAAATCTGTTGGTATTCAATGTTCTTCTGTTCCACCAGTGACAATAAAGTCAAGGCTCAACCACTAGTATGTAAATTGAGGATCCATTAACAGTTTTAATTGAACGGCCTGAACTTTAATTGATCCCCGTGGTGCAACACACTCTTTGACCTTCACTTCTACAGAGCGGATCCTGTTGCAGTGGATTCACGGCACTTAGAGTGAAGAGGAAAGAGTCGTGCCCACCGGAAATCCTCACTCTTTGTCAAAGCCGCTCTCACCTCGGAGGTACCGTGACAAAACTGTCCAGCGCTTTGCTCCCGTGAGAGCCGTAAAGTGGCGAGACAGCCGGGCGCCACGTTTCAGCAGCTCCTGCATCGACACACAGCCAACATGCCTCCTTTTTCTCCAGTCACAGTGTGCAAAATAAAAAAGTGCAACTTTATATTGCGCTCACACTCGGTGATGTCACCTCGTCCCTGCCAAGAAACCGGCAGCCCTCATTTGCATTGTGCGATAGGCTGACAGCATCTTTTTAGATCTGTTCCAATAAACAACTGACAAAGATCCTCCTGGTTGGGTTTTCTCATGTTGTTTTATCCCCCTCTCTTCCGTCTCTCTCTCTCTTTTCTTTCTTTCTCAATTACTCTTAACTTTTATCTGCACTTGTTACCCCGCAGCATACACTCTTTCTCCCTCTCTCCCACACACACACACACACACACACACACACACTCACAGCACACAGCTAAGAGAAAGAGGCCTCTGTGTTCTGGGGACAAAAGCTCCTCTTTCTCCAGAATGAGAGCCGAGCTTCCGGTTGGAGCTCACTGTGTCAGAGGGGAGAGGAAGGGCAGACGACAGGCCAAGAATACGATATGCAGTGAAGTGTGTGTGTGTGTATGTGTGTGTGTGTGTTTAAACTTACATCCCTCTCATTTGTTTGTGTTTTGCTCCCACGTGCTATGTGTGTGTGTGAGCGCGAATACGGATGTCTTTCTTTGAATCTATTAACGCAATTGTGTCTATTTCTCTGGAGTTTTCTCTCCCAGTCTGTGTGCGTGTATGTGTGTGTGTGTGTGTGTGTGTGCGGGTGTGTGTATGAGTTTTGGGGTGGTCCGCCGGCTGGGTGAGGGCACTGGGTTTGTGTCAGCCTGGTGTGAACCAGTTAACCGCCCCCCTGCAGCCACAGTGAGACCGATTGGTCGCCAGGGAGCGATGGGAGCGAGCTCAGTTCTCACCATTTAATTCAGAAATACAAACACCAGGGACTCTTTCTCTCCCTCTCTCTCCCTCCCTCTTTGTCTTCCTCACCCGTTCACTTGCTTCTTTCACTTCCTGTCTGCCTTTGTCTCTGTCTTTTCATTGTTTGTCCTTGATCTTCTCTACTTCCTTTGGCTTTCTGTCACTTTATACAACATTGCAAATTGTCCCACTTTCTTTCAATTAGTTTTCCCTTCACCCCTTTCTCTTCCCTTGCTTTCTCCTCCATATCCACTTGATCAGGTGACGGTGGCAAATGGGAAGTTAAATGCATTTCTCTTCATTTGATCCATGAATTATGGTGTCGACTGGATAAAGACCAGTAATGATGGTGTGCTCAGCTGATGTACGAGGCGCCGTGTGCTTGCATGTTTGAACAGTGCAGTCAGTCAATGAGTCTTAATGAGATTCAGTGTGATTGAACGTTTAGCACTTTTAGCTTGACATTTTCAACTCTCAATTACAGCATCAGTATTATAGAGTAAACGGGTGCAAACACAGTTGTTCCTTTCATCCGTCTTCCGTCTAAAAGGGTTTTCTATAGGAATAATGGAGCCCAGGTTCCACGAAGGAATGATAGCAGCTCTTAAAACACTTACGGCTGTAGGATGGGGAATTCTTTATATCATTTGTATAGAAGTTTTTGCTCTTTTGATTTATGAAGTTCCTCAAGGCTCAATTCTTGGACCTATGCTTTTTGCCTTTTTAGGGTTTTAAGTCTTTCAGGTTGCCTGCATCTTTTATTACTATTTTTGCTGATGACAAAAATTGATTTGGAAATTCATGAAATACTTTGTGCAGGAAAACTGACTTAGCAATAAACCTGTTTCTCATGTTGACTCTGACGTTCCTCAGATGAACTTCTGAGATCTGTGATTAAAAATAGTCTTTGCTTAAATAATCGTTGTGACTAAGTGGTCAATATACTGGACAAAAACTATAATAAACCTCCCTCATGTTCCCACACATGCCCACACACACCTCCAAAAGACTTAAATAGTGTTTGTGACAGTGACAGAAGGGCTCCCTCTGCTTTCGCTTCTCAGCTCACCGCCCATTGGTCGGTGTCTGGGGCTCACCATAAATCTGCTGCGGCCGATAAGAGAGAAGATCGTGGGGGGGTCACCCCTGCACAAACACAACCCAGCTAGCCTAAATCAATGGCTCCAATATCACACTCATACACAGGAGCAGACGGCAGTTGTGAAAGATGCTGCGTGGTTTACACAGCCAGACTTGAAAGGAGGAAAAATTGTGCGACTGCATGTGTCGACATGTGATGGAAACATGAGGTTTGTGGAGATTGCATGTGTGAGTGTTGCATGATGTGTAATTGTGTGTGCATGTGTCTGCAGTTGTGGGCATATTTCTCCATAAGTGCATGTGTGTGTGTGTTCCTCATACTAGTTATTAGCGCATTCTGCTGAGATGTGTTGTTGTTTTATTGGGTCAGGCTTACAACACACACACGCAGGCAGAGAGAGAGACTGAAAGTGACATGTTGCCCCTCCATTGGATGCAGAGTATGTTCATACACACTCACACACAGGCACACATACAAGTATGAAGCACATGACACCTCCCTGCAATTAGCTTCTTCTCTGGTTTTAGCATAAGCTACCGTAAACAAGTGTAATCCCTGTTCTTAACTGTTTAAACACCTCCCACACAGATCCTCCCATACAGACTGCTGCTAGCTGTGCATTTGTATGCTGCCATTAACCTCAGAAGGAATGGTAAAGAGATAGACTATGTTGAGGAATACACTAACAGCCATGCTGCGGATTATTATTTTCAACAAATAATACGGTATCATGTAAATCTAGCAGTAAATCAAGGAATATGTCTGTCTGTATAATCTTAAAAAGCGTTCAGCCAATCGATTTCTAACTTGGCAGGTTTCTCAGAGAATAACTCATGGATCTAGATAATTTAATGTATCAAGCCTCGATAACTAATTGGTTTGCTCCATGACCCCTAGGAACCCAAATTGAAAAGTCAAATTTTTTCGGTTAAAGTATGGCATTATTTTTCAAGCAGTTCAAAATGAGTGCTGCAGCCGAGCTTGATTTCAAACCTTGGAGAGGTTAGAGGCTTCTTCATTCCTGAAGATACTAGGACCTGGACGACAGAACTCTTCCATCATTACCGCAGAAAGAATGTTTCCTCAGAAGAGCTGAGAGCTACCTCCTGTTGTGAAGAGCCACCTTCTATACAGGTCCTATACATGAACATTAAACAAAGTCCTGTTGCTCTTATATTTGTCTGTTCATGTGCTTTTAACGACACTCATCAATTCATGCTTTTTTTTTGCTTACTTTGATCGACCACTCCATACTCGACACATTTACATAGCAACTCTACAGATAAACCATGAGCTATATGAAGGGTTTCCATAAGGGATGTCTCGGATGTGCATGGCTGGGGGAAGAAACCCATGCAGTCAGCGAGGAAGAGGAGAGGTGGTGCGTTAAGGCGAGGCTAATTTGTTTGTGATTGGCATTGATTAAAGTCCGTCCCAGGAGAGCTGCAAACACACACGGACTCACTCCACGATATATAACCACACTGTGTGATACAGAAGCTATCTCATCTTCTCCCAACAAATCCTCTGTGACCCTGATGGTGACTGTTGATTATACATTTATCACATCAACAATAACATGGACTCAGTAGAGCAGAGAACACTGTGTCCACTATGCCTCCTCTGTCCCTAGTTTAGATTTTAGGATGTTAAGGAAAGACCCAGAAAAGGAATGAATGCCTGAGTGAAATCCAACATTCATCCTCCATGTTCTTTGATGGATGCACTTCTCTGTGACAATCCCCTCAACTGTTGCCGAGTGTTCTCAAGTGGTTGATTTAATTGCGAACACATTTTCGGCACGGCCCCCGTTGATGATACTCCACCAACCTATATGAGGTGTCAACAAAGGGTCCATTGTGTATTTGCTGTTAACATAATCCCACGCTATACCCCAACAGTGTAACCCTAGACCCCTAACCCCAAACAGAAGAGGAGGTCTTAATGGCATGGTGGACAGATCATCCATTCAATGGTAGTAATAATAATAATAATAATTACTTTATTTGTATAGCACTTACCGAAACAAGGTTACAATGTGCTTCACAAAATCCATGGTAAAAAATGAATGAACTAAAATAAAAGGTACTCAGTTAAATTTTAAGCTTAGAATAATAACATATTAAGGTCAAAACCTTCAAATTTAAAAGGTATAACAACAGAATAACTGGATCAATGGATATGCGGTTTGGATAATGCTTCATTTTATGTCTAATACTACGTTATTTTTGGTTTTAACCACGAGAAATCTGATGAAACGTATACGTATGGCGAACTTTTTCGTAAAACAATAATAAGACTAAACAAGGCTAAGGCAAAGTAAGGCAAAGCTTAATATTTTAAAAAAAACGAAAAAATAAAGAGAGCATTGAATGCAACGTCTCATTCAAAAACATGCTGAAACCCCCGGTTCTGCATCCATCACTCTCCTCCTCTTCTTCACCGAGCGTTTACAGATGTGACAGCCAGTGTGAGCTCTCCCCCTCAACCCAGCTAATTACAGCTGCATTTGCATTAAAACAGTCACATGCTCAGCTTGAGCTTGAACTGCAGATTTCATCACCCCCCTTTAAAAAAAAAGATCCCGTCTTCCCTCCCTGTACATCTGATTGCACTCTATTGACATATTGTTTTTCTCTCCACGCAGACACGGGGCCTGCTTGTGTTTACACTGCATTGAGCCGAGCTTGCATCGCCCTGTCTCTACGGCGCGTTGAGGCAAGACGAGCAAATGCTGATGCAAAAAGGTCCACCTATAGTCTCAGCCACAGAAACCCCTGGTACAGATGAGGGGAGTAAGACTGATGCAACATCCAGTGTTGACTTGGCTCTCATGATGCCATCATGCCTGCTTCAATTATACATACACACACACACACCCACACACACTCACACACACACGGGCACACATATCCATCCATACCTCCAAAGATCCTTGACGGAACAAGTCAAGCGGAGGTCCTTTGATGTTATGGTCCCTATCGCTCTTGTTAATCTGCCTGACGCGACAGCCACAATAAGGCCTGTTCCCTGGAGTGCACTGTACATGTATGTGTGTGTGTAAGATGCTGCAGTTAGCAGTAACAGAAGTGCAAAGAGGGGTACACACACGGGGGCCCCAGAGACAGGTTGGGGGGGGCCCCCGTGCTGGTGTGTCCCACTCACACGATCACACATCCATCCAGTCAATTAATTCATCACCGCAGACACCAGTTTCCCCCTCGGACCTCCACTATTACCAGGCCTCACCGCTGCCCCCCCCCCTCCCTCCCTCCCTTCCCCCCGTTTTCCTTGATCTGTTTTTGCCACTTAGGTTTGCACGGGGGCCTTTTTGCCTCCTCTCATTCATAAGCTGGGGACTTTTGGGGGGATCACGCATCAAGTACACGTCAATGGGGGGGGGGCATTAGTCATTAGCCATGAGCGTACATGAGCCGACGTGTTGGCTCAACAAAACGTTTTTTCGGATGCACCAGCAAAAAATAATGGCCCGAAGGGTCGAGGGACGGTCGGTCAAAGAGAGAGAGAGCCACACAGAAGGAAGTGTAGCGGATAAAGATGATAAGATGAAGCAGTAATGACCCCCATGGGGAGATTGGGATATCTCAGCCACTAATCTGATAGGATTCCACAGGGAGACATAGATTACAATAAAGCAATGAAAATATTAAAAGGGATAAAAGCAATAAGAACGTGCTGAAAAATGTTGGCGGCAGAGGAACACAAAGAGGACAGATGACTTTGTGTGTTTCTGGACGCACACAGTAAAGACAAGAAGAAAAAAAAGATATAATGAATGTGAGCCCCCGTTTCCTCTGTGACCAGCGAACCCATTCCTCTTTCTCCCTGACTGCAGTCGGCAACACACAAATGAAAGGATCACCAAACCAGAGGGAGGAGAAAAAAAAATCACACAATTAATTAGAGGGATTTGATGCTGCTAACGGGAGCCTCTGGTGACGAGTGGAACCGACCCCGTGCTAATTGTCGCTGGCGGCTCATTAAATGGTTTTACACGGCGCCATGTGACTGCACCGCGCTTCTGTGCAGATGCAAATGATTAAGACATTAAAGAGAATTTAATCATAAATAAAATCAACATGTTTTATTATATTAATATGTGTTAATGTATCATCACTTTGCATATTCTTAAGATATTGGTATTTATGTGTATTTGTCTATTTAGTTAGCTTTACTTATTCTTTGAACCTACAGAGCTTGTTTTGTTGTGCTGTGTGTGTGTGTGTGTGTGTGTGTGTGTACAGGAATGGAGGAAGTTACAGGAAGTGTTATATTTTTTTCTGCGTTTGATTCTTAGCTAGATTACACAAAAAGTACTGGACAGATTACCACAAAACTTGAACAACCGTTGAGATTTCTGTTGACTACTCAGAGAATAATTCCTCGATCTCGATGAAAGAAATCCTGACATGTTTACGAATGTGTGAAGATTCAACACATAGCAATTAAAACATTTCTGTGATTTACGTCGGATAAAGGCTGAGAACTGTCACTTCACGCCAAATTAGACAGATTGTAATTGCTTCTGTGTGAAAGATGTTTTAAAAATTGGCTTTTCTTCTACTGTGCTATTTTTAACAATAATTAATCAAAATTATTCTGGAAATAGATATGTTTACCTAATAAAGGATATTATGCAAAGTGTGCAGACGTATGCCATGTTTATTGCGGCATGGTTATTTACATTTCAATAAAAGTCCATAGCGCATATGCTACCTGTGCCACAAGTCAGCACAGAGCTAAGTTTATAGACCTTATGGACCAATATGAGCCCTGTGTATAATTTCATATTAGAGCAATAAACATGTGCAGTACAATAACCTGAGATCAGTTTAATCTCAAACACGGGGACAGCGTTTTCAAAGAATTGCTCCATATCAGAGGATATTATCCTCCACATAACATTATGATCTGGGAGCCGCGCCCCAGGTCCTATAAAACTATTAGCAGGGTATCATGCTGATGATGCCTGCTCCCCTGGGGGTTACAACATCTGCCGGTGTGTGTGTGTGTATGTGTGTTTGTGATTGTGTGTCTGTGATGAGGATATATAGACAAAGGGGGACGACACAAGACAGAAATAGTGCAATGATCGGAGAAATAAATACATTTAGATGCACTGAAGCTGATGCCAGAGCCGGTGTCAACATCTGTGTGTGTGTGTGAGTCTGTGATGGACTCACACTTACACACGAGGAGGACATATAGAGGAAACCACATGGTTCCAAACCCATTAAGCCGCTCATTAGAGAACCAGTCGCAGATGGTGCTGCTCTTTACACCACACTGGAAATGGCCCTAGAAAGCTTCCCATAGCCCCCTACAGCTATACCATCCCCGTCCCACCCCCTCCCATACACATACACACACTTCACTGCTGTAGTCTACTGTAACATGTATAGTACATGCCTGTGTGTGGGTGTGCATAGGTGCATATAAACCCCTGCATAAATGAAGTCGTTATGAGACAAAGATTAATTTATGTTTCTTTTTCAAGTTATTATGTTCATAATAAAGCCCTGTCATGATTTAAATTCTTAAATACAGTAATATTGTTCTTCAGATCACATGACCCACATTGAGTTTCAGTTGACTTAAGGTCTAACTATATATTTGAGCTTGTGAGAGCATAACAAAGCGTTTCTTTGATTTTGTAGGAAAATCATGAGTTGTATGATTAACTGTACCTGTGTCCTGGCTATGCAGCATTCACATCACATCATGTCCGTTGTAATTAGTACTAAGTGAGACAGAAAAGCTGTTAGTGTCAGTCATTTTAAATCTGAGGTGTAAGAAACTTTTGACATGAGTGTGGAAGCTGTGATACATTTGAATAAAGTCTAATGTCAACACAACTACTTCAGTTCATTTAAATTAAGATTTACACTGTATGAGGTTTCACGGTTAAAGCAAACTACTTAAAGTGGCTGTCTTGAAGAATTTTTACAAAAATAAATGTAGCATTTCTGTTCTAAATTAAATTACATTTTATTTATCTAGCCATTATTTACAAATCCCAGTTTTCCACATAGGTGTTAACAAGCGGAACAAGGTGTGACGCTGTGGAGGAGTGTTAGACAAGTCGGTATAACGGGAGATCCTCTTGCTCTTCTTGTTCTGCTGATGTTGCTTGAATGCAACATGAAAACCATCTATCATCTCTTCTGCTTATCTTTTCAGGGTCTCAAGGAGCTGGAGCCGATCCCAGCGAGAGGCAGGTTACACCCTGGACTTGATGGGAGCGTATCGCAGGCCCAACATCCAGAGACACACTATCATTCACACTCACACCTACAGAGAAATTAAAGTCTCCAATTAACGTAACGCAAATATGCAAATACGTCTATGGAAGTCAGAGTACGAAACACACGGAAAGGCTCCATACAGAAAGGCCCTAGCTGACCTAGGAATCGAACCAGGAACCTTCTTGCTAGTGGCGTGCCATTGCTCAATGTGAATCAGTGCTGTAGCATGATTCATGAAGAGAAGCAGAGAACAAAGGTGTCAGTTAACTGATGTTAGAACAAATCTAAATCAACCTTCATTTGTCTGTATAGATTGGATCACTTTTCTGTTATTTTATTTCCCTACCAAATATTTTAAATACTAAAAATCAGCTTTCAACTCAGTTTCTATTTCGTCTTGTAACATATAAACACAAGTCATTCAGTTGCATTAAAGGTTAAATCATTTTTCCTTTTCGGCAACTTTTGATTTCCTTTTCAAAAGACCATTTACCAAACCCCAGCACTGGAAACACGACCATTACCATCTCCAAACATTTCATTTGGTAGCTGAGGTGTCAGGTTGCAAACGTGATGCTGCGACAGATGGGGGAGAAAGAAAAGAGCCGTCGTGGGGCCTCTCCAGAGCCGGGCTCAGGGGGGGAAACGGGGCCAAACATCTTAACCTAGATAATTCCCTCGCCCAACAGCTGGCCCCTGCACCGCTGGCACTTGCCGCTCCGCAAAGCTGAAGTACAGTACGGGCAGTGTGCAGAGTGGGAGCTGTGTGTGTGTGTGTGTGTGTGTGTGTGTGTGTGGAGGTGTGTGTGACAGACGTTGCGTGCCGGCGCTGTACATCTCTCATGTTGTCGGCCTGTCTGTCAGAAAGTGAAGCGTCTCTATTAAACGCTGTGATGAGACGATGGAGGGTCGACGTACAGAAAAATGAAATTCCTCATCTGCTCCAATTCTCTGCTTGAGAGCCCCGCCGCCTCCTCTCCCAATCGACCCCTCCTCCTACAACCTGTCCCCTCTGCTCCCCCTCTCAGTAATTGCCTCCTTTCTTTTTTATCTGCACTTTTTTTGTCTTATCTTTCCCTTGTTTGCATTATTTCTCTCTCACCTCCCTTTGCCCCTTTCTATCAAATTTAATTTCCCTTCCCTCCTGGATTTATCTCTGCCTTCTCGCTCGTCCCGCTTGATCAATATATCTCTCACTCTCTCTCTCTCTTTCTCTCTCTATCCCCACCTGTCTCTCTCTCTGACAGCTTCTTTCTGGCCGTCTCCTCCCTCCCTGTATCTCTGCTCTGTGTGGGAGACAGGCCTGTAGGAGCGTTATCAGCCTCCTGTCTCTCTCTGCCTGTCTGTCTCCAGGGCAAGCAGCTGTGATGGGGCCTAATGCACTATTGATCTCTGTCACCCCTTAGAATATACCTGCTGATGCGTGCACACACCTGCACACAACTCACACACACACACACACAGCCCCTATATATTTCACACTTATGCTGCTCTACACACCTAAATACATGTATGTGAGTGTTAATAAATTTGTAATTATATTTTAACACCTTTGCACACAGATGAACATACAATATGGGGTAGAGGAACACAAAGACAGACTAGAGGGCCTACACACACACACACAAACACACACACACACACACACAGTGGCTAGCCTTCGCTTGTGATGTTTGACCCTTGATGTCCACTGATATATCGCAACAGCTGTATAGTACTGTTCTTAACAGTATGTGAGCACGCACCCACAGTATATAAGCTCTTTGTGTAAGAGGCCACCGTCCCTCACACACACACAAAACACACACACACACACAGTATATAAGCTCTTTGTGTAAGGGGCCACCGTCCCTGACACACACGCAGACTCTTTGGTAAATGTCAGAGATGTGAGGAGCAGCGATACCTTCTATTGTACCTTTTCAACTCTTTCATCACTCACGTCTCTTTTCCATTCAGTCTCGTTCAGTGTCTTCAGTCAGCGGTCGGAGACAGAGAAAGACGTCAGTGAGACAACTGCACAACTTTCTTGTTTGCATTCCATTGGATCAGTAGGGGTGGAATGGATTCTATCAACTATCTAGCATTTTTTGGGTCAACCACCAAAGAAATCCCGTAGAGAACATTTACCTCGAAAGTCTGGATTTATTGCGTGTCCCACTTAGAGTTAAAAACTCACAGCAGAGGCTAAAGAGCAGCATTATGTGAGACAAACACACACTAGACATGTTAGAGGAACCATTCATTATTTACTCTCTTGCTGTGAGATAAACAAGAGGCGGTGTACACCCTTGACAGGTCGCCAACAGAGAACTGACATTTGGAGAAAAACAACAAATAACAGTCACAGACACACCTACAGACACGTTTTAGATTCTCAGAACAACCCTATGGGAGAAGTAAAAGACCCACACAAACACGGGGGAGAGCTGTAAGCAGAAAGGCCTTGGTCGCCCAACAGGCTCAAACCAGGACCTGCTCATGGTGAGGAAACAGAGCTTACCACTGCACCAGAAACCACCCAATCACAATTATACATTCTGAGCTCATAATAGTTTCCAACTGTATCATTGAACATAATATCGCTCATTATAGCTTCATGCTTACATTGAATTATGCATTCATGCTTTGTTCCAAGTGTCTTCTTCTGTCTCTGAGCATTCGCTGGCTGACAAATATTTTCTGTAAGCCCACAAGCGAACAGCAATCCAGAGAAAAGACCCATTTATCCCACACAGTATGTTATAGTAATCCAGCTGTCTCCTACAGCGTGTACCACACAGATGCATAGCTTCCAGGAAATAGGAAATGTTATGATATATGAGGTGCATGTGTATGAAGATTTCTGAGATTTACTTCCTTTATTCTCCTATGAGTGGAAGGTGGGAGGAATAATCCATTTTCCTTCCATTGTATGTTAAACTGAGGATGGAATTGTTGACAGGGGCTGAGTTCATACCGGCGATGGATGGGGAAGTGGCGGGGTGTTCATTTCTCAACGTGCCAGATGCTGGAGGTCTTAAGAGATACAGAGGCGTGGATCTGAACTGATTTATCATACACCACAAAGACAGGGACGCAACATACATATGCAAACAGACGCACACGTTGTCCCATTTCACATATCTTTGTCAGAAATATCCACAATGGATAATCGTCACTATCGAATCATGTGAACCTTACTTTTCTATCGAGGGAAGTAATCCCGAAGTGAGGGTCACTCTTCAGAGGCAGCTTCTGGTCTTCATTAGCAAACTGGGTCTCTGTTCGAATGTAACCAAATTTTGGGAAATTCTTCAAAAGAAAATCATAATAAATATCTCGTCCCAATTCGGTGCCATCAAACCATTTAAGAGACAATCTAATCTGTAAATGTGTACGTCTTCTCAGAGCTTACGGATACAGACAAAAGAGATGAAGAGCAGCAGTTCCATCAGAAATCTATGGGGGGCAGTGTAGGAGCTAGTTCAAGAAAGAGGACCGCAGGATGAGAAAGAAATATCACCAAGGGTATAACTTTTTGAAGAGGGTCTTCTGCGAGTTCTTATGTTGGACCACCGTTGATAACTCTCTTCAGAGGTACATTATCGCAATCATTGTCGGCTCTGTGCTGCCCTCTAGTGGATGTATTGCTCACAACCATGCCAACGTAAATGCATGGGGGGTTTCGGGCTATGAAATCGAAATTGACGTATCTCTTTTCACACGTAAAGGTAGCATTAATGAGTCTAAGACCTGTTTCCATTGAGCTTTGATTGATGAACCAGCTTTTCCAGCTCAGCCAAGAGTAAAAAAACAATTGCGATTTTTGTAAAGTTTCCGATCCATTAGTTTTTTAGGAGAAAAAATCTGTAAATGTACATGGAATCAGGTTCACAGAAACCAACCCCTCTGATAACAAGTGGTTGTATATGTCTTTCACTCTCTGCCTCAGCGACTCTGCTCCCGCTGATGGATGACTCTTAGTCATCGTCCGCAGAGATCAGTATACAGTCCGGGCCTCTCTCAGCCTCAGTGAATTAATGGCCACTGCAAGTGCGGTGATAGAGCCGGGGGATCAATACATCAGACCAACCAAAGATGCTGAGAAAGAAACACCGCCCCTGTGTTTGTACTTCAAACTGTGTGAATGTTGGTTTGTGCCTCTACAAGCACTAGTGTGTAGATTGTGTTCCTGTGTGCTTGGACATCCTTATCAGTGTATTGTAAATCTATTGTTTCGGTGAGAGTATCACAGGTCGAGACACTGTTGACAAATCAAAAGCCTGGACCTCTCCTAATGCCCACTTTCCCTTGTCAGCGTCTTCCAGGCAGAGACGGCAAATCATTACCTCTGTTTTTCTGCCCCCTCTCTCCTTTTATTCCTCCTGTTCTCTACCTCCTAAGTGCTGCTGTGGCAGTTTGAGGGATTAATTAGTAAACACAAAGTGCTAAGTGGAAAGTCTTTCCCGAGACAGACGCAGTTTGGTTACGATTGATGGTGAGGAGGAAACGTGAGAATCTGCTATATGCTTGGTGTTGATCATTAATGTATAATATTAGATTTTCATCTGACATACATATGACATATGAAGAAAACAATACAAATCTCACCTTTTACTACCATTCTTCTTCTTCTTCTTTGTTCGGTTTATTGGCAGGTGGCAACCAATATCAAGGTGCATTACTGCCATCTCTGAATATTCTATCTTCTACTCTACTATTCAGATAATTGTTGTGCACTCATTTATATCAATCAAGAAAATCGCGGTTAAAGAAAATCTATAATCTTATTTCCTGTAAAAATGTCCTTTGATTTAGGAACAAAGCCATAAGAAATATTAATGTAATGGACACATGCTGTGTGCTGTGACGGATCTTCATTCTTTTTCTTCTTCTTCAGCCATCTACTGGATCTGCTTCTTCTTCATCTTCTACTCACAACTCCAATTTCACATCATCCCCATTACTCCATTACAAATATAGGACTGCTCCGCCTCCTCTATGATAATTGACGGGACACGAACCAGTCAAAATACACATCAAATACATTTTTCTTAAAGATGGCTTCTGTCTTTCTGATGTTTGTTCAAGTGCTCATGTTACTGATAGTTTTAATTAGTTATTTGATCCCATCAAAAGGGGGTGAAGATCATGACAGCTGGGACTGACTCACGATTGAAAGGATCTATCTAGGGATCATGGAGCAAGAGCTCGTATGCAGGATATTTTGCTGTCATTTCTGAATGTAGGAGGAAGTGGAGATGCATTGTACAATGTTTGACAGTTGGTACTCTTTGTTTTCTCACTTTCTCTCTCCCCCCCTCACATTGTCTGTGAGTAGTATACATTTTTAAACCGGATTGTTGTTTTTCTTTTCTGGCTTGTGTTTGATGTGAGGATATCCTCACACGAACACACACACGTGGTGCACACACAAGTACTCAAACGTGAGGTGCCAGTTTGTTTACATTTCCAGCTCCTGAGTGTTTGTGCTCACTGTGCTCTGTCGCTTTCTGGTAATCATGGTAAGGTTAAAACTCGCCTTTGAGCACAGGCAGTAGATGTTTACTCTTCCTCTGTGTTTACAACCTGGTGCCTATAGACAAACAGAGGGACACTGGGATGCACAGACACACACATGCCTCAAAATCATGCATATTGGACTAAAGCTCCCATGCACACACACATGTACTCACACACAAACCTCTTTCTCTTCCAGTGCAGAGGTAATCAAGTTCAAATTCTCTGAGGGCATCACTGTTTGGTCAAATTCAAACACACAGTGCACATTGAGCTCAGCTGATAATCAATGGGACATTTTCTGTTCCTTCAAATTAATAACCAGAGCTCTCGAATGACACAATTGGCTCCCTCTTATTATTCCTGCAGCAGTAGCAGTAGTAAAATTGCAGGTTTTTATGGCTGGTTGAGTCATTTTAGGATATCACCCAGAGTTTTATTGTCAGGCAAATAGCTGTAATAAAATACATATGGTGAGCAGTTATCTCGAGATGTATTTTTGTCTTTTATCTGGAAATTTAGGTTTTCAGGAGCTTTCAATCCTATTAAATTATCTTCACGAGTCAATAAAGGTGTTTTCAATGTTAATTGAAATTCAAGTTATTTTCCCTTCCAAGCTCTCAGAGGATATCTAAAACTTAAGATTGATCGTTCATATGTGATGTGAAACAGCATGTATAGTATTTCAGAGCATAACAAATTTGTCATTAAAGTTGTGAAATTAACATAATTTGCTCAATAAACCTCAATCTGAAGCTTTCTGTGACTTATAATGTTCCCAGAACTTAATACACGTGCTGTTCTGATCATTGATGCCAATGAGCATGAACGATAATCATCACAAACACATAGAGAAAAGAGGAGTCGTTAAGAAACAGGCAGTCACACTGGTTCTACTGATTTCTGAGAAACGAAGAGCAAATCTGTCACAGTAATGAGAATGAGAAAGTGTTATGCTCTTGTAATGAAGGTAGTGTGTTGTAAATAGTGACCTTCAGATATCTCAACACAGTAGTATCATTATTACCCAAATAAACATTTACAAATTGCTAAAGGTCTTTCATCTTCATTGCTAAATTAATTATCTATGAATTAACAAAGATTGTTCTTTCAAGAAGTGCTTCACAGAAAGGTCATTCCCCAGTGTGTGTGTGAATGGAAAGTTTCAAGACGCGTTTTTCACTCCAGACCCATCAGAGGCCGAGATAAAAATTAATGCAACTCCAGCTTTTTATTGAAAACATAAATACAAACACAATTCGGCCTCTTTCGTCTCTTCTCCCGGTGGCTCCCCTCATGTTTGCTCCGCCACATTTAGAAGAAACAGTCGATATTCATTTTGATCTTTTAAGTAAAAGGCTAAAGGTAAACTGTAAATAAGCAGATTTTACGGTCTTACTGAGTATTTTAGGTTTTGTAATAGTGATGACGTTTCTTTTCCTGAGCCAAAGCAGAGAGAATGTGTTAACGTGTGATGAGCTCAGAATGTTCATTTATAATGACGAGAACTACTGAACAGTGTGTGGATCATTTAAAGTAAAAGACATCACAGGCTTTAGTTTTTATGTTGTTCTCGTCTACAGTGAGATAATAAGAAAGTAAAAGCATCGACACTGTCAGGTATTATGTCAGGAATCAAAGTATCTTTGTTGAAATGAAATATATATAGTGTGGTGATTTGTAAACTGTTATAAACTCTCCCTTTGTTTGATAGAAGCTCTGTTCTAAAACCAGAGTGGACACGTGAAAAGTCTGGAAAAACGATTCCACTCCTCGACCTAAAGGGATCTGCTGACTTGCAATTCTCATTTTACTGTGAACTTAACTATTCTGTCCCTGTAAGAGCCTGTTAATGGATCTACTGCTCTACTGGTCAGTAGTTCAGCTGTTCTTAACCCAGACCTGTCTAAAGGTTAAGTTAATGTTGGAATAAGCCTCCAGGAAATCAATGTAATGTCCTCTCGAGTCGTCAAGACACAGCTGTGTGTGTGTGTGCGCGCACATGCTTATTTCATTCTTGTGTTGGCTATTTGTAAGCAATTTGTGTGTTTACTTGAAATAGTTGTTTGTCATGTAAGTGCACCTCTGTTAAAGTGCTGCCTGTGACCGAGGCACAGAGTGCACAAGGGTCGGGGTGACAGCGTGTGGACTTTGTGTTTTTGTTTGCGTGTGTGTGCTGCTGACCTGCAGGTGAAGTGAAACTAGGCCATGGTGACACTGCAGTTATATTGCAGTCAGGAGCTCTTGACCTCCCCTGCAGGGTCACCCACTCCTGATGTTATGGTGACCTTTACCTCGTGACTTTTTTTTTAGTAGATCCTTCACACACGTTTGCATTTTCTTCTTTCGCCCTTTTCCTTCTCCTCCTTCTTTTCCTTCCCCTTTCTTCTCGAAATTTATGTTTCTCTGTCCCCCCCCTCCCCCCCTCCCCACTCCGAGGACAACTACAGTACATTTCTCTGATAAACTTTACCCTCCATCTCTTTCATCTCCGACCGACGCCAAACAAAGAAGAAATAAAGGGCAAACAGAGCCGGATTGACAGCGAGCCAGATCGAACTCGCAGGCAGCAGACACAAATATTTTGTGTCGTAAATGTTTATTCAGGCGCTGGCGGGCTCGGATGGAGTGATCTCATCGTACACACAGAAAAACACACACACACACACACACACACACAAAAAAAAACATGTCTTATGCATTATTCCGTTTACCCAGTATCTTTTAAAAAGTGGGGTAACAAAGATGTTCCTGTCATCTGTAATGTATCGATATATTTTCATGTAATCCCATTTCATATAATGTTATGCGAGTTTGATTAAGTAACAGCAACATACACACAAACACATACATGCACACACATACACACACACACATGCACAACAGCTTTTTCCAATAACACACACACGTCTAGAGCGGTCGTTGGTCATTGTTATGAAGACACGGGCTGTGGTGAACTCACTGAACTAGAAAAACAATTGGCACAGACTTCCTGCTGGCTTCCTCTGTAGTGGGGCAGGCCCCTCACACTACTACTACACACACTACATCTGCACACACACACACACACACACACAGATAGAGAAAGCAGGGTGACAAGCCGGAGTGTCTTCCCGCCATCCTGTTTTCTAGCCAGAGTTTATTTTGGTCATATGCCGGATCCGTGCTGTACAGGAAGGGGTAGCCTCACTGCGTGTGCGTCCATGTGTGTGTGTGTGTGTGTGTGTGTGGAGTTCAGTGGAAATTTTGAGGAAAATACCTCTGTCGACCCTACTATAAACAAGCCCATATTTGGTGCACAGGCATCAACAAGTCACTTTCCACCACAACACTCTTCCTACTCACATTGTTATTGAAGGCGACAAGTGATTAGGATAACGGAGAGAAATCACTGGAACCGTTTCAAGCTGCTGTGGTCACACAGCGTTCTCCATCAGGACATGAACGAATGCAGCGTGAGACTCCTTCTCTCCATTTCCTTTTTCGTCCGTATCATGTAGGTTTAAATCAAGCCCGGAAAACTGTTTTTGATTAATTCACCTCCAATCGGTCAATAATATAATGATTTTTGTCACTTTGGGAGCATTTTATCTTACTGAGATATTGCGGCCCTGGAGTAGTGCTGCAGTCCTCTGAGCAGCCAAGTTGCATCTGTCACACGCTGAACATTCAGTTCTCACAGGAAACATTTCTTAAAAATTAGGTTGTTCCAATGAATTTACCATTTATGGCAAACAGGACTCTCAGGTCTTCAGACAGACAATAGCAGATGCAGCAGAACTGCAGCCGCCTCATGTAATTCCTGATGGAACAGGGATGATGACGTACACGAAACACTGAACAACCAATATATAATGTGATCCGGTAAAAACTGTGAGCCTGGTCCTTCTGTTGCTCCATTATAATGGTTTGTAAACCAACAAGAGCCTGTGTTGGTCACATTCCACAATTGTAGAGTGCAGGCTGACCCTTTCAACACAAGCTCATACTTTGAAGGACTTTGACACCTTATAAGAGCTCAACATGCAGAGTGTTGGACCTTCACTTCTGTTTGCCCTTTTAATCCACAGGACAAACCTGGAAAACATCCAGAAATATTTAGTATCCTCAACCCCGACCCAGATAAAAAAGGAAAAACCAGCAATGTGGCACCTTCACACCTTTATGACTGTTAATGTCAGGTCTGATACGGTTACTACTGAAATAGCTTGTGTAACAACACCCACTACCACAGCTACGCAAGTGGCTACTTGTACTAATAGTATGAGCACTTTTAGCTAACAAGTCATTTGACTGCATCAACAGACGCTACTCCAACCATGTTGTAAGAGGGCTGTTGTGTTTTCCCACAGTGAATTAAAAATGACTAACATGCACTCACATACAAAAAGCCTTCTGTCGTTTTAATGTGACTCAACATCAAGTCAAGAATGATTCTTTTCCAAAGCATCACGGTGTTTCATTTGAGGCCCTTTCTGCAGAGCCCCGCTGACTCACTGTGCTTAATTTGCAGTGAGAGCTCTGAATATACAGTGAGGAATTTCATGTAAGAAACACAACATGTTGTCGGCCGAGTGCTTGTCACAAACTGTTACTGAAGACGAGAGTGGCCCATCCTGTGTCATTAAGACTAAGCAGATTTGCCACAATGTCCCAAATTTAATCCGGGTGACAGTGAAATCTAAATTATCGTCTCAGCGGCAGAGTGAACACTTTAACTGTGAGACTGTTTGTCACTATGATGACTTCTTAGATACAATACACCTTGATATAAAGCGGGACAATTTACAGTGGGCCTATTAATCTATGTTCAATTTGTTCAGTATGTTAAGTTATCCACGTGCAGGTCCTGTAAAAAAGACAGAGTGTAAAACAAGTCTCTTATCCGTTCAATCCAAACATAAACAAAACAGTAAAAATAACAAGCTGTACTTGTAATACCACATTTTTGACAAATAAATGATTTTTTTTGTCGTTTTTGCTTTGCAGTATGAAACAAACAAAATATCTTCCTCTCTCCACGTTTAATGCTAAGCCACAGCCTCCAGACAAAGTGCTATCTTCGTTTGGATGGTCTCCTCATCTATCGTTCAGAAAGAAAGCAAATATTTCCCATCTTGAATTCGCAGCCTAACATTTAAACTCAGGAACTTCCTGCTGTTGACGGAACCACTCTTCACATAGAATTACGAACCCTTTAATGAAGGCCTTCAGGCTGCATCTACCATGAGCTCTCTCCACAGTCTCCACAGCAGCTGTCGGACACGACCGTTCGGGGAGAAACAAGACTGTGATGTACACTGGGGCGCTGCTCCATGGTTGGCCAGTCAGTGGTGTGCTGACCTCACACCATGCTCCATTTCCTGTTTTCCCCAGCGCTTGTGTCAGCACAACGACTAATAGTACCCAGGATGCTACTCATGCTACTCATGCATGTACTCCTATGTATGCATGAATTATGGCAACTCACAATTAGAATGAAAAATGCAGCATATTTAGTTTGGTTACACATGAATAAAAGTCGCTGTCTTGCACTGTCACATTCGTCCTGCCCTACTTAAAGAGATTTAGATTATAAATAACACCAGTTTCATCCACATAGTTACGTGCTTTATCTAGATTTCTCTAGTGTGGTGAAGTTTCTACTCAGATAAGAGTCGGACCAATTTGAACCATCACACAACCACTCAGGGAAAGTAGCAGAAACTCTCAGACAATCCTCTAAGAAAAAGTTTAACATTTAAAAATGTCAAGATTCGTGCCATGCTAATGTTTGTATGCTTCAAGAACATATAAAGACCCGGGGTTGCTGAGATTCCTATGTTAAACGTCACCAAGTTGTATTTTCCAACACACTGAACAGTTTCCAGTTTACGCCCATGGGAGTGTTATCCATCATCGTCCGACAGCGATTGGGACCAGAAATAGATGAAGAGGAGTTCAGCTCTCCAGAGAGGATATGACATCGAGGGAGGCTATAGTTAGCCAGTGGAAGTCCTTGAAGTGCAGCTCCTGCCTGCGTAGAAACACCACTTTACCTGAACGCTAATTGCTCCAACACATTCTTCATTACATTTACTTCCCTGTTACAACTGAACAAATGGCCCTGTCGATCTGCTGCCTGGGTGCTTGTGAGTATAATTGCCCTGGAGTGTCTATTCAATCTCCGGGTCATCCTACTGTAAGAAGCTGTGGGCATGCAGATTCCATGGGACCTTCTAGAGCGATCGCAATTGTTGTCATGAAGAGAGAGGGTCACAAGGCCACAGAGGTCAGCCGAGAGTTCAATACACACCCACACACACTAAGCCTGCTCCCTCTGTGTCACCAGTGTTCACCTTGTGTCAGTCCTCTGGGTTTTCCCCAACTTTCAAAAACAAATAAAGATGCTATGTGAAAACTCACACTGAACAATTAAACCAAGGAACACGGTGTCAAGGAAATGTACATTAGTTTTCCGGTAAACATTTCCTGGTGTTGTCGCAGTCATAATTTCCCTGGTTGTGCAATTGAAAATAATGTCGTAAATGAAAGAACAGTTCAACAGGTCAACCTCCTGCCTCAGCGAGGCCTCCTGTACCAATTATCAAGCAGGTAGAAAGTTTGAATGAATGTTAGTGTCATCCTTATTCATGTCCACTCAATGAAGTAAAGGTAAAATCAAATGTGGCCTTGAGGTTTAAGTTTGGCAGCAGCATGAATGAGGGCCTCAACTGAATTCAATGGAACTAGCAATATAAATTATTTAATTGTTCTACTATGTACCATGTTAAGCTTTTATTAAGCAAGTCCACGCTCAGAGACACTTTAATATGACTACTTAAAATGTGAATCATACATTTTTCAAAAGAGGATAATAAACTTTTTTGTGGAAAAAGTGAAGGAGGACCATAAATGTCTGTGGGAAATGTCATGGCATTCCACTGAAAGGTTCTAAAGGTATTTCATTTTAATCTGAGCGAGATATTGACGTCACCGGTCCATGTGACCAACCAAGGCTAAAAAACTGAGATGTGTTCAGTTCACATTATATCAGAACAGAGAGAATTTCTTATTTTAGAACCAACCTGAGTTTCAAAGCATGAGGGACCTTGCACATTCAGCGTCTTAATAAAAGAGCTCTGACTGAATGAATGCAGTGTATCAGAAATAGCTGCAGCTTTTGTTGAAGCGTCCTTGTGCCAGACACTGAGTGAGAGTCGCTGGAGCTCAGAGCAACAAGTTGAAGCTGGAAAACGTCCTGGACAGATACCACACGTAAACAAGAACAAACACGAAGGCGACCAGGTTTAGGGGTCTGGGTGGTGTTTGCCCTGCTGTGGAGACTTCGTATTGATTTGTCCAAAAAGACCCTGTGCACGGTCAGTTTGAATCCACAGCGATGCTTGGCAGCGAGGTGGCAGCTTTACTGGAATACAGTGCTTGTGTAACCGCTGGCCTTTCCACTATTGATGTGTTCGGGCATAAGGCCACATTTTCCTCGGCGGGTAAACACTTGGGGTAAAGGTGGGAGGTCAGTAGTGTGAAGCGATAAGAGACTTACCAGAAGTCTGAGACAAACATGCAACACTTTGTCATTTTGCAACTCGGTGCAGTTAATCGTGGCGTAACACAGACTCGCTGAGCTGAGGTCATGTGAGTCGAATATACGTTCAGGATTTTTAAGCAGATGGTTGTATTTATATAGCATGTGCTGCATAGATAGAATACTATAGTACACACATGCACACACTTACGCTGCTGGTGCTGGTTAGCAGTGATGGGATCATTGGTTCAGACACGCTGAAAGTCCCACAGGGTCGCTATAGCAACTGGAGCCAAAATAAAGCAGCCGTCGAGACAGCGGCGGCGGCTTCAGCTGGCACACACACACACACAAACACAGACACACACAGACACACACACGCAGTCAAACACAACCCCCCTCTGGCCTTGGCACCTAGAAACAGACACAAAATGAGGTCTACATTAAACCGCAGAGGGAGAGAGGAGAGGAGTGAAGAGAGAGAAACATGGAGGCAGAGCAGCAGCAGCAGCAGAGGAGAAGAACGTCCTGGAATAACCCCTGTAAGCTGTGTTCGCTGTTCCAAACAGGACATATTTAGCAGCCTCTCTGACTGGCAAGAGCCCAGACTCTCTCTTAGTCTCTCCTACGCACCCACACACACCCGCACACCCACACACAGACACACATTCACACACACGTTCGCTGCCCAGTGCTGGCTCCCACTCACGGTCTTGCCCGGCTCTCCACTGACTTGCTCCCTTCACTACGTTGCTTTTTGTGCCTGTTTCATGTGCATGTGTGTGTTTGTTGTCCGCGCCAAGCAGCAGACAGGCCGGCTGTTCATAGCGACACACTGCGAGGGCTGAAGCCTCCTCCCCCCCTCCCTCCTCCTCCTCCTCCGGGCCTCGGCTAGAACGTTCCAGCAGCTCGGAGAGAGGCTCTGCGGGGCCAAGCTGGCACCTCGACGCCTGCAGAGATGACCAAACCATTTTTGGGCGAGTCTGCGGCCAAATAGTGATAGTAGCAGCAGGCCGGAGTGACGACAGCTCCGGGTCTGCAGAGAGACGTTTGGAATAATCATGTGCTACTTTAAATATCTGCCTATTTAGCATAAGATAGTATCTATCTTGAACTATTCCCTTGAGAGTTGGAGAGCAAACGGTTGGATAAAAATACTCGTTATTCTCTCTTAAGTGCAGAGTTTCCGCTCAGAATGAATAAATCTTTCTCTCAGACCTCAGTTGGCCTTGATCAAGGAACCTGCATGTTAAACTCTGAATATCTTAAAGTCCTTTCAGTCCATGATCAGAGTCTCAGCCTTCAGTGTGTGAACAGCGGGGTGTCATAGTCTGGCCACACAAGTGGTTTAATTGAAAGTAGACTACACATATCAGACCGCGTGTATACAATTAAGTCGTCATTGTGTATTCATCCACCGGCATGTAATTCATCGTAACGTAAACATTGGGGTCAGAGCGGAGGCGAGGTCGTCCGGCAGTCGCACTGAGTCATCTCACATTTACATTTCAGGCAGACGCTGTGATTCAGAGCCGGGCTGAGCCAAACGGCCCCGGCTGCGTCCGAACCAACCACCTTGCCACCTATGCCACCACCGGATGGTTTGATAGGGCACGAGAATCACATTTCGACTATAAATAAATCCTGCAATCCCACGCATGCCAAGCCGCGGCAGCTGCCTGTGTGTTTTTATAAATCGAGGCATATGACTTGCGGTTTGTAATCTTACACGGATTAGCAGACATTCCGCACGTTGTATGTTTACCAGTCGAATCATTTTAATCATTTTAAGATGTCACACAGCAGCACTGAAACAATAGAATATCTATTGAACGTTTTAAGGATATTAGTGATATCCGAGGCATTCAGATTCTGGAACGTGACACCAATAATTATATTTTTTCATCAGTTTGTCCTATTGATGTAGTGGCCAAGCAGCATTTCCTGTTGCACCCCCTCACCTCTCTTTTCACATTTTCTGTCCGCATCATCACTGCAAACTTTCAAAGGCAAATCAAAGGCAAATACTGAAAATAAGACTAATGTACATTTATATTCAAAAACAACAGAAAACCATCTCTTACAAAAACGCTTTTATTATTATTTGTAAAGCTATTGTGAATAAAAAATCTGTGTGAATGCACATTTAGAGTGAGTCTACACAAGCTCACAACACCTGTACAATCCCAAATCAACATGTTTTTTGGTGTGAGGAAAATGGCCAGGACCATTGCAGGGACCTCATGGTCAGTAATCTCAGTGTAAAGGACTGGTGTAGAAATGATGCCCCAGTTAATAAGCATAAATGAACATCACACTGATGATAACATGCTTATGGTGTTGGTGAATGTGCATTGTTTCATGTTAAATATAACCAAACTACTAATCCTACATTTGCATAACGATGCATGTTTGGAAGAGGAGGAGTGAGTTCTTGGAAATCCCGTCATTACGTCTGTCAGTCACATGAAACCAGTGAAACTCTGCATCATCACACTCCACTTGCCAGGATTTCAGAAGCAGGAGACACCAATGGTTTGGAACAGATGCTTTTACACACACAATATATGCACTCACACACACACACACACACACACACAGCTGAGAAAAAAAGTGTCAAGTCTGTCAAGAAACAGCCCCTAGAGAGCTCTTGCTTGCAGCTTAGCAGTTCTGTATCTGATCCATGAGCCCTGACAACCATCACACACACACACACACACACACACACACACACACAGACGATGCTTTCTAGGCAAAAGTGCACTATCTAAGGATAGTTATGAATATTCATGGACATATTCCAGAGATAGTGGAGTAGAAAACCATTTGTGAATGTGTGTGTGTGTGTGTGTGTGTGTGTGTGTGTATATCTTCTGGCCCAGTGTCTTCTCGCGTCGCTGCCCTTTCCCTACTATCTAAGCAACCTTGAAATGATCTTTGGATCATGCGTTCCCGTGTCTGCACGGCTTGTAAAAAGCTCCCTCCCTTCCTCTTTCTCTTTCACACACCCATAAACAAACACGCTTACACACACAGACGCACACACAGACACACACAGTGTCTCTCCGTCAAGGGTTGGGTAACTTGATGACTCCAGTAAACAATCTACTCAAGCTTCCCTTGCACACCTCGGACAACAAACACAGATACCAAGACGTCAGCACTGTTCAGCCCCGTAATAAACTACAGCTCAACCCTATAATAAACTACTACTGATAGTACAGTAAACATGAAGCCATGTGTACAGTAAGGACCCAGTCTGTTTGTTTTTAAAAATATTGTACTAGGTAAACAGTGCATATATCGACTTGTATGAAACAGCACTAATTACACTTCTGTTGCTGAGTCATGCTTTACATATGAATGAATCACTGACGCACCAACGCTGTATTTGTTGAGTTAGCACTTGGCAGTGGGCGGAGCAATCGTCATGACGATAATGTTAATAGATTCATGCGCACATCAATAGTCGGCTTTCGTGCTTACCTGCATTGCTAGCTGTCAATACAACGCTAAAGAGAAGCACACGGGAAACAAACCAGAAGAGCACGCACCAGCTGCCTCGGCCTCTCACATTAACATGATCTGATTGGCTAGCACCGGAGCGTGACCACTTGTTTATACACGATATGATTGGCCGGTGCCTCCGTTGCACATTTCGTTCAGCTCAACTACCCCTGTACGCATCGTGAGCAATGTGACGGAACCACAATGCAGGTCAGCAACAAATGATGTCGCCACATTCAAAACGAATGACAAACATGGATCAAAGAGACGTTCTGGTTTTTATCCATAAGTTTAATTTGATGTCTTTACTGTAATATGTATCTCACAGTATTTGTATTTAAAATAACTGCATAGATTTTGATGTAGAACTTATATATGTTTCTGATTATTTCAGATTTTTAATGCAGGAGAAAAGCTGAACTTTATTAGGTTATTACAAAGTTGTATGCTGACAATTTCCATGATGTTTTCTTGCAGACAGAGCAGCTACGATCTGGATCAATAATTGTCTCTTGTTTGTGAGCTGCCAGCATGTAAATGTGTTTGACTGTGCGTGAGCATGTTTATGCACAATTCCCGAGGGCCAAGTGAAGCATCAATAATTATTTTACAGCACGCCAATCTGCCTCCAATCGTAATGGCCGGCCGGCCCGGTCACAGGGAGGAAGGGGGCCCCGGCCTGATGAGGCTGCAGCCTGCTGAGACTAGCAGGGCGCTGGGTCAATTTCTCTCTAATGGCCTCTCATGCAGCGGATCTAATGATAAAAGATGATGCACGCAGGCACGGAAAAAAGATGAACTGCAGGAAGGAAATGGGTGATAAACGGGAGTGGGGGCATAAAAAAGAAATGGCTCATTTGTTATTGATTGGATGATTCTTTCTTTTTTTTAATCAAAGCAACCGATGATTTGTGTCAAGCCGCGATCAAAAAGCCACAAATAAAATCGGTTCAACGTCTGGAGGAACCTTGACGTGACCTTTCCCCCCCCTATCCATCCGAGCTGTGTACACACCAGTGGGCAGGCCTCGCTTCCTGTTCAGCCACACGTCTTAATGGTGCCATACCGCTATCTGTTTCTGGTTCTCTGACGTGACTGGTCCTCTGTCATGACGAATCAGAGACAGCACAGTTCCATTACAGGAAAAAGTAGCATGAAGTGAGCGACACATGTTATTGGACAATCACGTCGAGCCAGGAGGAAACGCTCCACTGGTTTCCGGGCAGGTATGTGCAGAACGCCAGCCGTTCCGGGCAGTCACATGGAGAGTAATCCATTTCTGGGATGGCAGTATAAATAGCTCTGTGTGTGATAAGACTGTGTGTGTGTATATGTATGTGTGCGCATATGGGTAACTTGATATGTATGAGTCTATATGTATGTGCATATGTTTGATTTATGTGTGTGTGTGTGTGTGTGTCTTCAACAGTATTATTTTACACTCCTATCAGTACATTATGTGTGTGTGTCTTTGACCTACATGTGTGTGTGTTCGTTTCTTGACTTCTATCATATGTTGAAGTGTATTGTCTTAAATAGTATTTTATTGCAGACTTTCTTGTTCTCGTTTTTGCTTCTTTGACCTACAAATGTGTGTGTGTGAAAGTGCGGTACACATAAGCGTGTGTGTGTATGGTATTTTAATTCACACCTGCCAGCTCTGTATGTTTCTGTCTTTTTGACCTGACATGTATGTGGCTTTAGGTGTGTGTGTGTTAGTGTGGTATATGTATAAATAAAGCATGTTTGTGTACATACATGTTAATGCACATAGCATGCACACCCACCAGTTCCCCATGGGTAATTGTGTCTCTTTGACCTGCATGTATGTGTTTAAGGTGTGTGTGTTAGTGACAGGAGGACTACCTGTCACCTCAAAGTGAGCCCAGTAGTCTTATTAATGCAGTTCAATGACAGCGCCCCATCATCCCTGTTACCAGTCAGTGGTGTCACTTACACCAAGTCTTTTTCTGGCTCAGTCAATGTTGATGAGGGGGCGGTGGGTTGTTATGGTGGTGGTGGTGGTGGGGGTCGCAGCCCCTATCAGGTCACTCAAAGGGTTTTTGTCATTCGGCATTTGTCTCCTTACACACACACATAAGCACACTGTTTTGATGAGTGGTGTTGGTGGTGATCTAAGAATAGCTCTTTATGATGTTGCTAATGTAAACACACCGGCTTCAAACCCCTGCAGGGAGGCTGTAGCCGCCAGGAGGTTAAAGATAGAAGCTTGTGACCAGTAGGTCACTGGTTTAAACACACAAACACGCAAGGAAGGTTTGAAGGAGAGACAGTGTGTTTTTCCTTTGTCACACGTCGTTTGCTGCAGAAGTTATACACTGTGTCTTAATACAGCCTCCTTCAGTGGACACGGTCTACGAAGGAGGCGGTCTTTATGGGATGGGTAGACCGTGAAGGCTGAAATGAAATTAAAGTCTGGTCTACAGAGGATTTCAGAGATGGTAGTCCTGCCCTTATTGCTGTTGCCGAGCAACGGAGCTTAAGTTGGACGCGCCGAGACCGCTCTAACATGTGTACCGGTCGCTGTTCCATTGAGCTTAAGCTTGATAGTAAACGCTGTTATGAAAATGGTTAATCACTGAAGAGCAATGAATGCTGGGATAGGTGGGGCTGGGAAGGGTCCACCCTTTGGAGCCTTTGTCTGGGCCCCTGAATCGAAACACAGCTATTGCAGAGACGGGAAAGTGGATATTAAGCAATTAAAAAGATTGACCACTGTTGGAAACATTTTGGATAATGTCGATTGCAGATATTTTGATGAAGAACCTTAGCATATGTCTGCTCTCGTTAGTTACCTTTTTAGCTAAGACGTCTGCAGCCCTCTCTTCATCAACAACAAACCGAGCTGCAGCCGTAAATATGAATTTGCTATTTGTCATCTCTGCTTTAGTTAAATGAGGGTTTTCCGGCCTTTGCCATAACACAGTTAATTACCATTATCATGTTGCAAAACAAACACTGTCATTACTGTGACTCCCGCGTGCACTTTGGTAATTATGCCATCAATAGGACGCTCCACGGTCCCACCTGATATACGATTAAAAAGGTTTGAGTCAGCTGGCGATAGGGGGAATAAAGGAGACAAATGATTCTCATCGCTCAAACCACACGATTGATTGCAACTTCATACTTCCACTTCTCTTCTTTTTTTTTCCTCTAATGTTGGTGAGCTGCCAGAGAATCTCAGCCCCTCGTAAATTCCCCAGGAAAGAAAATCAATCACAGAGAGAAGAAAGGAAACATCACCATGGATCAGCTCGGCGTATTGTTCGTTTTTTTTTACTTGGTGGTGAACATACTCACAGTTTTGGATGAACAGTGGGAATATCAATGTCAAACTGTTGTAGCAGCTATATTGAGCAGAGACTATATGGTTAGTGTCATGATTCTGAGTTATCCACTCCGATTTTCCTTGTGTTGGACTTTAGGATTTTAGGTTTTTCATGTCTTTGCTGTTTGAATTCTTCATGGCTCATTTCTTTCCATGGCAGTGTCAGTAATTACGTAATTTTTGAAGAATTATAACAAACAATAAAGTCTGCGAGTAAAAAAATCCCATTATACATTTAAAATGTCTTATTTAGTTGTAATACTTTTACATATAAAGCATGTTGACTGACAATTTTTTTATGTTGTAATAAATCTGTTTGATGCAGTTTGTGCTGCTCTGCTCTGATTACATATTCTAATCCCCTAATACTCACAGAATACATAATACACATAATAACCCCTCAGGATAATTTAGAAATAAGGACAAAAATCACCAGAAAAAAAAACAGGAATGAATAAGTCAAAATGCAAACAAAGATGAAAATCCAAAATCCAAACGTCATCAAAACTTCACAACAGGGGCAACGTCATGAAAATAAGAATAGCAGGTTGTCACAGGAGTAACTGACTCATTGGGCCAACATACACACACACACACAAACACACACATACATTGACACACCCCTCCAGGGATTCTCAAGGCTTCGACACAAAAACAGTGTCAGTCACAGGCCAAATGACTGGAAATCTTATGTTGCTTCATAGATAACAAAAACTGGTTTGACTCTTGCTGGTGTCGCATCGATGATGAACTCATGGAGTGTGAAACGAGGAAATGAAAAAGCATTTAAAAGGCACAAAGTGGAACATGTAAGTAGTAGAAGTAAACATAAAAAGACTGTAACAACATCGGAAATGTTGCAACTGCAGCTTTATTCTGGTAAAGAGCCACTTCCGGCTCTTTACTTTTCCTCATTTACTGCAAGTCATTTTCTGTAGAAAGTTCAATTAAACCATTGAAATGCTTCATTACCGAATAGAATAACTCAGTGTCTCACTTGAGGTTTTTTACACATTATAATCCCAGTAAATCTTTGTTTTGTGAAAGTGGATTTAGATTATCTCTGAAAATCTGGGCTTAATTTCATGAGGTCAACGGCTCGATATGAACTGAGTGGGAAATTAATAAAAAGTTAACCAATGCGGAAGCTGCTAAGTGTTTGTTTGCAGAATTACACAAAAAGCAACTGAACAATATTTGTATACACAACAAAAGGTGATGGCTATGTCCAATTATTCCAAGGAACAGCCATGAGGGGGGGGATGCTGATGATAAAATTGAGAACCTAGGGTGTTTGTGTGTGTATGCATGTGTGTGTGTGTGTGTTTTGTGTGTTGTGCATTCTTTCAGTATGAAGGCATGAATCTCATACTCAGACGCAACATACTCAGACCATGATTAAATGACTGTTGGACGGATCTGCACTATTAACAGTGTTTGTAATCACAGAACATGAGCTTATTGCACGATTCTCATCTACCTGGAACAAAGTCTGACTAACAAAATAACTCTGTGTCTTCATGTGTTAACAAGTGTCCAACCTAAAGTGCCTCTCGAGTAAAAGCTTCTGTTATCAGTGGGGTTTGATAGTGTCTTCAAAGACATGTCACTCATTTCAAGGGTAATCTTTATCCTTGACATGCAGAGACTGATAGCAGCTGCTTGTCCTCTACACCGTTCCTTTGAAAACACATACATTCAAAACTCTAGCTGTGACGTGGCCGTATTTTTTACTGTTGCCACACAACCAGATGAAAACATTCTTCTGTGCGTCGGTCATCCACTGTGCGTGTCTGCGTGTGGACAACTGGACAGTGAGACCTTTGGAAAGGTCAGTAGCTGGAGTGAGGTGGCTAAAGATAACACACACACACACATGCACAGACACACAGACACACACACATGCACACACACGCAGCTAGATGATGGAGACGTTGAGTCAGAGGTAGAGCAAAGGTAAGAGAAATTTGGCCGGTGTTATGGTCACATGTTCCAATGCGGCTGAAAAGTTTCTTTCACTTGCTATCGTTTATCCACTAACACACACACACACACACACACACAACAACACACACACACACACACACGCAGAGTGTAAGGGGTAACTGTTAACTGCAGCAGGGGTCACTGTTCTGACTGATATAGCTTAAGCTGCCACAGTGAACTCTGAGCTCAGTGCGATCCACTGCACCACTTAAGATGGTACAACCTGTACTCCTCCAGATACTATTAGACACACACGGCTAATCGCTTCTTAGCTACACACGGCGGCTGAGAGGTTACTGCAGCACACTTGTGACTCTTTGAAGCTGATATTGCAGTTGTTCTTGAGCAGGGTGAAACTTCAGCTCTTTCTCTCAGTGAGCAATACAGCTTAAAATACACATTGTTATGAGCCAAAACTGTTTATTTGTGTTACATTTCATCTGCTTTAGTGAATGGAGTTGTCTCAGTGGTCACCAGGTGGCTGTGACTCCGGTCAAGTGACATTGGTCGTTCAAGGGGAAGATGGCAAAGTGACAAGGATGATTTACGCCGGCATTCAATTTGAATTTTGATCTTTACAAACCAGGTAGATGATTCTGACCTTCTACCAATCAGCAAAACAGAGGAACTGCGGGGGGGGCTATTACATGTGGCACGGAGCCCGAGTCAAGATAATGAATGAAGACCAGAAATCTTTGAAAAATAGCTTGTGAATAGACCTTTTGTCTGGAGACCAAACAGTGGAAGGGTTTTATTACAATGTAAAGACCTTTCTTTGCTCTTCTACAGTTCTGAGCACATGACTCACTGACAGAGCAATGAATGACTTTGGCCACAGAGCTACACACTTCACATACAGTTTGATTCATGTTATTTACTTCACGTGAATCATAAAGTTAGACAGTAGTGCTGAAGCCAGGGTCCCAGTGTCTTTGTGTGCACTGTGTCATGCATTATATACTTCAAAAGGTAATATCAGCAGTTTTTTTTAACATTAAATATAAGTAAATGTCTAATTATATCGATTAATGATCACATAATATAATGACAACTTCAGCAGGAAGTTCAATGAAGTAATATCCCACTTATTTATGGTCACTAATGTGGTTTATTAAAGTGATATTCCCCCCTAAATTTATTTGGCTGGTTGCAAACTGCATTTTATGCTTAATAGTAAATCATTCAAGTGCTATATATTTCAAAAGATGTAACTTTCATGTTCCTTTTATGTTTAATCACCACTTGTTGAACGGTAAATCTGTGGTGTAGTGCTGGAAATAAGAAATAATATCATTGCATGAAAAGGATGTTAACCCGACAAAGAGTTCACCTCAGTCTCTTTGCTCTCTGCTGCCGTATACTCACCTGTGTCCACTCCAAATAACTGTGATATTTACATTCTTTAGGTGCTTAGGTGGGTGCTGTCTTAACTGGGTGCTGCCTGCTCTGCTTAACAATGGATAATCCCATTCTCTATGTTACTCAAGCGCAGGTGGGTGTGTGTGTGCGCGTGTGTTTCTGTGTGTGTTGTAAGCTCACTCACATGATAAAGTTGTTGCTAATACAGGCCCACGCGCACTCACATTCCTATCATAGTTAGCATTTAACCAGATCGTGATCAAAGAATGCTGTTGTTTTTGTTTTCGGAGGGAGCATGTGACCTGGAGGTAATTGAGCGTTTGTTATTCTCCCTTTTATTCTCCTGCTAAACCCAAGGCTGTCCTCGTGCCTCTTATACAAAAATGATGAATTCCTGCAGAGTGACATTCATGGAGTCAGTGCTGAATGAAGATCATTGGTGTCTCACGCAAAGGAATCGTGGCTTTTAGAAGAGTTCATTCATAAGTGATGCCTGAGTGGGGTGTTCACCGATTTTCTCGTAACTTGAGTTTTCTGCAAATCAAGGTGAGGAAAACACCTTGAAAGCCTTACCAGAAAAGAGCTTTTACCACATTTTCATTGATCATCCAGATGCTCATTGGTCATTATTCCCTGTGGTCACAATCCTAAAAAGGAGTCCCTGTGACCCTCCTGTCTTTAGCATGGATCATCTATGTGTCCGCAATATGTAACCTGACACATGGTCATTCTGTGAGCCTGTGCTGTAAAGATACATAGATGGCTTTGCTGCAAAACTTTGTCATCACTATAAATAGGTGCTTTAGTAGCCTGATACAGTAGCACTGCCATGAATGGTGTGGAAAAGCAGAGTGTGTGTGTGAGTGTGTGAGTGTGTGTGAGAGCCTCTGTGGAAGAGTGCATTTGTCTCTGCCCATCGCTTTGATTTTCACGTGCCTGGTCCGAATGTGACCTGCCAGTATGATGTGACCACTGTGATGAGTGTCTGTGTCTATGTGTGTGTGTGTGTGTGTAGTTTTTAGCTTGGAGGGGGGGGGAGGATGTTGAGTAAACCTCATGACGCACAGTGCGGTCATAAGACACTAGTGCTATGGCAGAAATGGGTGAAGTGACAGAGGGGGGAATGTGTGTGTGTGTGTGTGTGTGTGTGTGTGTGTGTGTGTGTGTGTGTGTGGGTTCGACGAGGGGGGACTTGACAGGAGGCCAAGCGAGGCCACAGGTGGTCAAGTGGAGAGAGGCAAAGGCGTGGGTGGGGGTCTATTTGGAAGGGGAACAGGGGATCAGGCGGAAATTAAATATTATTCTGCTTCAGAGAAATACCACACCGATTTCTACTTTAACAAACCTCTCCAGTTGGACTGATATATGCTTGCTGCTTTTTACATTACATGTCCCTCGGAGAAAAATAGGATACATGTGTGAATATAAGAAGGAAGGCATGAGGAAATGTGAAAGGGGTCCTTGGAAAGAAGGTGAAGAAATTTGAACTTAAATATCCTCGTAAAACCTCTGGGGATGATGCAATCGTATAAGAACTTGGCCCTCGTTTAAGTTAAATCAGGTCATGATGAAAAATTTGTGGCAGCGTGTCGGGGGTTTCAGCATGAGTAGCATGTGCTGCGTACAGAGATGTAAGCTGATACTTAATGTGTTGTTAGCGGGATGATTTATTGACTGACCGAGCTTTTAAGTCTGGTGCAGCTGTCCGACCCTGTCAGTGAACATCTCTGTCTCTGTATCCTGCTTTATGATGCTGCCTGTGCCGCAGTGATTCCACTAGTGCCTCAAATATTTAGCTGGAAGTGATGAGTAAATGGTTCAAATAATTCCTTCATGTCATAATCAGAATAGCCATCTATCATATCAGAAAGCTATGGAGAATGTTTTTAATATTAGATGGAAGTAACCGGATGGACAATAATTGATCAGCAGTGAAATGGCTTTACGGTGGTTTCAGATAGGATTTATAACAAAGAGTGCCATGAGTTTATACCAAGATGGAATCAAATCCCACCTGAATGCAGAGGATCGTAAAAACTTAATGGATATTTTAACAAGCTTCAGATGTTATGTGAGAGAGAGATGTCCATGGCTCTGAAACAGTAACCCAAGCAACAGTCTCATGTATCTCTGTCAATCATTTTCTTCTTCATGCTATTGATATATATGAGGCAAATTAGTAGGACCCAGGAGGTTAAGGTCCCTTGAGTTCCCTCATTGCACCGGGCCTGCTTTGGACCTGAAGACAATCTGCAGCTCTTCCTGGCTTTATGGATCTTTATGGCAACTTTCGAGTAGGGACAAGTAGAAACCTTCTTGTCAGTGATATGTTTAAGGTTTTTTTCCCCTCTGCTTTTGAATGGTCAAAAAAGAGTAATGGATAAAGAAAGTAAAATCAAGCAGCCAGCTAAGGGTAAGAGACAGATGGCACTGCACAGGCGATGAGGGTTATTTGAGTTTGTCTGTCAGGGCTGTGCAGGGGCCACACCAGACACAAAAGGTTTGGGAACCGCTGCAGTACCTGTTCACCGTCTGCCTGTTAAGTGCCGCTCTCTGTCTAGACAGAGGCAGAAAGATATGGGTGAGAGGTGAGGACAGAGGGGGAAGAAATTGAAGACAGAGGAATGTGAGCGACTGCAATAAGAGAGGAGTATTTAAGGTAAGAGAACAGAGGGAAGTTAACAGACAACAGACGGCCTCTTGTGTCCCTCTATCTCCTTCACCCTCTGTTTGCTTCCTGTGGCATGTGAGTGGCCATGTGAATTAGTTTGTGCCCCATCCATTAATATTCACTGTGCATACTGTCGAACACTGTGTTCCTAGGCACTTGCTGTACTACTAAATCTCACGCGGGGAGGGGAGGGCGAGAGAGGAGAGTGTGCAAAAGAAAGAAATAAGGACATGATAAGATGTGAAGAGTAGGGAGGGAAGAAACTCTCTGTGTCACTGACGGGAAGTGAGAGAAACTGGTGGAAAGAGAGACGCAGTGAGAGAGAGAGAGAGAGAGAGAGAGAGAGATGAGAGAGAGAGAGAGAGAGAGAGAGAGAGAGAGAGAGACGGTGGCGGTGGGTGGCACACGGCGGGGGGATGGAGTCAGAGCTGACAGGGTAGCGTGACATTTTCCTGTGAGGACAAATTGTTCCGAAAAATCAACAAAGAGGCAAAAGGAGAGGCAGGGTGACACTGCAGCAGCCACTGCAGAGATTTTCGGTTTCTTCTGGAACTCCCACGTGTCGGGCTTGTCCGCATTTTGCAGCCACTTGCGTTTTGATTGGCTGATCTGCCTGATCAAGGATTTGGTTAATTGGCTCGTAAGCCAGGGTCAAATGTCTAGAACGCCACACTTCCCGTATGTGCATTCTCCACCAAACTAAAGCCGTGGATTTGTGCCAGCACACACGTTGACATTAAATCATTACCATCTGTCCCATATCTCGGTTAATCTCCTATTTTCATTCACTGAGCTCTCGTAATGTGAATCTGCGGCGACGTAGGGACACTGTTATCCAATTTCAGCTGGTTTACTAACCTCTTTCCCAGCCACGCCGCACTGCTCATCCTCTCCTCTCATCCCTGCCTCTCCCTCCTCTTCCTCAGAGGCTTTTTAAGGACACGGCGTACCCAGCGCCCTCCTGCCTCTGCCTCGCCACATCCTCCCTCCTCCTCCTCAGCTCAGCTCACTTTCTCTTCCCCTCGGCCTCTTTGCTCCTCACCTGTCTCACTCGTTTAGCTCCCCGCTCGTCTCCCTGCTTTCCCGCTCTGATCTCCCTCTCTTTTGTGTCTGAGGGATTGTAATGCCAAGCCATTCTGCATAGCCGGCATAGCCTCATATAACATCTGGGCTCCAGGAGAAAAAAAAAGTAGAGGAGACGGCTGTTCCCCTTGCTCATGAATATTTCCCCGGCAGCTAGGGGTTCAGCCGGTTAAGTGCCAGAAAATAGGCCCTTGCGGAGAAGTGTGAAAAGAGGATTCACAAAACACAGTAGTGGACTGCCAGTTGAAGAAATCTTGCACGTGCACCCACATGCAAAACTGAGGAGATCAGTCGAGCGCTGCTCTCATGCAGGTGTATATTTAGCCGCGAGTGTGCCTGGCTGTTGGCAGCGATTGGTATTTGGCATCTTCTCGACAGGAGAACCCGTGAGAAGGGTCAGCTGACACGCACAGCGGAGACCTGGGTAACGGGGAAACAAACACACAGGGCAGGGCTTTTTTTAGCATAACAATATTCATATGATAATACAGAATGGAATGGAATACAATTGAATAAGCCACTGCAACAATATGCATTTTATTTTGGCGTTGTAGCGCAAATCATGTGATATTGTGGGGCAAGCCCGGGCATGACAAGCACGACACAGACGGACCCTTGCTGACAAACCCCCTGACGGTGCCAGAGATACACAACATATGATGAGGAACACAAAGTTAAAGGGACAGTAGAGATTTATTATACAACTGAATGCTTTTTATAGGAGAAGCTGGGATTAATATTAGTGCTTAACGAGTGATTGTGACCGATATATAGGATTGTGTGATTCGTAGGACTATAAAATATCAGTGTCAAAGGTTTTTGTGTTCCCACTTTTAAAGTTGAATTATATTCTCAGTGGTTTTATGAATTTGTCTTTGTCTTCCCTTTGAGTTTGTTGTTTCCTGTGCCTTTGAGATGATCCAGCCGCCTCCCTTACTGTCTGCGTTTCCCTTTGACTTTGTCTGTTCAGTTTAGTTCTGTTGAGTCCATTTCCTGTGTTTTCTGTTCGGCTTTGAGTTCTGACTTTTATCAGAATTTTGAGTTCATTTTAATTAAATATATTTCCTGCATTTTTCTGGTTCTTTTTGTTTGGTATTATATGTCAGATATTTATTTTCTCAAAATATTATGTTTTTTCTTATTAAAGGTTTATTCTCATCATAGTTCTGTATATTCAAAATCTTCAGTTTGACCAAGAAGAATATTGTCATAATCATTTTTATCTTTATTTTCTTTGATCTCTGTCAGTTTGTTGTGATGAACGACAGTTATGCTTTAACCAAATCGCCTGTTGGATGATCCTGACAGATTTAGTTTTATGTGCTGAACTCTTTGTATTAAAGACCTTGAGTTTGAGCCTGATCCTGTCTCTGAGTCTTCATTCTCAGTTTGTCTTTCACTCTCTGAAACTGACAATCCAAATATACCCTCTTCATGCATCATTTGTAGCCTCTGTTTCTTTGAGTGTGTGCAGCTGAGTACAACACCAGGTCTCTTTACTTTCTGAGGCAGCCTTCCACCTGAAATGAACCTTTTTTCAGTTGAAATTGAATTCTCTGCTCTAAATGGACACAGGTTGTATACATTTGGCATTTGATCTCATAAACAACTGTCTCCTAAAGCAGTTCCCCCTATTAGAACCAAATAAGGAATTTCACATCCATGTAGCCTTCGAAGATCTTCAACCACCAGTTGCCCCAACATTGGCAACATTTACATGGACATCAATATTCTAACTATTGACAATTGACCCATCAGTTTAACATTTTGTCTCCACATGTCTTAATTTGATTAGTGCTTAATCCGAGCATGATCTTTTACAGGTTGAGGTCATCATACACACATTTACATGGTTGTGTATTACTCAGACTATTATCTCAATTGGGTAATTATTGGAATATTGGCGTCCATACAAATGTAGTCATTGTCTCTGCAACTTGTATATATGGAAGGCTGTACTCGCTGGTGGAGTGTTTGGCTTCTGTCATTTGATGAGGTCCTTTGGCGACTTGTACCGCAGGTGAGATCTGGACTTGACAGAAAGAGGAGGAACAAATGAGGGGAAGGGAGAGATAAAAGATGAACAGAGAGAGAACAAATGGAACGACAGGGAGGAGCAGCATTGTGCTGAACAGCCTGCGAGCTGTTGTGTGCTCCCTGGAGAATCATTTGTACAGCACACACATACAGACAGACACACATGGTGGCATGTTATCAATATTGTTGTTTTCTTTTTTGCAGTGGTAGCTATCGTGGTGTTGTGCACCAATTACAACGCCTCGAGCTGCAAATGTGTGGTCGCCACAGCAGAGGAAAAGCTCCACAGCTCACAACACTATTGATCAAAACCTGTCGGCCTGCCATTGCATGTGTGTGTCTGCGTGTGCCTGTATGTGCACACGCTGTCCTGTGTGTCTATGTATGCTTGCATGCTTTTTCCCCATTTCCGCTTGGGTTTGGTGAATGTGTGTGTTCAGGCACAAGTGAGAGCAGGCAACGATGCTGTTTATGAAATTGGTATCATTTATCTTGGATGTGGCGGAAGCTGCCGGGGGCTTCCACAACTAGAAATATCCAAACACGGGGAAATAGGCTTGTGGTCGATGGTGGAATGGAGGAAACGTGTTTATGCCCTTTTTAACGTTTTTTAAATGGGTCATTCCCATCAGGTCTAATTGCTTTACCCTGTAGCATGAATAGAACCAAGCCTTGGACTTGGGTGTGGTGTTAATAAAGATGGGTAAGGTTGTGCTTTAGGGACAACTTGGAAAAGGGAATTTACTTCCTACCTTTATTTAAAACCTACATATTGTACTTTGTAGATGCCCACTGTATGCCTTGTAATAAATTAATAACTTCCAACCTGCTGCAATGTTTCTTTATTGTAGTGATTCCCGCTTTAACCTTAGGGATCCCCCCAGGATATAGTCCTGAGCAGTTACAAGGACTTCACCAACAAAGGAAAGGATGGAGAGAAAAAAACATACGACATGCTACAAATCACACTTAAGCTTTTTTTTATTCCCCGGGAATCATTTATATCTTAAGTCTTAAAGGAAAAGGCACCATCTCCTGTTTGAACCGGGTTCAAAACCTTAAGACCTATTCACAACAGAAGATCAACTCACACAAGCAGTGTGGTTAACACTACAGCCTCCAGACTGACACAGTGACATGTGCCGAACCGTCATCTGTCAAATAGGTCAACATGCATCACTCGACAGTCTGGCTATGGGATCGTTCTGCCAATCAGGGACGAGCACAAGCTGGCTGTTGGGGAACATAAATTTTTTTTGGAGGGGGATGGACAAAATACACAAAATCTCTTTCATTAATTTGTGTGGAGGCTTAACTTAGAGTCAATCCAATTCTGATCCTGGGAATAGGAGTGGGTGGTTAGCCTTCATGGACTCTTCTAGTTAAAGGACGAGGTCTCATTCCTTAAGAAATAAGACCCAGAATAAAATTATCTTAACGGTTATGCTAATAAGGTGGGAGTCTGTTTTCATTATCATTCCGTATCTTTTTTTGTTTCTTTGAATTTGTCATCTGTGTCACTAGCAATGCTGTACTTGCTAGCTCGCTAGTTTTGTTGAGAAATAGTCATATTTTTACATTCCTGTTTAGATACAGATTTATAGTTGCATGATTAAATTACTGAGCTATAGACATTGAGGGAGACACATTTCTGAATTATCTGATTCCCTCTGATCCCAGTCGAAATGCTGAGCTAGGCTAACCCTTCCTGACTCCCGCATCATATTGAATTTATGAAAGTGGTCCTAATCTTCTCTAACGCTCACTAAGAAAGTGATTAATTTATTGCGTTGAGCTAATCCCCTGACGATGAGCATATGAAAGAGACAAAAGCCTATTATGGTGCAAGTCTGTTGTTTAGCATTGAAACATCAGTTACAGACTTAAGCATCTGTGAAAGGGGATGACCTCTGGCAGCAGTCTCCCATGAATGGGGTCAAATGTGGATCGAGCAAGCGTTGAGTGTAACCACATCACTATGGGTCCCTAGAAACAATCTGTGTGATTTAACCCTGAGTGCCGATGCTGCTGTTCTAGATTTGTTAAGTCAATGTTGCACCTTGTGGATTGAATTTTGAACTTGAAAGCTGACAAAGTAATTTCAGTCAATGCTGGTGCATGGAGGTTCCCTTTATCAGCACTGACAACTTCGGGTTGGCGATGTTGTAAATAACGACAAAATCCTTTTGCACTTAACACACCCATTGATTTCTGAATTTAAACTCCACAGAGGATAAAAAATTGATTATACACACGCCTCTTTTGAACGTAAAGAGGAGAACATGTTTAGATGCTCCACAAGGAAGTAAATTGAAAAAAAAGTCCCTTCAATCCCGTTGATGTACACAATCGGTCACTTATATTCTAGCCTGCATGTAATTTCATAGGTAGTGATCTCTGATGAGCGCCGCTCCCGCCTCTAATGATGATTAAAATGGAGCGCGTTGCGGTGCACTCCGATGATTGACAGAACAATGCCATTCTGCGTGCATGCGTGCACATGCAAATTAGAGCGTGCGCGGATATTTGCATACACCTTTGCACCGTCATGACAGCGTCTTGTGCGAGGGCGCTCACATGGACACACACCGCACACACTGAGTCAATAGATTGCACGGAGCTGTCTGCGTAGACGTAGTGTGTGTTTGTTTGTGCCGGTGCCTTGGAGAAACATGTGACGCAGGCATTAACGAGTTCAGATGGCCGTGATCTCGCCTATATACTCTTTACCGTGTCACTCTCTCTCTCTCTCTCTCTCTACTCTCTCTCTCTCTCTCTCTCTCTCTCTCTCTCTCTTTCTCTCTCTCTCTCTAACTCTCTCTGTTGGTCTGCATCAAACCCCGTCTGACAGCTTTGGCAGCTCGTCAAGTCTACTCTGCGTACACGCCAATCAACCTCCACCCACCACCACCCCACCCCACCCCAGCCCCCGTCCGAGCAAATAAGCAATTAATCATTAGCATCCACAAGCCGCCGATGCAGGAGGGAGGAGGAGGAGTGGCAAGGAGAAGAAAGGAATAACCGGGTTCATTCGGGTTCATGTATGACCCCGCCCCCTTTCTTTGCCCACTCCCACGTAAATACACACAGTTCCCTGGTGAATTCTGCGGCGGCGACCGTATAACAAGGGGATTATCCTCTTAATAAGTCAGGGGATGAATTATGGAAATGAGTATGCAATGGTTAAAAAAAACAAAACAGAAAGGAAACAACTGGACAGCATCTGTTGATTAACAAAACAAACTATTATGTTATTGCGTCTCCACTCACGGTAATGGCGATTAGATGTTAAGTCTGTGACTGAATTGCACCCACATACACACCCACACACAGGGATCAGTATTTAAAAAGTGGCACTTTAGGGGTTGAACTGAGCTAAGAGTCGGGGTCAGGTGCAGGTTGAGGATTAATAGCATTGACTAGAGTGGGATTCATGTATTAAAGGGGAAAAGGCCAATCCCCTATTGCGATAGAAAAGCCCGGCTCCTACACAGCATCTTAATTATGTGATTAATTACTGTGCGGTACTGGGGTCAGTTGTCTTACATCGAATGATGCGACCCCCTGTGACACGGCTGGTCTGTGTTGTTCTTCAGATTGAATGGATTTCCATTTGCTTTCATAGCTTTATAACTAAATGCAAATATGTTGATGTAGAAACAAGTAGTTGTTTCCCTAATACCATTGTTACTACTTGTTGAAATCCAGTACTAAGACAGTCTTTACTCATAATTATTGTATACACGCTCTTTCACGCTAATATCAAACCAAAAGAAAACAAATTCCTCTGAATGAGAGAGAGGTGCCAGACACATATAATAAACAGCTTCATGATTCTGAAAACAATATTACATATTCAACAAATAAGCTGACTCTGGAGTTGTTGAGAGTAAAATAGGAGAAGCTCAGTCAGATGCCTCGTCTTGTGTGGGTGTGACTTTATGATTCACCTCCTTCACTCATTAACTCAAATCTCATTTAACAACCTTTATCGTTTCCTCTGTCTGTTCACATCTATCCCGATCGCTCCTCCTGTCTTTTAATTGGACCAGAGGAGTTGATTGACCTTTATTGCTATCGGCTAATCTTCTGTCATTGGGCCAAGGTCCCCAGGTCGACCTCTGACCCCTGCAGATAATGTCACATATCCAATTACCCGCCGGATGTGTTTGTATAATCCAACTGGGGATTTGATTATGACAGAAGACGAGGGGGGGATGATGATGTGATGATGAAGGCTTCACTGGACTGACTCATACGAAGCTTTTGAGATGCACTTGAGCTATTAAACCGAATGTGTGTGCCCAAAGGAGTTTATCTGAAAATATAATGATTTATATAAAAACAATGATCCCAGTCACAAATGATTCAAGGGGACTTCCAAAGCTCATGTCACATTAAAATACTTTTAAGATGATTTAACTTAAACCACTCTTACTTCAATTGAGATAAAAAAAAATCAGGTTAAAGCAGGAAATAGATCCTGGAGGAAGTGTGTTCTTAATTTGAACTGGGATGGGGAATGTTTTGCTGCTCTGCCTCATTGTCGACATTATCAACAATTTGTTCCACTGCAGTTCCAGCCGCCCTAGAACAATAGATTATGTGACATCTATGTTGCAGTTCACACCAGGACTCGCTCTGTTATGCTGTTATAATACAGACACATAAACAGGCCCCATACGACTCCTTCCACCCCACCCCCACCCTTACACACATGAATAAACAGGCGAACCCGGTGACTGCACCGACACACTCGCCGATGTGATAACTTGTGATAGCCGGGGTCGTAACCGAGGCTCCTGTTCTTCCTTTAAACCCCCCCACCCACCGCAGCTAAACTCAGCTGCCAGGGCTGCTCTACTGTGTGTGTGTGTGTATGTGTGTGTAGACAGGAAGAGAACGCACACACGCGTTGGCTGGTGAGAGACGAGAGTGGACTGACAGACTCTCTCTCCTCTCCCAGGGGTCCACTGGAGATTTCACAGCTGGGAGAGGGGGGGGGGCCTTCACGGCTGTGGCAACTGCCTCTCTTCATCCCCGTCACTACTCCACACACAACACACACACACACACACACACACACAGATCAGTAGCGTCATCATGCGTGTGACCCCGCCTGCGCACGCCGACACACCCTCTGTGTTCACAGCCCGGCAGCTACTGCGCCGGCATCCTCTGTGTTTTCATTTGCGACCGGGTCCCTCAAAACCGCACGGCACACGTCGCCTCAGCCAAAAGGCGAGCGGCCTCCTGATGATGCAAACGCACGATAACAGACTCCATCTCTTGTGGACGCTAACGCAGCTCCAAGCCGTTCATATAGAGATTTCGCCTCTGGGCTGCTGCAGATTCACACACACACACACACACACACACACACGGTGGAATGCAAAGAATGAAGCTTTGACAGTCAGACGGTCTCTGGTTGATATCAGGTGCGTGGCAATGAATCCCACAGATAAGATGTGGCATTTCTGCTGTGACGTGCAGCGTGCACTCATTGAATTCCAATCAGGCCTGCAGGAGGTTATTGGGAATGCTATATAATAAAGATAAGGTGCTCCTGCATGTTGTTGTAACCTTTGGCCATCATTTCTAAACACGAGTTAAACAGGACTTCCATAGGATTGGCGTTTGTATCGGAGAGAACACGCAGCAGGAGGTCAGATCGGGCAAACTGAGGTTGGTAGATTCGTACTCACTGTTAACAGGGTTGTGGTGTGCAAACAAGAAGTGTTAGAGGACAGGAAGGAATTTCTTTCGAACATAATCATAGTGGTATTGTAAGTCAATCCACTATCATCCATTATCTTAACTGTTTATCCTTTGAGGGCTCTGCTTGGACCAATCCCTGCAAACATTGGGCGAACTTCATAGAGTGAACAAAACACTTAAAAACCAATACCACAGTTCTCCTAATAGATTTGCCGTGTGTGGAAGGGCAGAGCTGTAATATTGCAGCTTCTTAAACCACAAGAGACAGACAAAGAAAAGTCCCCTTCTGTTTTACTCCATTTTATCAATGAACATAAAGCACGAAGGAAAGGTATAAAAAATCTCCCACTCAGCCAGGTGAATTTTAAGTTTCATTTCAACATAACCACGACTGACGAGGTAAATCCATCGAATCCAAGGTCAGCTTGTTTATCAGCTAATCAGAACAAGGGAAATAAAGATAAACTCAAGTGCCCAGGCAAGGTAACGTCTTAATAGCCGTCACGTGAAGTATCCCTCTCCTTTTTCTCCTCCCTCCCCTTCAACCCACACAGAGTTCACATTCGCAGTGCCGGCTCCCCTGTGATACTTTGCCGACAAAAGCTATTAAGCGACGGAAGGCTGTTGACTTTCAAGAACCATATCTGGAGTTCTGTTTTCTCCGAAACACTCCGAGCTATGACGCACCGGCAGCGGCTTTAGCCTTCACCAGTGTTTTTAACATAGATATCTGCATCCCAGGAATCCAGGAGACGTAACACAGAGACACATGTTTGTATAGTCAACAGCCCAAGGATCATGACATTATATATAAAGGGTGTATTGTAGGTATAAGTGCAGGGCCTGTTCTTAACATGCCTGTCAGAGCCTTTTATGAAAGGTCTATGGTGCAGTCATAAAACCTTATCTTGGTCTACCGGATTCATCTGCAAAGATTGGATGTTTTCCTGAAGTGAAACTGAATATTTGTTTTCATGTGTGAGGTTTATATATAGGTTTTAATGATTTACTTGGGTAATGTTTTCAAATCGGAGGTTGGTAAGTAATGGATACAACCTTCACACCCACTTCAGAGGCATTTAATGCATTGCAGCAACAAAACAATTGTCAGAAGCGATTTTATCAGATACAGGGAAATAAAATTAATTAATTATCAGATATTCATCTGGTAGTGATTAAACCTGTGGTTTAATCCAGTTGCTGACCACTGCTGTACTTTCTCCAAGCACGTAGAAGAAAATGTTCAGCTTGCACCAAACTCAGCACTGCACTTCCCATGACACATGGAAAGTGTCAAACCAATAAGATGAATGGTTTAAAGAGTTTATGTTCCACAGACAGACAGACAGACGTTTGTGGAAGCAGTAGGTCGATCAGGTTAAGACAAGAATATGTTAAAATTCAGTCTTTGATCATTTGCCAACATTTTGAAGTCAGTTCCCGTTAAGATTTAAAATTCCCAGGGCAAGTCAAATTTAAATTGGGCCGCCTCGACTATCAGCATCTTTCCCTTCTGTCCTTCTCCTTTTCCACAAGTCTTTCTCCACTTCTTCCTCTGTTCTTCTTCTTGCTCGACTCCCCCCCCGAGCGAAAGGGGACAGCTGCGTATCCCTGATAAACGCCTGGCATTTGGCGCGGCGAGAGAAGAGAGAGGGAAAGAACCGAGACGGGTGGGTGGGGGCGGGGGTCAGATGGGCGTGGCACCTCGACCGTGGCGGCGAGAAAGGGAGAAAGGCAGCAAGGCAGCAAGTGTTTCTCTCTTTAAGGGGTTTGGGGGTGGGGTGGGGGGGGGCAGCGGTTTCACAGTGTAGAGGTGGAAGGAGAGAGAAGATGAGGTCTCGTCGTGACCTAGATACCAAGAGGACCCAGACATAATAGGCGAAAAGACCTCACCCCACGTGAAGCAGCCCCTCCCCTCCCCCGCCCGCCCGTCGAAACCCTCCACCTCAGTCAAAACAATAACAGAGAGCAGAGGAGATGAAGGAGGAGAGGGGTGGGGGGGGGGTCTGGCTTGGGGATGGTTCCACCCCACCACCTCCCACCACTACCCCTCCTCGCACTGCGTTTGGCCTCAGTGTTACTAAACCCCCCCCCCGCCGCAGCTGGACGCGACGTCGGCCCTCGAAAAAACCTCCTGGCAATTCCTGGAAAGGGAACTTATGGAATGTTTAGGCGAGTGTTTGGATAAACGGCCGCTGGATCTTATGAACAGACTCCGACTTTATTGGGCTCTGGATTCTTTCCATCTCTCCGGGAAGAGCAGAGGACTCCCAAGTGTAAGGGCTGTAAATGGTCCTACAAGTAGTAGGGCGGGAGGTGTATGTGTGTTTATGTTTTTTAGGAATCTCCAAACTTGAATTTCTCACCTTAAGCAATATTTACCGTGGACAAAAATTAAATGTTTTGTGACTCTAGACTGCAGACTTTTTCTTTGGCAGCTTTTATCTCTACATCAGGATTAAATCATAGTTTTGGCGCGTGTGTGTCTTTATCTCTCTCTTCCTCTTTGTGTCTCTTCCACTCTGCCTGTCACAGTAAACAGGAGCTTATCATGAACTCGTTGCCCTGGTTGTTGTGCAGAGACAGACCCAGACGGTCATAGCGATGTCTCACATGGGACACGTCACGTGATCCGAGTCTGCCCCCTGAGCGTTGCCTCTCGTGAACCCACACACACACATGTTTGGAACATACTATACACAGTAAAGATCTGTCTCCCTCAGCTTGAATCGTCCCCTAGTCGCGCTATAGGCCTCAACTGCCCGAGGGTCCCTTCCCATGACGCACAGAGCTCGTCTCTCTCTCTCCATCTGTATGCATTCATATCCCATTTATTCATGTTAAGACCATGACATCTCCTGTAGTTTTGTGCTTTCTCGACTCCAATCTTGTTGCTTTCTGCCTCCAGAGTCTTGGATGTGTGTCTGTGGATGCTTCTTCATGTTCTACCTTGTGGTAATGCAACAATTACAAATCTAGGAAGGAAAACTAGCAGCTAGCCTGTTTTAAAGCTGCCTGTTTGGAATGTTCTGTTCTCTTGGCCCGTGTTAATGCTTCGGAGCTACTTCAGAATCATTCCTTGTCATCAGTGAGTCTTCCTTGATCAGTTCTACAATAAACTGTGTCTCCTTTATTGTTTGTGTGCTTGACGTATTGTGCAGATGTTTTTTTATGAACAGTTTATGGTGCAGATGGAAGTTATAAAGTCTTTGTCTGTTCATCCCACCAGGTTTATTGGCAGTGAAGATTTTATTGTCATTGTTCTTCGTAAAAGGAAACTGAACGTAATTCATTACTATTCACGTGTGTGGCCTTTATATGTTTTAATAATTAGCTATTTAATAATCTAAAAATAATGATGCTTTTGACATGTGCACAACTTTTAGAAATAAAAGCTCAATATGAATTGTTGCAGCAACATAACAAACATTGTGGTTTTTCTTTTGAAGACAAATTTGCAAAAGAGGAAGAGATCCTATGAATGTTGCTGCTAAGATAGAGATCAGTAATTACTGCTGACAGGGCAGTTCTGGTGTGTGGGCCACACTAACCGCAAGACGCTGTTTATTGTGCTGTTTACTCACATTTGATTGACATTGAACGCACCACGTGTCCAAATTGCAACAAATTCAACACTGCAACTCCTTTGGCCCAATACACATGCAAAGTGTGAGGCCAATAGGATGAAGAGTTCTCCATATAAACGTTACACATACAGACAGCGGACCGTTGTGAAATATATAGGTAGATTTTGCATACAAGAATAACAAGAAGAACTCTCTTAAGAGCAGTTATACAATTAGAGCTATCACTTCTCTGGAGCTGAAGCAGGGGCTGCCAGTGCAGCAACAACAGAAACAATGAAGACGGCACCTTTCAAATGTAGTAATTGTTCCTAAATAGCTCAGCATAACAAAGCCATCCTGTCTTTGCCTTTTTTATGTGCACATAGAGCAGCCCTGGAGTGGCTAATTTATAGTCTTTTAATAGAGACTGTCATTGTGATGCCAGCAGCGTGGCTCTATTTAAGGTTAGAGGCTAATTCCCTTTTTTGGCCCAACGGAGCCAAAGGTTGCCTGAGTTAAAACGCTGGTTACTGCCGAGATTACCACAGTGGGATCACAGGAAATATTTGGAAAGCCGAGGTCAGTGGGTTGGTTGGGATTAAACTGAATTTTGGTTTGTGAGTCAGGGACGGGGAGCTAGCGAGTGCAGGCGTGGGAGGATTGTGGGTTTCGGTGCGCATGCGGCGAGGGGAGAGGAGGCTCATCCCACAGCCACCAGCGACAGAGACCTAGCCATTGGATTTTTTGCAATGTGCAATCATTCCAAATAGACGCTGTGCATCCATAATAAGCATTTTGCAGGCATGCAAACTGACAATTTGCACGTAAATACAACCGTCGGACGGTGGTGTATTTTTGATGCACAAAGAAGAAGCAGAAAGGTGAGAATGTGAGAGAGGGGGGACGAGCGAAACCATTCACACAAGGACGACTTCAAAAGTGTGTAATAAAACTCCCACTGCTTCACACAAGATTCCCGGCTGCGCTTCGGTTGTACTTCATCTCCATTGGCTGCCACAGAACACAATGGCGTCATTACACAATCGGGAAGGAGACTTTATTAAAAACTACAGGGGGCTAAAAATAAAATGAAAAAAAGTCAGAAAGGTCCCATGAGGAGAGCGCAGACAATCTGCCAAGCTGGCTGGTACAGTGAAAACATACAATTACCCGAGCTGCTTATGTGTTCGCCCAAGGCCGAGTGATTGTAGGTGTGCACTCAAACAGCAGCATCCTCAACAATCATCCTCCACAACAGCCCGTACACTTTCAGCTCCGAATCTGGCTGAACAGCAATCGAATATAGCCCGATCTGCTAAAAATAACACCACACACGCAGCGGCGATATAAATAATCCCAACGACTAATGTCAGGGGCACTTCCTCCCTTTGTTCCAGAGGAGGGCCTGTGGGTAAAAATAAAGAGAGAGTGGGAGAGGAGAAGGAAGGAAGGCGGGATCCCATTAAGGAAAGAGGAGAGAGACAATGTGGGCAGTGGAAAAGAAAGAGTGTGAGACAGAGGTCTGACACACACACACTCACACACACAGTGGATAATGATGCGGACCTGCCATGGAGAGGAGGAATGTGACAACTTTCCCGTCTCTTCACTCAGATAAAAAGACAAGTGGCTTGGGGCCAATGAGGCCAAGCGGACACTTTAATTACGAGAGACAAAAGGACAGGAAGGGAGGCTTGGATGGCGGCAGTAGTGGTGGTGGTGTGCGTCGGCGTGGGTGTCTTCGAGTCTGCGTGCATGTGTGTGTTTATGGTGGAAAAGGGAGTAGAGGAATGAAGAGATGACTTTATAAGTCTGGGAAAATTCTGCCTTTTTTAATTGTTGGGTTCAGAGCTGTCAAAATAATCACGTTCAACATATATGAATGCATTCAAACACACACACACACACACACACACTTGAGCAGATGCAGCCATACAAGTCCTTCCATGAAAGTCTAATAAAACTGACAAAGATCTTAAGGTATTTCAGCTGACAACTTAATTTGACCTGATTTGAGGCTAGGCAGCTTTGCGACAAATATAGAATCACGAACACCAACAATGTCTAAAAATATGACTCTGCTGACTGTTTGAAATGAAAAGTCTTTGAAATGACGCGTTTCTTAAAATTGTTTTCTCCTTTTTTTTGTACCAAATCAGGCCAACGATGGAAACCGATCGTTCCACACAGGAGTAAGTGGCAGTTTAATTTCTGTAAATGAAAGAAAAACGTTGATGTATGTGGGACAGCTGGAAGAGGCTCCGGGCCGTGACATGGAGGTTAGAGTGGACTCTCTTATTACAGGGTCCGAGTTTACACAGGCTGTTATTGGCTAAACAGAGGTTGGTGGTGGTACGCTGAATAATGGATGATGGGCCCCTTGTCCCTATATTTTTTTTCTTTTGTGGTAAAATGAGGGCCTGGTCAGCGCCTGCAGTCACAGTGACATATAGTACTGCAAATGTCACACTCACACAGACACACACAAACAGAGGTGCACGTGCAAACACACGCAAAATAAAGTTGCAGTCATTGGCCGACAATCAGCAACAGGTGCAGCTGCTTAAGTGCCTTAGTGAGTGTGTGTGTGTGTGTGTGTGTGTGTGTGTGGTCTACATTACTCATGTCGTGGGGACCTAATTCTGTTTATTATGGGGGAGCAGTCTTCTTTAAGACCAAGTCCCTATAATGTAAGTCATAACATTTTAAGGTGAAGATGTTTTTTATGGTTGTGTGTCTGTGTGTGTGTGTGTGACAAATGGAAAAACCAGGCTGGGCTTTAACCACCGTATGTATGAAACACGATAATGTGTCCTCCCCCCCCACCCATACATTAGCTTCAAAACTCTGCATGAAGGAAAACCTCCACCAAAGCCCTCACCACATGAAGAGAGGAGAAAATAACTGCTTTTTAACCTCTCTGTTTCTCTTTCTCTCTTTTTTCTTTACCCATTTTTCTCAAATGACTTAAACAAATCTGTGACCAAAACCAACATCTGGCTTCTTGTTTGCTTAGAGGATGATATATGGGCAAATGAGCGATTTACAGAAGCTGTGAATGCTGCATGTAAATGTTAAGGCTTTTTTAGTGTAGCCATGGTTCTAGTGATACAATTATAGGACACAAGAACAGATTTATGAACAGAAGATATATATATGTTGCATTTAAAGTAATTTTCTCTACCCCCATTACAGAGCAGCTGACAACGAAGGCGCTGAAAGAAAGTGAAACCGTTGAAGGACACACTTTCTTTCCCCGAGATCTAACGTGTGACCTTTTCTGGGGTCACAGGTCGACCCTTCTCTAGCCCTTCTCTGACCTTATTATCTAATCAGTGTGGTCAAGTGAGAATGAGAAGCTGGACCTTGTGGAATCTGAGAAGCGATGTTACGAGCCGGCACTTTTGGGATGGCGCACGCCCTGACACACAGCCAGTATAACCTGAACCCCTGGGGATGTCAAAACTTTCCGACCACCCGGCCCCTGGCCAGGGTCGCAAATAAACAGGGGAGATAGAGTTGCCTTTGAAAGTTCTGGAAACGATATTGTGGACACGTGAAAAAGGCTTTTTAATGAGTAAAAGGACAAAGGTGGACACAGCTTTCGAAAAGTAGTTGACTTATTGTGTTATTGTCATGTCTTTATAGTGTTATTGTCATTTTGACAGCATAGCAACATATATAAGACATGTTTTCACTTTTGTACCAAGGCTTGGATGAGTAATGCCCTTCTCATGTCAGCTGATTAAACATGAAGGAGGAGGTAGTTAGCTTAGCTTATAGAAAAGACCGGAAGTAAAGGGAAACAGCTGGCCTACATTTACCATGACCTCCAGATCCAATTATGTAATCCAAAGTCATTCTAATTTGTTGGTATTGTATTTTTTACTTCTTAATATGTTTTATTTTCTAGCCCTTATTTATATTTCTAGCCCCTTATTTAGTAAATTTTATTGTATTTTATGTTTTTCAAATAATAGTATTGGTCAACATGTGTCCCAATGTCAATGCCTTTGTTATGTTTACAACAGGTTGTGATGAAGTCAAAGCTAAGCATTCGTAAACATATTTTTTAAAGGGATTCAGTTGTTGCTGGGAAACGTTGACATGTACTTTCAAAATAACATGAGTTTTGTTTTCAGGTCAGTCGTCTGTCACTACTTTATATCAGTGGCTCGGAAAAAGGTTTGGAATTACAAGGTTATCACATGACAGCATTTCAGTCAGTGTGCACGAGCTCCTGCCAAGTGAGCAACACACTTCTCATGTCAGACCAACCTGCACTACGTGTTTACAGCTACACACTGGCACGCTGCCTGTTTTTCACTGGAGCAGAATGTTTGTCTTCTTGTCTTGACACTCAGGTTTAATCCCTGCATCGGTTAGAGATCGGCGACAGACATGGTTCAAAGAAAAAGGAGGCAAACAGACAAGTCACAAGAGTAAAGCACCTTTTATACTGGCCACAGCTTATGCTTCCGTGCCGTCCCATTGACCTTGAAGTGCAGATGCCATTAACAGTTCTCATGGTAAACGCTCAGTTATTACCCTCGGCCACCGCTACCAAAACTCTGCGAACGGCATAATCGGGACATTATGTTAATCTAATGGAGCCTCATCGGCGAGGAGTGACGCTAAGCCGTACCCTGCCTGCCCCTACCTGGGCTGCGTGGAGAGGCAGCCATGCATCCCTCGAGTGAATGATGGATGTTGATTGAAGGTCATTACTTAGCACCCTGCTGAACTCCTGACCCCGACGCAGAGGGGGGGCTAAAAGTCCCCTGACGCAAGGTCGAACGGTGGCTGGTAGCACATACGCATGGAGCCGCATATAGACACACACACACGCATGGGCAGGTTTACACACAACAATACGCACACAATGGCTCCACCCCAAAGAGGATTCAATATCATACAGTATGCCATAATCGGCCTCTAAGCCTGAACAGAGGGGGTCTCTGTGATAGATAGAGCTTAGAGGTCTCCAATCCCACTTTATCTCCTTATATTTCCTGCGCTCATAACTTTATGGACCTAAAACATGCTAGGGGTCAAGGTAAGGACAACCCTTACATGACCCTGTGGGGTAGCCATAATGTTTTTACTTAATATTTCCACTACATTCTTCAGTGCGGAGGAATGATGCTCCGCTCAAAAACTGCTCGTGAACACACGTGCGCATACTACACAAAGACAAGCACAGACACACACAGAGATTCATTTAGAAAAACCCGGGCTACATCATCTCCTGGGAACCTGTTGTAAACAAGCGGCGGAAACAAAACGGCGGCCACGAGGAAAAAAGCAGAAAATTGGATCATATTGCCCCCCCCCCACCCCTTTAAGCTCGCTTCACGTGACACAGCGGGGCTCTGCTTTTCGCTGTCTTCTGAGGTACTGGCTAATCCGCCGGGGGACCCCCAAGAGGAGGGGAGGGGGTCCTTCCTTGGGGAGGAGGTAGAGAGAGGAGGAGCGAGACAGAAACGGTAGGAGGAGAGATGAGGAAGGTGGGAAGACGAGAGGAGCGTACCTCAGCTGTTTTAATAAGGCTGTGTGTGTTTAGAACATCTTTACTCTTCCTCTTATTTTCCCAATGGGAGTATCGGGTAATTTCACACCCCTAAACGGACAAGCTGGCTCGCCCCGCCCCACATACGCACACCCACACACATTTAAATAATTTATTTGAGTCCGCCAATCATATTCATACAAAAAAGGATTCAAATATTTAGAGGTTAAATACAGCAAATTGACTCATGGGTACAGATAACATCTCCTACGCCAAACAGCAAGACTCCCAATAGCGGCTGATATAGAGCAGAATTTTGCTAGTTGTTTAGCTTGTGTTTTGTTAAGTCCTGCCAGTCGGAGTCCACTGCCTGAGAGCTTATGGACATGCCCCAGACTTCCAAATATCAATATAACCAGCTTACATGTAAAGCCTAGGTCTCTCATTTTAGAAACCATGGGCTGGTATTTGGTCCATTTGTCGAGGAAGGCTATGTCCATATAGAGGTCAAAGACACAGGCTACCTCAAGGACTACTACCTCCCTTTTAGCTAAGTCCATGAAAACAACATCAGGGGTGTTAGGGATGTTACAGAAAGCATCATCAGAAATATTAAACCAATCTGGCATTATACGGGAGTGTTTGTACAGTGACACATTTGGGGGGAATACTCCCTTAACAGTACTAGAAATGAGGTCAACAATGCGGTCATGGCGTGCAATATAGAGACCTTTGTACATATTACAGCCATTAACAATATGAGCAATGGATTCTAAATCCTGGTTGGGATTAGAATGCATTATACAGTGTGGGTGATGATTATTAGGATACCACAATGCAAGATTGTATTTAGTTGGCAACACCTGTAGTCTGGCTTTAACAGTAAAGCAGAGGATGTCCTCTCCTACAGAGGCGTTCCTGTACATTGTGTGAGAGACAGAGTGGTCAGCAAAGTCAAGGCATGCCACCTTTCCCTGCAGTCTCAGTCCAGTCCAGTGTAGTTTTGTCTCTGTCTGTTTAATGTTCAGGAGGGACTTTCTCACTGTTGTGTTGTGGAGTGTTTGTTGTGTCCCGTTGTTGTAGACAGTAGCCTCCACATTGACAGCTGGGTCTGTGACAACTGCATCAGATGCGTCTGGTGCAGTGGATGAATTTCCTTTCACCCATTTCAGTCTAACTGCCGCTCTGTTGCACAGGTCATTGAGGTCCGGCCAGTCTGACCGACAACCGTAACCTGCAGCTTGGGTATCCAGCTTGCCATTGCCTTTCCTCCTGAAGCCCAGGAAGTTCTCCTGGCCAGAATTTGCCAAAGGGACCTTTCTCCTCCTGAGGTCCAGTAGGAGGGAGGCTCACACACACACACAAACACACACACTTAGACATACACGTGCAGGAGGCCACAACCAGCCTTGGCTACTAACAGTCTGATACTGTAACAGCTCACATCTCTCCTCTGAGACCTTCCTTCTACCGCATTGGGGAAGCAGGGTTTGGGTTTGCTTGTTTTCCATTATGCAGCAGCCTTAACAAAAATTGCTCCCTATACATGTGTCACTGCTACACGGGATATAAACAAAGCCTGAATTCTGCATAAATAAATCAAAAGGTAACAACAGCATGAATAAGAGAGGACACAAGGTAGTAATGAAATATGTATCCTTGCAGGTGCTGTGTTGCCATACTCGCTGTAAATGTAAGGAAAACATTGTTCAAAGATCCCGTGAAGACGTGGCTGCACATTTGATCTTTTATATGGTGGTTGGGGAGCCCTCCACCCATGCACCCAACAGCCAAGTGCTACAGTGTGAGTGGATCTATTGTTTCTCCTCATTACCTGCCATCTCTGTATTGTGTTGAAAAACATAATGAAAAAAGCCTCCAACAAGTTTTAAAACCTTCACTTCCTCCCACTATCCAGAATCGAAGCCAAAACACCCTGGACACGTACGCTGCTTTCAATCATGACATTTCATCCCTTTTCATAGCATTGAATAACCAATTAAAACAGAGGAATGAAACACACAGAGTCAAAATTCTGTTTATATTTGAACTTTACCTGAGATACCTATTATGCTATTACTTCAAAATAGCAAATATATGTTATACAGCTTAATTTTAAATAATCCCTCAAGTATTTGACAAAAACTGTCTAATTTGGTGCTGTTGATAGAATCAACAAAAGGTTTCCGTTGGCAGTAGTCGAGATTTAGTCTGTTTTGTTATAATTTGCTGTTTATTAATGCCCTTGGATGAATTGCTAAATATTCATGTATTATTGATTTATTACAAAAAGAACTGACAGGCCTGTAAAATAAATTGTTACCAGATCTGTTACCTTCTCACTTTCATGTCTCCATTCTTCTACATGTTGTGAAAGTATTTGGATCATGAAAAGCAGATGATTTTGTTAGTTTAGTTTGGATATATTAACCTTTCTCATGCTGTCACATCTATTCACCTGTTTAACATCTTCTTTATAGCTCCCCCCCATCAACGTTCTCTCTCGCTCTCTGCCTCTCTCTCTAATTGACTAACAGGAAAGGGCCTAATCCTGACCGAGAGGACCATATGCTGTGAGGTGAGGGTGGGGGTGGAGCAGGCGAGGGGAAAGGGGGAAGAAATAGAAATGACGGCGCGGGAGGAGAAGGTGAGATACACTGTAGGAGGAGGGCGAGCGAGACGAGGGAGCTGTGGAAGGAAAAAGAGAAGATTAGAAACGGAGGGAGAAATTACCAGTAAGCAACAGCACAGGGGGATGAATGAAAAACGCTGGGAGGAGAGGGAGCGAAACGAGAGAGAAGGAAGAGGAGGTGAACTCATTAAAGGCTTATGCTGTGGGGGGGATAAGGCCGAGCAGCACCCCGGGTGAGACAGGGTTAACTAATCCGAGCCACGCTGCCTTCCCCTGGGATCTGGACCTCACACTCCGCGCCAGCACTCAGACTAAATCTATTGAACCTAACAAGATTCCAGGTGATTTCCCTCCACTTCACTCTCGCCCCCAACGCGTCGCGACTGAGTGTTAAGGACGGGGTCGGGCCTGACCTCGCCGGCGGGCCCAGCCGGGGTCTGAGCGTCTGGACCTCGGGATCGATTTAGATACTAATGAAAATTTGGATGATTCGCTTCAGGACTGATTAACGCTGCAATAACATGTAGATTGACTGCTTTTATTTAATTTATCCCAATGTTGCAGGGGGTAGCGCCAAATGCATTCACAAAAAATAAACGAGACGAGCGCTAACTTACCAATTTACTTCCAACTCCGACTCTCACACAGCTCTTACATCCACGTTTTCCAAATCTCTGCACCGGAGGTCGTAAATACAATGTTATCTTTGTTGTGTTTGTGTTGAACTATCGTAAGTTAAACTACAAAAGTGTAACGTGACTGCCCTTTAAAAGTTTAATGTGTGCATAAGATTTTATTTCCTTAAATGATGCCTTTGTTTCTCTTTTAGTGAATAAAACCTCTCTTGTGTTGTTTGGCCTCTCGAGGAAATCCTTGAGGCGAGGAAGCAGAGAAACGTTTCTCCTTCCGTTTAGTCATGAGTGGTGCGCCGCCAGCTCTTTTTTGAAAAGAAAAGTCATTTTATGCACATCTCTGTGTCTCATTCTTTCACTTTGACACCCTCTCTCACTCTCTTTTTATATATTCCCTCCTCATATATCCTCTCTCCCTCCATCTCTCTTCCTCTCTCATCCTCTCCAGACAGCGTACGCTTTACTACATCCTCACACCGGCGCTCCACCTTGCTCTAGCCATTAATGGACGCCTTTGCTTCATCCCCACAAGCGAGAGCGAGAGAAGAGAGAACGCCAGAAACAGAGAGGGAGAGACAGAAAGGGCCGAGCAAAGGGAGAGAGGAAGGGGCGGGGCAGCTGCATGCGCCTGGGCCTGGTCAGTGTCTTCTGTGGATCTTGCTTGGAGTAATATTTGGTTTAAACGCTAATGGCGCGGCGTGTGTAAATGTCAGGCGGCGTCAGACATGTGCCTTGCAGCGTGAGGGAGGAAAGAGTCGGGGCCTGAAAGTCAGAAAGCTGCTGGCGGACGCAGAGATAGAGACGTAGCTACACAAACACACAGGGGCACCCATGACGGAGGCTGAATAGCTGCAAGCTGAAGGTGAAATGATACCCGAGTGCTGTATTTGCCTCTCATAAAGATAGCAGAGGGCAAATAACATTACAGTCGGGCTTGTGATTGCAGAGGAAATGCAACATGACAGATGGTTTCCCCGGCTCAATAAATCCAATTGTGCCATAACTGCTTTTTATTGGTTCTAAGTAGCCATGTAGAAGCTGCACTGTATCTTCAGCATAACACACATTCATCCAGTCCAAATAAACACAACCTGAAACAACTCAACCGTAACGCCTCGACTTCCCATTCTACTTGATTTGCATTGTGATCATGCTCCCACCGAGGATCCACGTCCGAAAGCATTTTTTCCTCCTGAATTGTTCGGCTCCTCTGAGGAGTCGGAAAGGCTGCTTGGCCTAGATTGGTCTGCCCTGGATACACTTGGGAGGGCTTTAATGGGAACATAATGATATCAGTGCAGATTTACCTGGGCAGAGTCCTGCAGATAAATGGGTCAGAAGGATGAAAAGGATGATGGAGCGACTCAGCAGGAAGGAGGCCCGGCCACGAGATGCAGGAGGGTTTTAAAGGGGAGACAAGTTTATTCATAGTAGCTGAATTTGTCTATCTATAATCGAACCTGGTGGCCCAGTAGTGCAGTGGGTAACACAAGGCACGAAGGTTCCCAGTCCCAATCCTTCTGCTTGCTCTCCCTGTTTCTGTGTGGGGTTTCTGTGGGTCCTCCAACTTCCTCCCACAGTCCAGGACATGCAGACTGTAGCAGCAGCTGGAAGAACCGTTTAGTTTGATATTGGCAGGGATCTGCAGGAAAATGTACAGTAGGTCTAACATCACAGGGATAACATTTAAAACATTAAGGTTGGATTTTATGCATCCATGATTTCATGTCAACTATGTGGGAATGGCTGACTCCATGTCTGTAGAGTGTTTATTGACTGAACGGCTATTGCTAAATAAAAAAAGCATAAGAAATGACTGAAAATTGTGGTTTGACCTCATCTTAAGGATTATAACATTAAATAGCTGAGAAGTTATTTAAAAGGGACAATGCACATGAATCAACATGCCTGCTTAGATTTAAAGTCCCTTGTTGACTAATGGTAAAAAACATGTATAAAAAACACACAAGTACACAAACAGACACTTAGCATAAATGATTGATAAATCAATGACGTAACTCTATTGCATAATGAAACATGGACAACGGCACATGGAAGACAAATGATATGTTAAACAATTTATAGACACATATGAATCTAAAGCCCATAAACAATGAAATAAATTGCACATACACACAATGATTAGAGAAATTAGGCTGATAATGGGAAAATCAATGACAGAGCCGATATCCCATTGACAGATTCACTTCACCTTACTCCAAGTCTTTGCCTCGGCGCTATTCGGTCCCGCTTCTGCTCTTTGATTTGATTTGATTTGGTTCAGCTCAAATCAATTCCACCTTTGATGCCGGCCAAAGATAGCAGCGTACGAGTTGTGGCTTCAAGCTGTGGCACACAGGGGCTCCTTTATGCAACACAATCACCGCCTCTGACATGTCGGCACGGCGGGTAAAGCGGCCGGTCCATCTGTGCTCGGCCTAGTTTTGTCTTGCGTTGGTTTCCTTCCAGACCCTATTCTCGAAGGGGACAGACAGAGACGCGCAGTGTGTCTCGCGCTGACTAAATATAGCCGTGACATTCACAGAGCTTGTAGTTTGGCTAGTCGGTTCATCTTGGCAGGCGCAGGATATTCAAACGCCGCGGCAGTGTGTAAAAACCTGAGCTAGCGCAGACAAAGTGTTCGTTTGAGTGCGGCTGTGGTTGCATAATAGACATAGATTGACTCAGCTGGATCAAATACACAAGAATCACACAAGTTTTTCTCACACACACACAGTTGAACACATATAAAAGTAGGGGCCCGTCCCGAGCTTGAGGGAAAACACAAAGATTGTCGTTCTCACCATAAAACTCTGACGTCCCCAAACCGCAGGGTAGGTCTCACCCACAGCTCCAAGGTGTCAGCTGTGTGTGTGTGTGTGCTCGTTTCTGTTAACATCTCAGGACCTTCTCCGGGTTTAAACACCAACCTTGTCAGGACCAGTAGAACTCATGGGGACCAATTTGATGCAAACATCATTTCTGAGGTCCTGGTTAAAGTTTGAGTTAGGCGTGAATTGGTCATGGTTAAGGTGAGTGATAATATTTGGTTAGGCTGAATGGACTACTTTGGCACGACATGACAAACCTTTACGACCGAATTTACAAGGAAGGCAGCAGGATCATTAATGAGTTACATGTGTGGGTGTGTGTGTGTGTCCGGGTTGTGTGTACAAATAAAGACACCTGATAGGAGAAATAAGCGAGAGCTACCGAGGGGAGAAGGGGAGGGGCGGGGCGCCGAGCGGCTCCAAAGGCCAGGCGTGTCGCACACTAATGAGCAAACTGCATGACCCAGCGTACATGCTGATCCTGCACAGGATCTGTGTGAAAAATGCATGTTTCCACAGAGAGTCTCTCAGACCTGTTTGCATTCTGCATGTATCTATTCGCTAGGAGGACGTTTTTAGAAGCTTGTGTTTGCTCATTAGATTGCGAATACTCCCCATGTTCCAGTTGAGTCAACAAAAAGGTGAGATATTCACTTTGGAACACGTGAACCAGTTTTAGCTTATTATTATTAGGCAAATTCCGAGCAACTTGGAATAAGCTTGGCAACCATTCAGCTTCCCTTGGCTCATTCAGACACCGGCTGCACCTCAGGGATTTCATAAAACAGCATATAAATCGAAATACTGATCCTACTTGTCAGCGCGCACATAAATCTTTATGACGACTTGTCCTTACTGTCACATTCGCAGCTAATTACTTTCCATAAACCTGTCACACTGCCCTGAAGGAGGATTCACGCTAGCCTCTTTAAGAGGGACCGGCTCACCTGAAGGCAGGGCTGCCCCTCTCCGTGCCTCAAGCGCCGCTGTGAATGACTGTGTAATGCACAAGGCGAGCGAGTCTGGGCCGGATTGAAGCGGCTGAGTAGTGATCATGAATAATGGAAGCTGATACAGCGGAGCAGCGGGTGTAGGAGCCACCGGTGTCACTCCTTTTGAGGACGGCCTGGCATTTAAACATTCCTTCAAAGCTTCTCAGTGTGTCATTATTTATCTTCTTCAAGTTCAATCACAAAAAAAAGGAGCGTGTTCCTAATCTTATTGACATTTGGATATGATAGTCAAATCCATCTCCGAGCTTTATGAATCATGTGTGATTTGCATTCGCTCCTCAAAGTGTACAGTGGTGTGTCATTGTTGGTCCAGCAACCATAGTGACACAATGTGAGTCATAGCTTAGCTACTCCGTGTTTACCCAGCTTATGCTAACAGTAGACAGGGATATCCCCGGGGATTCAAGACACTCCCTGGACCAACGGATCCCCACCTTTTGGCTTTAGTGTCTTTGCTTCATCTGTATTTATCCTGGGAAGATTAACCGAGCACACCCTTCACACTCACTGTTAACACACAGTCACATCTGGGAGCAGCTGAAACTTCCTTCAGGAGAGGAAGGGCTCAACGGTTGCACAATTTAGGAAAAGAACAAGAGATATTAGAGACGTCTCGCATTCATCATTTAATCCCATTGGGTAATCGTGGTAGTGCCGTGAAAATATAGACTGTATCCAAAGATGGACTTCCTTCCACTACTACCTATGATATGAATGCTGCCATCTTGCACTTAAAATGTCATTTGGAGCCAGAATCTGTTCAGTATACACATGATCTACCGATTGCGAGTTAGTCTTATCTGAAAAGGAAGCTGGGACTTTGGCCATGAAAGAATTCATTAAGATTTGGGGCAGATCCAGACAATGTTGTGGATCCAGGACCTAGTTTTCTTTCACAAAATACTTTGACTGATTCCCTAGGAAAGGGCGCATTGGTTCTCTTGGGCCTTGGTGGTGGTAAGAGCTCTACTAAGTGCACCATTTTAGCTTCAACTGATATATTTGCAAGTTTGATATGACCACATTCTCACTGGTATGTACCGCCTCCAGGAAGGAGCCTACAGGTAAAAATGCAACACGACAAAAGCGTTTTATTAAATGGCAGCACGTACGACCATAAACTATGTTATAGACTCACTTGATTACTGCATGGTGACATTTCATTTGAAGGACTTGCTGAAAAGCCCTGTGGTCCACCTGAATGATCTGAACAAGGCCATGGAGCAGCCTCTGATGGAAAGAAGAGTACTTCTCTAAGAGCGCATTTTCGCAGCTGCTTGAGCTTTAACCTCCCATTTGTCTGACGGCCCATCCAGTCAGTTGATCTGACAGTCGATCGGTGATAACCGCTGCGACGCGTTGCTTGATTTGCTCGTGATCAAAAAGTGAGTCAGACATATGACGCTGGGATTTTTCCATTTAGCGATCGATGTGCAAAATGTTGTCAACAATAGCTGTTATGGGTCCGCCTAACGGGCCGCACGTAAGTCCTGTGTCTGCATCAGTTATCATAACCTATGCCTTCTCCCCACGGTGTTTGTTGCCATATCAGCGCGTGGACTATGTCGTGTTGACATTCAACAGGGCACGTTGTGGACACTTGCCGACAGTGGAAGATTCTTGGGAGGGCAACGGCAAGTGCCGACATGGGAACACATGAGGGTGTGGCCTACATATTACTATCGGGTAGCCAGAAAGTGACGGGTTGGAAGTGTGTCGGGCGACATAGACATGTCCCTGAGGATGACCCTGAGAGTTATATAGATGTTTCTCTCGCTATTTTCTCACCACCTCTGCTGCTCTGAGAATCTTTTAATTCCTGGTCTCCTTCCATGTAATTTCTTACCCCTCTCTGTCTGCTTGTGTTTCTCTCCTCTGGGACATTTTGTGCTTTGGTGCGTGAGTACCATTCCCTTGAGGGAGCAGGAGATAGCAGGAGCATGCCATAGCGGTACACTGTCTCCCCCGCTGAACATCATTGTAGATGCCTGGCATTGTTCCACGGTTGCTCACACCTCTGCAGGGGCTAATGATAGCGGTGAAAGCGGGCTGTAGGTTAATATCATGGCACGCTTTGTGCTTAGTAACCAATTATGGATGATCACAGTGTCTCTGTGAGTAAAGACATTAGGAAAGGTGTAGGTCGCAGCTGCTGCCTCACAGGTGGTCACTGACCTTCAAGGTCGCTTTGTTATGATTTAAGAATTGTTTACAGTATTGAAAGATATTAATAAAAACAATATATGTATGTATATTGTGTCCCTCTCCGTGACAGACGTACAGAGATTAATCACATAACTCAGCAATTACTCTCAGCTCCATTTCGCCTTATAGCACATTTTAGCTCATGGTTTGGATTTAAGGCCAACGACTTTCAGGTTTTCCTGTAGGAACATGGATCAGTGTTGATTTACGTACTAAAAAAGGGCGCTGACAAATCATTTTGCACTGTCTGCCCTTGACACTAGTTGGGAAACCTGGAGGAAGCCAAAGTAGAGCTAAAAAGAAAGAGAATACTTGACTTAGATTTAGACAAAAACAAAACTATATGGTTCCTCATGCTCTATGGATTCCAATAGATTTGCTAACATGTTAGTTAGCCACAAGAACTCTTTAAGTTGACAATTGTTGTGACAGCTTGCTCTGTGACACCCAACTAGCAGGTTTGAAGAAAACTAAATATTTTACCTAAATATAAATGAGTGCATTCATCCAACTAGGGTCATAGCTTCCAGAGGAGTTTAAGGAGTTTACATGGTTTAAAAAAAATATATACATGCATACTTAAAATAATATTTGATTGCCTTTAAGCCGAGCTAAATGTGATCTCACAAATGTCAAAATCCTGGCTTCAGTCCAGAATCAGGTGTGGGAGTGAAAAAGAGCACTTGTCAATCATCTTTTTTGCATATTATCCATTTACCTGCGGGGCCTTGCCAGACTAAAAGAGCAAAGTGTAATTTCTGTATTGGCTTTGAGAGGCTCACTTAATAGAGAGCTGTAATTTGAAAGGTAAGCTGTAGGCCATACGCAAAAAAAAAGTACAAACTAAACTCAGTGAGTGTGAGACCGAACATGCAGACCTCTACCTGTGACAATGTGATTCATTTCAACTTTTAACACTGGGTGTATAATATACAATATTATCTTGCACTTTCAAAAACTAAACAGTAAGAAACAAATGCCGACACGCTGGTGTTCTTGATGAGAGGCACTGACAATTCTGCTTATTTCAAACAGAGACATTAATCGGAACACGCTGGTATAGTGTCTATGCAGGGAACTAATAAGCATATCTCATGAGTGGTGATGCTCAGATGATACTCGCTGACTGGCTCCCATTGTGTGGCCCCACATCACATGCAGACGGGGGAGTTCTAGATGGGAAAGGCCATGCGCTAATGGCAGGAACACTCGTGCACATGCTTACAATGCACATGCATGTCAGGGGCTGCTCATATGCAGGCATGCTGATGAATAAATATGTGAAGAAGTGAGCGAACCATTGTCCCGCGCAGCGATAACGTGGAGGCACTCGGGACTTTCACACCTGCCAGTGTGAACTCTGCAACCCCTTCATGACAGCACCAGAGGACACACCGAGGGAGATATATAAAGATAGACTGTGTGTGTGTGTGTGTGTGTGTGTGTGTGTATGAGAGATAGAGAGAGAGAGAAAGATAGTAGGTGATAGAGGTGTTAGCATGTTCTGTCACATATGTTCCCACCAAGGATATCAGAGGGACCTGTAGACTCGTGCTACATCACACACACACACGCACGCACAAACACACACACACACACAAACGAAATATGTGAATAGTGTTTGAAGAGCCAATTGTGCTTAAGGGCTAACATCTAACTGGACTTTCCTGTTGCCATTCAACCACATCAAACTAATTCTCTATGCAAATTTGCCTCAAAAAATATTTTGAAAACTATTTTATCTAATGCTGCCAAATCAGGGCAAAACACAATAGCTGCAAACTAGGTTCATTTCAGTTTCTATCAGCATTTTGCCTGTTATCTAAGATCTGACGTGTCTCAGGGTCTGTATGTAAGGCTGTAGTTGTGTAAGAGGTCATGTAAACGTGACACTTTCCCATTGGTGTGGCAACAAGAAGTGCAACACTATAGTATGTCACATTATTCAAACCTGAGCGTCAGTTTGGCTTGATGCGATCATGAGAAGCTTAAGCAGCACAATTTGTGTTATAAAAATAAAAGACAAGAAGTCAAGATGTTAGTGCTGAATTGGTTTCAGCAGAAAGACATAATGAACACAAACGATTTTACACGCTTTCATTTTTACGAGTGCCAAAACCAGTTTAGCATATACAAACTTAAAAATGGAAGCTAAAGCTCCAAGGATCTGTAAAAGAGCCATACATGTACAGACAGCAACAAAGAGAGTTTTGGTGATATGGGCTGCTGTCTTTGTGCTGAATTAATACATGATGTCCTGCCTCTAGCTGCAGCACAACCCTTCATCTGAATCCTGTGGACGATTTGTTGCCGTTGTGAACCCATCTGAGCAGAGAAGCCCCGAGGACTTGTGCATGTGTGAAAGGAAGAGAAAGTCCAGACACAATTTTCAGGAGATCCTCCGCAGAACATGCTTGAAAACAGCTAAAGTGAATTACAGAGATATACAAAGATAATGATTGGACCAATTGAGCCTGTTTTCCTGGAAAATGACAGAGAATGTAGAAATGTCACTATTTCTCCTACATGAGTTTGTCAGTTTAGATTTAGCCCCTGCTGCCCATCGCCTCACCAGACAGGCCCTAAAGGCAGGGGACTTCCAGGGTCTAGTCAGGGTCTAGTCCCTCCCTTCCCCCCTGCCCACTGGGTGGTGAAGAGAGGGGGAGGCGAATGGATGAAGAAATCAAAACCTCAACAGGCCCTATTGTGCCAAAGCATCAAAAGGAGCAGTAGCGCGGCGGGGGGCTTTGATCATGTGGCAGACACAGGGGAGCGGGGGCTGGTTCAGGGGGAGAGAACAACCCGGTTCATGAGCTCATAAAAAGACACTCGCACACAGGTGCGAGGGACCTACAGTGTAAATGTGTAGACTTGGACATATAGTGCTGTGCATGCACAATCACACCCTCAACATGCACGCGCCGTCGCACAAAGAACATGCGGTGCCGTTCACTTTGATGCCCTTCTGTGTTTGTACCTGAGGCAAAGTCACACGATCGTTCAGTGTAATGTTTCACAATGAATACCACTGAAGTCTGGACTGGATTTACCACTGCTGGACTTTCATCGGGTGTCCCATTGTGTTTGCCAAATTGAGCACCGCTCCCATGCAGCTTGTCTCGAAAAGCACCTGAGCTCTCGTTGGAAAATACCTAGAGTTTGTCCCGATCGTCCGGACAGACACACCTAAGATGGTATCTGGTTCTATCCACCCAGCAACTTTAAAATAGTAGTGAGGATTTAATGCAGCTGGTAAAACTTAAAGATTGGAAAAAAGTCTGTAATTCAATTCAGGTTTCGCCTCTCGAATTTGTGATCAATGTTTTTGTCTGGACCATTGACTGTACATAAAGATCGAGGATACGTCCCCACTTTCTCACACTGTCCAGAAATGAAACCAAAATATCCTTCATAGGACCACTGCCATCTTTCACTTTTGGAGCCAGAAACCAATTTTGAGAAACATTATTCGAAGTCTATTTTTTTTGTTTGGTCCATACTCCATTCACTAACATGGAGGAGGCAGGGTTTATAACCTGTTTATAAACCAGAGGGTGATCGAACTTTAAAAAAGTCTTTATCTGCCAATTCCAAAAAATCGAAATCACACCACACCAGAAGCTCGAGGTAAAAACTATGATTTATGAAGAAAATCCATAATTTCGCAAGTTTCTTTGAATTTAAAACAAACTTAAAATTAACCTATTGCACTTTGAGGTCTAGTTTGAGACTTTGGCAGTTTACTGTTTAGCAGCACTTACTTCCCAACGGTATGGTTGATGTTTCAATAGCCAGCAGAACCCATACGGCCGCAGCTTATGTCAAATCAGTTTGGGTCAGCAATGTATTTGATTGCTTTTCCAGCCTGACACCTTGTTATGGTATTTTCATCAATCAGCTCCCAGCTCATGTCCAGCCTCTCCTGCCCTATTTCACGCTGCCGCGCTAATCGGTGCCCAGATACACACTGTTTATGTTTGCTGGGTTACTAGACAGCACAGCACTGCAGTATTCACTTCTATCAGGTTTTCTATGTCAGGGTGTGTGCCAGTACCAGTACAGATCAACAAGGAAGAACTTTAACATTTCAAATGTACTTTTCCACAGTGTTTTTCCACAGACCTGGAGCAGATTGGCTTCTTAAAGGATGGAGAGTGTACACAGTGAAGGACTTCCTGAAACGGACCAGGTGAGACTGGATCAAAGAAAGTTAATGATTCCACACATGGAAGAATGGACAAAATACCTGAAGCGAGTGTGCGACCTAATACACCTCAGTGTTAGGTTGAGTCCCTTTCAGCAGTGAGCACAGGGTGACCTGTAACGTTTACATGCCCAGGTCACATGTGGCAGAGTTCCCAGCGGCGGAAAGATCAGAGGGTAAGACATCCATCCACAAGCCAGCGGTCACCTTGGAGCAACAACTTCCAGAGTGGTCACACAGCGGAAAGTCAAGGGCTTAATCTTAATCAGGGGTTCATTTAGTGGTCAGATAGGAGATTAAAGGCAGTGAACCTGCAGCACAGATAACCACGTCTGTCAAAACACACTTCACCTTAAACACTTTGTTATTAGGAATTGAAAAGGCCATTGCTTGCAACTTAGACTGCATCATTAAGGGACAGAATAATAGTCATTGTGCGAGGAGTGGCTGAAACTTGGGTTTGACCAAACAACTGCAACTAGAAGACTCACTGTCTGTTTGTGAACTCATGCCATCAGGCCTGCTTCATGACCGCAATGGAAAAGTGAGTAGAGAAATGTGAGGCGACTATTGACACACCAACACACTGTTGATGGAGGACAAACATGGCCGGGGGAAAGTCAAGGTGTTCTCGCTGTTATGGAAAGTTTGTGATAACCTTAATCGTAGTTCCCCTAATCAGCTGAAAGGGATGGAGGCCTCTGGAAACAGTTGGCCCCAGTGAGGGCGGTCACATCCCCCTACTGCTTTTGGTGTGTTTGTGTGAGCCGGGGTCTGTGTGCGAATATGTTCATGTTTGCGTGCAAAGGTAGAGGTGTGTGTGTGTATGCGCGTGCACAGTGTGTGTGTGTGTGTGAGTCTTGGGCAAACAAAGGCAGGGGTCCTGTTGACGAACCAATTAAAAAGCAGGAAGAATGGGGGAGGACAAACAGGCCCAGCGTGCCTTGCCCATCACTCAAATTAGAGATGGCAAGTGGAGTAAAAACAATCAGGATGTTATGAAGCTCTCTCGTGTTGTTAGGTACAGTTAACAAGTGTTCCAGGAAGTTCATTTACTAATTATTAGCTGTTCATTCATGCATGGGGACTCCTTCCTGTTCTTTCAAGCCTCAGCTTCTGAGAAATCATATTGAACGTGGAAATTTGCTTCCGTCATCTGGGGGACAATGTGGAACGTCTTTATTGCACTGGAATTTGTTCTCTCTCTTTACTGTTCACTTGAAACTTGAGTTTCCTTCAGGAGCACTTAAAATGAAAGCCTCTATCCAAAGACCAAACCTCATGTTTCATTGAATGAAAAGTATGTCTTTGTGAAATGCGTCACAGTTCCGAGAACATAACAGGTGCAATACAGGGTAGTTTTCAGTCGTAAGGGAAATGGAATAGCTGTATAACTGAGGCTTGCTTTACATGCAAAAACTGTAGATAAGTAGGAGAGGGGGATCTGCCCTGGTGGCATTTTCATTGAACTCCGGAAAATGACCGGAAAATTGTGTCCGGGTTTCTTCCAGAGTTTGTGTTTCACGTATGAAAAACGCAGCAGGAGATTGTCATGTCACATCACAACAACACGACATTTGCAGAACATTCAGGTGTTGTGTGGCGCCTGGATAGCGAATGCAGGAGGCAGGACGTGACATCTGAATTGTTCTGTTTGACAGCACATCAACACCAGTGTCCGCCCTTATCTCGTAAAGCTCTCGAATGTCATTGTCTGTCCAACTCGACATCTTCAATGCAATCTTCGACATGTACGGCTCCTCTTTCTCATCCCGAGCCCTGATTGATTATTCACTGTTGCCTCTGCAGCATGTTTGAAACGTTATCGACACTCTCAGTGTATTTTCCAGACATCTTCCTGCTCTATTCTCACGTGGGGTCACACATTTTCACGGACACGTTACTCAGGGGGGGGGATGGTAGGAGTTCATGTCTGAAAAGCAGCTTCATCTCTGCATTTGTTCAATACAACAATTGAATGCAGAGTAAAAAATGTGGGGCTCTTGTCCTCCGGCTCTCATGTGTCTAATTTTCCTCTCGTGAAATGCAAGCAGGAATGCACTGTGACATTCTGTGAACATGGAGCTGCAGCAGGAGAAGAAGAGGTAGAGGACGAAAGGATGGCAATAAAAGGAGAAGCGTGAGGGGTGTGGGGGGGGTTCTGCTCACAGGTGTTTCTTCCCTTTTGAAGAGGGGATTCCTCCTTTGCCTTTAAGGAAGAAAATAATTAACACCTTCGACGTTGCCATGCCAACACGCCGTCTCTCACTCCGCTCTCAGCTGTGAGCATTCCTAACTGTAATTACCCACAGTTCAAGGGCCCTCCATAATTACCCACGATCCATCTGCACCTCCAATCCGAGAAGGAGAGTGAGGTATGAGGGAACATGGGGATGCACCGGCGGTTATTTGCATATACACCGCGTTCCACATTATTATGCAAATTACACTTTGCTCAGATTTTCCTAAATAATAATGCACAGCCAGTCAGTATAATTTTCAAGTCATCAACTGTTAGAGTATAATTCAAATTTTATTGAACAAACCTCCCAGTGATAACAGTATTTTTTTCAAAAATAAAAAACTCAAAATGCAGTGTTCCAAATTATTATGCTGAGTTTCAGAGTTTCAAGATATTTTATAGGTTTTAAAGAACAAAAAATTGTCATTTGTTGAATTTGCAGCATTAAGAGGTCATATTTACTGAAATCAAAAAAAGTTTTAATCAAAAACATCTTAACAGGTCAAGTTACATGTTAACATAGGACCCCTTCTTTGATATCACCTTCAAAATGAGTAAAATCCGAGATGGTTATTGCCTCTTTTTTAAACACAACCTGAATCTTAAATATTGGGGATGAGTTTATTTTTATGAGAAACTTCTCCAGAGCCACCATCGTGTCTGTGTTCTGGATAATCATCCACTCTATGTGACTTATGTTTATTAATATATGAACATAAAGTGACTTCCTCCTCCAGGGATCTGTATAATTGTTACTCCAGATTGTGTCTCTTCATTCAGCAGTAATTAGATCCCTACTTATGAAGACATTTGTTGTAAGATTTGCTAATTATCTATCTCTCGTGTATTTGCAGGTATGATTGACATTCGACAAATACACATTGGGTAATTTTCTTTCCTTCATCATTAAACAGCGGCTGCCAACGCTCGCTTTTACATATTTGAAGACTTTCCAGCAGCAGCATCACACGCAATGATGAAATTACAGACGCCAATATTGACGCGTGAGGAGAAAGCTTATTATATTCACAGGGAAATAATTGGATGAGTTACGTGCCATTATTCAATAAGCACTCTGCGTTATCTCGGGCTTTAGTCGGGGCCGCTGTGATTACAACGCAAAAGTTAACCAATTATGGCCGAGGAGCGGAGTCTTGTATTTCAATCTGCTGAGCGTGCAAAAGCTTATTGACATGCAATTAGTCGGGGCCATCGTTAGGAGGCATTTCATCGCTGACGCTTCTCGATTAATTCTCATTAACTCCCTATTTATGTGTGTGTGTGTGTGTGAGTTGTTGGCAAGGATGGGACAGAAGGGAGTGTGACTTTTCTATGAAGAAGGTCATTATGTTAATCAGTGTCATTAACCGAAACCCAAAAGACCCAAATAGAGTATTTACATGGACAAGGAGCCCTCCCCCCCACACCCCTCTGTTCCCTTTCACTTGTGAGACTTCACAGATGCTGTCAGTTTCTTTAAAAAGGAGATTTTAACCAAATGCACAAACTGACGCCCCTTACTCTACTCATTATGAGAACAACTACTCAGCCTCGGAAAACTGTAGAATTGAGGAAACATTACCACGATGCTGCAGGAGTGGATCCAAGGGGGTGGGGCAAGGGGGGGCACAGGTCCCAGCTGTCACTTACAAACAATACTGATAATAAATCTATGTCAGACAATTTGTTAAGAGTTTTAAACTTTTCATAGTCAAACCCTTTTGACACACCGCTGTCTGTGCTCCTGCTGTTTGTCCCTGTTCCTCTCCTGCCTGTAGCTGCGCTCTGATCCAACCAATCAGCCGTCAATGAGGTTCACCTGACCGGGGAGTCCTTTGGAAGCTGCTGTGCCAGGATCAGAGGAAGAGATCTCCAGCATGGAGTCTGCTTTACATTACATTTCATCAATAATGGTCTTTTTTTTTCTATGGAATAAATCACAATCTTGTCTCAAAGATTTCCCTACTTGATATGGGTCAGCTGTGGGCAGTGTTATTTATTATCATAGTCAGAGTCACATTCACTCAGTGTTCATTTGTGTTGCCTTCATGCAAACCTCCTGGCTGCATCCGCACCAAAGCAACCAAATGAAGAAGGCTGGTGTGAATAGTGATTTACAGCACTACAATAACAACGATAAATAAACGATAAAGCATTTAATGTCCCAATAGACACTTTTCTATCATCACATGAAATATATTGTCATATCGTATAGTTTTGGGATTGGGCATGACAAAACTGTTCAAAGGGACACTTTGCTACAAACTAGAGGAGTCAGGTTTTTTCATTTTAACGCCCTCGTCTTAAAGACCTACGAGTATCTTTATGGGAAACATGGAATCTGGGTTTTTGGCTCATAAAAGCTTCTATTTTTGACTGTTATATTTCTAAATCTGTTTGTTGTGTCAGTGTTGCAGAGGTGCAGCACTAAATCTCTGGAATAGCCCTTTGAATCAATCAATTTAAATCAATAAAAAAAGCAGAGACATCTCTCTTTTTTCATATCAACAAATTTAAATGGAAAACAAGCTTTTATCTTCTGCTCTAACTCCTCATTCCTTTGTTTTATTACCATTTATTGCTCATGATATGCACGACTGAACACACACACACACACGCACACACACACACACGCACACACACACACACACACACACGCTATCGTACAGGGGAAAAGACCTGATTGAGACTACACCTCCTCCCACCCCTAAAAAGCTGATGGTAATGAGCTGCCAATCAGAATCCCACCTTACATCCTTTAATTACCTCGATCATGTAAACCCACACAGATTCAATTTGAGTTTGAAGACCTGATAATTTGGACTCCAATCTCCAATCCCCAATCTCCAGTTCAGTTCAGTTCGTTCCAGCGTGTGCGCTCAGGTGTGAAGGATTTCAGCGTCGGTGGGGGCGGGGGAGGCTGCCTCTTTATTGTGCTGGTGTCATAGGTGTCATGCTGAGGGGGTGTGCAGCTGCTTTGCTCGCCATTGTCACCGTGTCATAACATCAGGACCTGCGGATTAGGGGCTCCTGAGTTTTAAGTTTCCGCACAATGCGTCTCCACAGTGACATGTGGCTATTAGACGCTCTGTTGAATTAGTAATGATGTCGAAATGAAACAAACACACAATGAAGTGCACGGCTCTGTGTGGCTTGTATGAGTGTCTGTTTGGTTTGTATGAGTGTCTGTGTGGATTGGTTGTGTTTATGTGTATATTAGGCTTCGTGCTTGTGTCGTATGCACACTTTGTCGTATGCGCTCTGTGTGATTGTAAAAAAATTGTGTGCTTGTGCGTGCGTGGGCACAGACTGCTGACCAGGCAGCCTGTGCCACGGCCCGGGCCCTCACAGACACACAGTCAGCAGTATGCCTGTCACAGCGGCGAGCCAATGGGAGGGCTCAGAACGCGGGCCAAAGGGCCGACAGGAGCCAATCGTCTGTGCTACAGCTCAACTGGAGGCTCAACAGTTGTTTAAAACACCTGCAGAGAGATCTGACTCACACTGATGACTCCTGGTTTGTCGTCTTTATTGTCTCATAACATAAAACTTAAAGACAATGAATCAACGTTTATACACACAAACACAGTGGTATCAATCTGACATAACCTGACAGGTGGGTCCACCGTCAAAAAGTTTATTCTTTGTTTGAATCTGAATTAGCTTTATCGGCCAAGTTTGTGTACACATACAAGGAAACTGACTTTGGTTTGATATTGCTCCCAATGCACTTACACAAATTACAGAATAGTACAAGACTAAACAGTACAGGTAATGCAAAGAAGAAACAAAGTAATAATATATGCTGTATTAATATGGGTATGTGGGAATCATTGGTACGTACTTTGCATGTATTTATTCATTATTTACAGTATAGAGGATTTTTATTGACATTAAGGTGTCTCTCACCCAACACTTTTATTTGAACAGCTCTTTTGGTTTCTCTGTTAGAAATAAGCAACTGTATATTAATATATTAATAAATACTGTGTATGCAATAATATATTAATCTCAATTGAAGGAATTTGAACTATAAGCTTTGTACATACCTATACTTTTCCTCCAATAATAAGTGCAGAATGACAGTTCCAGAAACTCACATTACTGCTAAAGTAAACTATAACTATTGTTTAACTATAAAATAACTATGTTCAAAGGTCTCAATGCAGAAGAACTGAAATCTTGAGTCAAAGTCATATTTAATTATAACATACTGCAGCTACAATAATGCCATAATATTGAGACAGAACAAATTTGCAGGACAAAATGTTCTTGTCTTACGTTTTGGTTCTGCAGTGCCCTTGAGTATTTCTATCAGTGTCGGAAATGGGTTGGAGCTTTGCTCCGGTCCATATCAAAACATTTGAATGTAGAAAAACACCAAGGGCACTGTCCTGATATTGAACTGCAGCCTTCTGCACACTCCCCTTCTTTGACTCAAATCATAAAAATGTTCATCTGATTCTTGATATCCCAATCCCGTCCTCTGAGATTGGCACGCACTCTATTAAAAATGGGAAGTCAGTAAGAGCTGGATTCATCTCGTTAAAGTGGAAATGTGACTTGTTCCCATATGTTGAACATGCAGTGTACAATCTGAGCTCCCTGGACCATGGCTGGCCCTGCCGCCCCCCCCCTCTGGGGGTCGTGGGCCTGGGGGATTTAAGGCTTTGGTCTCAGTATCCTCTTAAGACAGGGATGGGCAGTTAAATGGATCAAGTCATTGGAGGGAAGTGGAGCACTTAGCTCAAACTTTCATGTATACAGTATGAGGAAGGTCTATGCACCAGCTCTGTCGCTGAGGATTAGCCGCCGAGGCAGCTGCTTGGGGGGAGGTTTTCTAAAACGGTTTGAGCAATAGACTTTGAAAGTGATTACTGACTGTCAAATAACAATCTCTTAATAAGGATAAGAGGTGAAAACTCCATTTGGAATGTAAACCATTTATGTCAACTGTTAAGTAAAACTCGCCGTGTGGCTTTGATAGCTAAAATTGTATCCATATGGTCGCCCGGGGAGACCCCCATTAGAGGGAAGGCAATGAAAACATGGCACCTGTTTTGAATTTCGCCGTCAAAACTGTACTAATCTTTCCCACTGCTAAATGTTTTACTGCCGCGGCTCGGAGTCGGGCGCCTTGCCAGCGTTTGAACACGGTACGCTCAAAGGACAAACCAAACCCAAGAATTTGACGAACGCACTAAAATGATCAAATGGAATTTGTTTCCGACACTAGCTCCGCTGCCTGCTCGGTCCCATTGGGCAGTATTTAAACACTTACACACATACATTTCTCTTTGTTAAACCAGTGAGTCATGTCTGACCTCACAAACGCATGGGGAAGTGAGAAGCTCTCTAAACTAACTGTCTGGCCAATGAGGCATTTTGTACCATAAAAATAAAACAAAAATCACTGTTGCATGTTGTTTCCCAAGATGTAAAAAAGCCAAATGTTCACGTTTATTTCCAACACCTGTAAGTGCAATGGCTTCCCAGGAAAGGGGTCAAACATCATGTCTAGACTGCCAAAATAAAGAAGAGTAATTTGACCCGGGTGGGTGAATGCTGATCAAATCCATTCCTATTGCAAACAACAGCCAGATGTTGGCGGGTGATAGTGGCTTTTTTGACTAGTTGAAAAGCGGCTATAGAGAACAGAGGCTACTTCCATTTAACCACAGAAGAAGCCTTTGGTTGTTAGTTGCAGAAAGAACGAGGCTGCAAACTCAAATATGAGCTCATCTCCCACACATGTAAACATTTGTAACCTAAAAACGCATAAAATGCTGTAACAGGGTCAGTAATGCTTTTTTGGAACTTCTGAGTAGGGCGTACATTTTTATGATTAAAACTGGCACATACATCAGAAGTTTGATAACAGTAAAGAGTGTATGTGCATGTAAGTGTGTACTTGAACAGTTTCAAGTATGCACAATGTGTCTATATATATGTGTGTGTGCGTGCAGTGGAAGCTGAAGTCTGCAGCTTTAAGGCTTTGTTCCCTGTCATACTTTCACTGAGGGCATCAGTGAGCTGCCGCAGATACTGTCTAAATCACATCAAAAAAGAATCACCGCTTTACACATATAACGTTACATAAAAGGTTCCCAGTTTTTAACCCAAAATTAAATCAAGCAAAAAAATCACTGAGCTCATATGACCAGAAAGAGATAAGAAATGTTAACACAGCCTGAAATAAAAGGAAAGGACCAAGGCAGCGTTTCTTAAATATACTGCATATTATCTAAATAAGAAGAAAGAAGGTGTGGGGAAATGAGTAGAGAGCTAATGAACCGTTATGCAATGTGGCTGACAGATTACCAGGCTGACTAGGGAACTGACATTGTTACGTAATGCTGAGTCCAGACACTAATCCATGTAGCAACCTGGCCGGCAGGAAGCACTCGTGACTAGTAACCCTAACCTGTCCCCTCTCTCTCTCTCTGTGTCAAAGGCATTCTCAAAATATGTTTGGATTTTGAGGCATATTTTATCCATCCATCAGCGCGCGTTAGATTTCTCACTTGCCAGAAATTAACCTGAGCATCTGAGTCGCACGACTTGGAAATCAAAATCTAGCTCAAATTGTGTAGGTCCAGCTTAAGGTTCACAATAAAACTCTTTAAACTACTTATTAGCTCTGTCGTTAGCAAGACAGTAAGTTGACACAATCTATTTTGTTAGAGAAGCATACAAATTTCCTTCTTCTTTGAGGTGATTATTAGGACAATTCAATCTATACTTAAGGACATCGCTGCAGTAAACATGCCTGCAGGGAACATAATACAAATACTGTATATCCGTCCCACATGTTGAGGAATCTAACCCAGCACAAGGCTTGACAAATTCAGGCCCTCACATTTCCCTGGCAGCGAGCACCAGCTCAACCAAGCTGGATCGATTTCAATCGGCGGCTCACCAAAATGATGTGGCTGCCACCGGACTAGCGTGGTGGGGCTAAAAATAAACAGCGGCCGCCCGACCCCAGAGCTCAGATGTGGTCACGTACCCTCTGGTGAGTCTGGCTTCATGTGTCCCCAATGAAACCCATCAAATTACAGATGCAAGCGCAGCCGGACCCCTTATCAAAACTATTTCAGCTCGCTGACACACTTAGAGCAAGGCAGCAATTAGAGCGAAAACGGGGGGGAGGCATCCCAGGCACGCGGAGAAAATGAGGGATGTTTAAAAAAATGAAGAAACAGGAGAGAGGAAGAGGAGGAGGGGCGGAGAGGGACTGCTCATCAGGCGGAGATGAGCCATTTCTCTCTTTCTGCTCTCTCCATCCACACATCTGAGGGTTGGAACCGTAGTGGAACAACCGCTTGTGCCTAAGTAAGTCAGAGCAATTACAATCATGAATAGCTCATGATTTAAACGTGTAATCCTGTGCATAGGAAAACACTATACGCTCCAATATTTGGGTTAGAGAGAAACAGTGTGTTAAATGCATTATTCAGGTACAGGGTGTAAAAGTTGTGCATTGCCTTGGGCGCTGTGTCGCGAGCTTTTAATGAGTAGAGAGAACAAAGGTCTTTCACCTCATCAAACATGACTATTACATTGTAGTCGGTCGCAGCGACAGTAGTTTTGTGCGACAGTATCTCGTTGAACACATTGCTGCAACTCAAGGATGCACTGGGTGAAAGGTGGTAGACACCCTGAACTGGACACTGATACATTCACCTGTTGCATCTGCTTACGGTGGAGCAAACAACACCGTCCCAATACCTTTCCCTGGGATATACAGAATGCAGCATGTGCATAACTCAGGCTACATCCATACTACTACGTATTTGTGTTGGCTAAGAGCCACTTGTGTGTACAGATATCGAGCAAGTTGTAGTATGGATGTAGCCTCAGAGAGTGAACACCTCTGCCAAGGCCCAACTTATGAAGTCACATTTAAACTTACTAGATCCAGTTTTTCATTTTGCACCAAATCACTTAAAAATATCACTCCCCCAAACATGTCGGATTTGCCTCATCGGAACCCAAGAATTATTCTCAGAGAAATCCTGGGTGCGCCCCCTGAGCCCGGATCAGTACCCCAAGTTTCATGGCAATCTGTCCTGTAGTTTTTCACCATCCTGCTAACAATGAAAACATAACCTCCCAGGCAGAGGTAGAAAATAAATGTTCAAGTTCATGCCTGCGGTCGATTTAGTAATTTCCACTTCACTCGAGCTGATTTGTATAGACTGTGAAATGAAACGCTGACAAGTTTCACAAAGACATTTTGCACAACATTAGTCTTTTGACAGAACTTTCTAAAGACTCCTTCTGGAGCCTATTACTGGCAATTTGGCACTAACAACTGCGAGGGAATAAACCATGACTGCAGAGCGATCGTGTAGCAGAGGTGCGAGGTGTTCCTGCAGAGAATAGACTGTCACTGCAACACTGGTACAGCCAGGCCCCAGCGTACCTTCTTTGAAGCCTGTTCCATTAAAGCTCTTTATTATTTATGCAAATGTTTCATGAGATAAAGACAAACAGATCCTTCCGTTTTTTTACATATGGCCCCACACAATATTACACACAATCTAAATATCCATTAAAATGAAAGTACGCATGTGTATCACAATAAACTGTTGTTCCTATAGTTCCGTGTATATATGTACTGCATCTACTCAGTGTTTTAATACTTTTAACCATAAATTAACCATGCACAAATGTGCTGACGAGGTGCTAGAAACAAGAAGCAGCGTGCATTATCATATGGTGAATACAGATCTTCACCGCAGGTTAGACCACAGGCTGTTAAAGGGAACCTGTATGTGTGAGTGTGTGCAAGTGTGCGTGTGTGCGTGTGTTCACATTTACATAACTTTGCAGTCGGCCGGGCTGTAACAAGATAAGGTTCCCTGGAACTCTCTGATGCTTCTGTTTGGTTAGTAGTCACACACACACACACACACACATATATATATATATATATATATGCACACACACAGGTTATCAGAGGCAGCAGGAGATAGAAAGTGGAAAGTTCACGAGCGCCAAGGTCACGTCAGATGTGTAACAGTGAAAAGTGGAAAGTTTGGCCCCTGAAATGGAACAGCTGGCTCCACAAACCTTGGACCATCTCCCTGTTATCAGGATACCATGCTGTTTTGTTTTCATATTCATGTCAGTGCACTACATGGGGTTCACTTCTATCCCTTATATCACACTTCACATAGTGGGTGTTTACAGTACAGCTTTTGACACACATCTATATATTCTGGGGCTTGACTGCAGCAGTGTGCTCTCTGTTATGGCTGCTCACATTTTGGGGTATTTTTGAGTCTAGATATGCCAATATAACCTTATTGCTGTAGACTGATGTTGTTACTAAGGAGGATATGTTTTCATCCTATCTCTACTTGTTTGTTGGCCCATTTGTTTATTTGTTTATCAGGAAGATTATGCAAAACGTACTGAACGGATTTCCACCAAACTCGATGCTTATCCTTTTCTCTATCATTGGGAGATAGGGCGTTTTTTGTTTTTAATGACATTTCCCAGGGAATAGTAGACATATTAGTCTGCAACGGATATTATGATTTCACAAGCTCCATTGTGGAGTAAAATTCTAGTTTATACATAACTACATTTTGTGCACCTTCTTAATGTGTTTTTATTCAAGAGGTATACTCACTGACTCATTATTATAGCTGCCTACGTTTACAAGAGAATAAACCCTTTGAAAAACGGCATGCCTCATGTAGTCTGAGTAAAGACTCTCTGTTTAATAAAGGTTAGGTAAATATATAGTTACGTGCCATTGTAGCTGTAGGCATGACTCATTAAAACAACATTCAATTGCACAATTGTTTGTGCGTGTGGATGGAGCCATCCCTGCTTAGATAAATAGTCTTAATGAGAATTTCTTATTTGTAATAAAGGTTAAACAATATACATGTGTGTGTGTGTGTGTGTGTGTCTGTATAAATTGACTATATAACAATAATAGTCATACTGAGAGTTGAAAACACAACTCGCTGAAAGTTAAAGCTGCACAACTGAGACCAACTTGAAAGAAGCAGTCGGTAGTTTAGTGGTGAAATACAGAATAAACGGAATTTTCCCCTCCGACCATATTGTTAGTGTGTGTGTGTGTGTGTGTGTCTGTTTATGTGTGTGTTTGTGTTTGAGTGTGTGACTGCAGAGCTGCAGAGGAGAGAGGGGGAGAGAGGTAGGGAGTGAGAGAAGGAGGGAGGGAGGGAGAGGACGGCTCAGAATTGCCGCCACGTGCGCTCAAACGCCAGCTTTATTATGAAAACTTTGTCCGGATTGGTGCACATACGCAGCGCGGTATTTATATACGACACGTGATTGGTCGGAGCTGCAGAGTCGATAGTGAACCACAGCGCGGAGCTTCCAGACAGAGATCCTGGGGCGTCTCGTACTATGAGAAAAGTAGTGCGTGGCGAGAATGACGATATTAAGCACTATTTTCGAATAATAGTGAATTCAAATCGTAATAAAGCAACGGGTGGTTTTATTTAGATGCGCATGCGACGAAGAATGGTGATTTTACACCCGGGGATCCAACAGGAGTGTCGACTTGTATTGGTGGCGTAGGGATACCACCGTCCCACCGCGCGTCAAAATATTGGCTCGTGAGGACCGCGCCGCAGCTCAGACAGCGTCGACTCTTCAACGGATAAGCACCCAGCAGCGGAGCGGCTTCTTACCGCAACACACGCTCCTACACGGACGCTACACGCACCGGAGGGTTCTTCCACTCCTGACGCCCAGACAGGACCTGTTTTTCATCGGACGCGCTCGAGTCGACAAGCAGGAGCCGATTTTCATGCCGGTTTTTCGGGGAGCGTTGGACGACTTCGTGGTCGTGACCCTACTGTGACGGGGCGCGGTGCGGCGGAGTTGGCGCACAGCTCGACTGGATTTACTCTCGTTCGCACGCAGCCGACTCGACCCGCAGCTCCGGTTCCAAACACCGCCTCGACCCGCTTCTCTCTCCCGCTGGTTTTCACGGACTCCCCCCCCTCTTGGCTGAAACGGGATCGTGAACTCCGGCTTTTTTCTTCCCGAGCACGAATATGTTGCTGTCAAAGTTTGGTTCCTTTTCGCACATTTGCAACCCGTCAAGCATGGACCACCTACCAGTGAAGATCCAGCTCCAGCCGGGTAGGTCCTCCGCCACCGACCCGTTCAATCACCACCTCTTTATTTTGGATGTGACACCCCATAGAAGTTGATGGTGTATGTATGTGTGCGCTCGGTTAGTGGCGAGCTGGTGTGATCTGTGAGCGGGGGTTTGTTGTGGGAATCGAACGCTCATCCTCGCTTCTTTTCACTTGTCCCCTGCAGTCAAAGTGGAGAAGGAGTCGTTTGAGAAGGTCTACCAGGTCGGCTCCGTCCTGGGCAGCGGGGGATTCGGGACCGTGTACGCGGGCAGCCGGATCTCTGATGGCGCACCGGTAAGGCTGCAGCCGGGGCTCCGTCTGTTATGATCTCGCATGTGGCGCCATCAACGCACCGGGGCGCCCCCCCTGGAAATAACCTCCACCCAAAATATCTCGTTTATTCTTATGTGTTTGCTTATGTTTATTTTTCTCTTGTGGTTTCCAGGTCGCTGTGAAACATGTCGCCAAGGAGAGGGTGACCGAGTGGGGCACGATTGTAAGTAGTCATCCCCCCGATGTGTGCGTTTGTTTTGGTCCCCCCCTCCCCTCGCTGCAGAGTGGGGGGTGCTGTGTGTGTTGTCAAATGGCCGTGTGTGTTAACTCTGCGCTCTGTGCCACAGAACGGATCCATGGTGCCCCTGGAGATCCTGCTCCTGAAGAAGGTCAGCTCGTCGTTCCGCGGAGTTATCAAGCTGCTGGACTACTACGAGCGCGCGGACGGCTGGCTGATCGTCATGGAGAGGCCGGAGCTCGTCAAGGACCTGTTCGACTTCATCACGGAGAAGGGCGCCCTGGACGAGGACACGGCGCGGGGCTTCTTCCGCCAGGTGCTGGAGGCGGTGAGGCACTGCTACAGCTGCGGCGTGGTGCACCGGGACATCAAGGACGAGAACCTGCTCGTGGATCTACGCAGCGGGGAGCTCACGCTTATTGACTTTGGCTCGGGGGCGATTCTCAAGGACACGGTCTACACCGATTTCGATGGTAAGCCGCCGCTTCCTTTTTATTTGCACCGATCGCTGCTACGAGGTGTTACGATGCCGGATGCGCGGTTTGTTGTCATGCGTGCGCGTCCGTGTGCGCTGGCGGGTGTTTGCCCTTGATGCTATATTCAGACACGGAGGCGTTCACGAGCCTCTGACGCAGTGGCTCTGTTTTGGGTGGAGGGTTTTCCTCGCCCGGGGTCTAGTGGTTCCTCGTCATCGCGGTGGTAAATCGATACAGCCCAGTATTAATATGTTCCAGTGTTTTCCAGCTGGATCTGTGACGTGTGGTGCATGTTGTGTTTTTTAAGATGACTCACACTCCCCCCCCCCTGTCTGGTGCTTTTTTATTTATTTATATATCCCTGACACGTCTCCGTCTTGTGAGACGTGGTGTTTTCCGGTTGTTGTGTTGTTTTGGTGAAGCTTGACTCACCCTCGGTTTGTGGGTATTAGGTCAGTGCCACGTAACATCTGTTTGTTGTGAAACCGGAGCCGCTGGTTCACGTGATGGGCTCACGTTGCCTCTTTTCTTTTTTTTTGGTTTGGTATCCAAGGTCCTCCTTCCAAGAGGAGGGAGGGAGGTCACACGGTTTGTTATGTGGCTGAGGAAGATGGAAAGCTTTTCTGCTGTGACTCAGCCATTTTACACTCAGATACAGACCGTTTGTTTTTATCATATTGCGACACCAATGACCTCCATGTTCCTACACTGTTTAATACAACTGGATCCCCTCCACTCAGGATCACCACTCACCCTTTTCCTCCTCTTTTTCCAGGTACAAGAGTGTACAGCCCTCCAGAGTGGATCCGCTACCATAGATACCACGGTCGCTCGGCGACGGTGTGGTCGCTAGGTGTGCTGCTGTACGACATGGTGTGTGGAGACATCCCCTTCGAGCAGGACGAGGAGATCCTCAAAGGGAGACTGTACTTCAGGAGGCGCGTTTCAGCCGGTGAGTCCACCACATCAACGCAGGACTCTGTTGCCCTCTAGCCACAGCAGCTGGTACAGCCCCGAACCCACTACCCCAGTGTGACTGGGTTCTAAATCAGTTTACATCACAGCAAGGCCTCTCAGTCACAATGGATTACAGGATGCAATGGCTGCTGGACAGATTTATCAACCATGAATAACATTTGAGTTTTAGCCTGTTATGATTTCCCCTGGTGCACTTTGTGTAACAGCACCAGTTACCCCAGAGAGCTAACTCAATAGAAGGATGTGTGCTCCCTTTCCATTGGCTGACTGTTGCCGCCTACACACTAGGCCACTGTAGATCCATACAAACTGAGTCACACACTGTGCAGCAACACTGGTACTGGTGATTTCACAATGTCCTCAATATAGTTTCTCTCTCTTCTCCTTCAGAGTGCCAGCAGCTGATCAAATGGTGCCTGGCCCTGCGGCCCTCAGATAGACCCACCCTGGAGCAGATCTGCGACCACCCCTGGATGAGGGAGACGACGGAGTCACCCAAATCGCCGGAGGAGCCCGTCGTGGGGGAAATCCGCCTCAGGACCATCGACACAGACTCTTCGTCAAGCACAAGCTCGAGCAAGGAGAGCCTCTGAGGATGGTTTTGATGGACTGAAAAGACTTTCTGGGGAAAGACAAGGTGGTGACAGAGGGAGAGATATGGACTCATGGCCAGCAGCCTGTAGCCCAATGGCCCATCAGTGGCCGGGCGCTTGACTCCGCTGGTCCGGCAAGAGAAATGTACTTTAATGTTCCTCTTTTTGTAGGGAATTTCTAATTTATTACTATTTGTTCTTCCTTATCTTATTTCCCCCTGCCCTTCTTTTGTTTTTCTTTCAGTTGATTATACTTGTTTCCAAATGGGGAACATTTTGCTGTTGGGGCGGTCTTACCAGCACTATTTATCCTCCCTTTTTTTTATTTGACCTGTTTTGTTACTAGGCTGGTATATGCAGCTGGCAAGGCCCTCCTATTCAGGCAAGGCTGCTCTCATAGAGCTTGGAGAAAAATACCTTTTTATTTAAATGTTTTAATTTTGATTTTGGAGTGCCTTTTTTTGGAAAGCTGCTTAAACAGGGGGCTTTCGTCAACTCTGTTTTTTTGAATTTGCCCGGGGCCCGGAGGTGAAGTTGCCTGTGCTTTGATGGAAGGAGGGGGGGGTGTTTAGGCTTCTTCTTTTTCGTTTCTCCCCTCCTCTCCATCACTGTAAACCAACCAGCCCCCAGCCAAGAGGCTAAGATAGCATTAGATAGGAGAGTAAAGAGGCGGGGGCTCTTCCTGACAATGGAATACTTGAAAACACACTTCGACTCAACTCTGCGTCGCTCTTTTAACGCTGCTCACTCACTCTATAGCCTGAACAGGTGTTTTTTGGAAACTGGATCCTGTCTTTTTCTGAATGTCTACAAAATGTCACCACACACACAAACACACCTCCTTCCCCAACCTTTTTTCTCTCCCTCCCATGCCTGTTTTGGGGGGAGGGGGGCGTGGCCCTCGTGGCTTCTCGTTTTCCTTTTGCCTCCCGCCATCTCTCACTGCTCAACACTACATGGCCCCGCCCCTGGCCTCCCTCAGGGTTTGGGGTGTGAAATGCACAATCAATGCAATATTCATGGACTCAACTATGTTTGTTTTTTGTGTTCTTTTAAATTTTTTATTAAACAAATATTGTACAGTGTATAGTGTGTATTTTTTTTTCTCCCCCTTTGCATTAATTTATTTGTAAACATGTAGACATTCCACACTCTGTGGCTATTTATTTATTTATTGTCTTTGCTTAAAATCCCCCCCTAAAATTTGCATATCCTACTTGGCCTTTGGTTTGCATTCCTATAACTTATTTCTACATTTCAACATGTTTTTTTTTAGATGTGGAGGATGCACTGAAGCGGTTGTCGATGTAAAACAGAATAAAAACAAGTTTACTTAAATTTGAAAAGAGCTTTTGAATGTTATTTAAGTACTTTTTGAAATCCGGGCGGTGTCAGCCGGCTGAGTATCGAGAGAAACCTGGTGTCTGTACTGTCAAGATGAAATTTTGAGTTCTGTGGAAAGTTAAACAACGGGTGAAACAGCTTTGGTAGTTGTCACATAGCCTCATATCGAAGACCCTTCGGTTTAGCTGTGTGACTTGTGGCTGTGAAGTATGGATATTGCTATTTTTTGATACAGAAGTTTCAATTAAACTCCCATTTTTATGTACAGAATAAAGTCTGATGTCTGCATCATTTCCTTCGTAAAGTCTTTCATTTATTGCGCGACAGCAAAAAGATATATGGTTATTTGTAAATGAAATCCCAACACATTGCCCTCATTAACGAAACCCCCTGCCAGTATCCATCTCCTGTGTGACAGCCGTCCCTAGGGAGGCCTGGAGAGGCTAATGTACATCCATCGTGACACGTGGTTCATTTACACAGCCTATAGGACTGATAACATTGTTACACGTGACGGGGGTGTCGGCGAGGCTGAAGGGAAACATCACAGGAGCCATTAACTGGATGACAACCTGCAGTTACAAGGGGCCTGATAAGAGACAGATGTGTCTTTAGAGCGCAGGAGGAGGAGGAGGAGAAGAAGCAGCGGATCAGTGATGCTGGCATGACAGAGGAAAAAGAGAGTGGGGATGTTATGCATCATCACACACTCACACACATGCAGACTATAAAATATAATTGCTTTTCCATTTTATGCCCCCTGCTCGCCTGCCTATCTTTCAAAAACATAAGTTATTCCATTATTAGATGCGGGAAGGCCAAGAGTAGCTGAGGCTGATGAGTATGTGTGTGTGTGTTTGTGTTTGAGGGGTTTCCATGAGGCAAGGATGAGTGAGTGTTTAGGAGTGGTGTGTGTTTTACTCTTAAGGAGGTGCTGCCCCCTGTGGTGAATCAGTGCCACCAGCTCTCAACTCTATACTGATAATTAGAGAATGGCTTAAGATTCCCTGTAAAGCTTCTATCACTAAAACATACAACCCATAGTGTTGACACTATAAATGACATGCTACACTGTATATACATATATATTAGGTATAGACAAGACAACACAAACCACAACTGTTCGCGAGACACACACACACACACACACTTCTCAGCCCTCCTGACTGAAACTTCGTATCCCTCCATAAAAAATAGAGTCATCTCGATGGCTCATCCAGACGTCTACACACGTCCAACTAGCTCGACTGCCTGTTTCCATCCGATCCGAGTGGAGACATATGGCCACTTGAAGACTTCATCAGACAGCTGCTCCTTAAATCTCCTCAGGAATCTAATCCACAATGAAGGGCTTGATTTATTTTCTAGGGGAAAGTGGTTGACTTTTTTTTGGGGTTCTCCTTGGATGTTCATCTTGGTGTAATGAGCAGGCAGATTCAGGAATTTAGAGCAATAATCCAATACTATTCCAATTACCTTCACTGATGACAACAGGGTTTTTGAACAGCTGGGAAATGTTTATTTTATGCGGAACTAGGGCTCAGTCACAAATGTATCAGTGGTGAATCTCCGTCTCCCAGTTCACATCTAATCAGCAAATGGAAATATTTGTTTCCAGTGGCGAGGCAAAGTGCATTTCACGTGGAGTTTCAACTTTGATGAAATTCTACACGTGATATTCGCTATGCATTCTCATATCTGTAACGTGAGACATGAGATACAACTTATCTGTACAGTAAATATTAATTAGATTAGTTTAGTTTTAAATAAAGTCTATAGCCCTGTCCCCATTCAAGAGTCGAATAAACTACTGGATGTGTTATGGAGAGGGTGAGCGAGCCTGTGGCAAAGATCGCTGCACACGGTGGAGCAAAACTCCCAGTTAGAAATCTCTTATGTTATAATGAGAAGTGTAAAAAAAGCTTTATTATGAAAGGGTAGCAAAACAAATGAGATGGCAGGCCACCACAGTCTTGATAACACTTAATGGGTCACATCGGTTTGACATGGTGAGATAAGACATAAGCCTTGGCGGAGTTATGTGCTCTCATAGCGGCCTGCTAGCCTTTTTTTTATGGATAAAACAAATGAGATATATTGTGTTAACTGGTGAACTTTAAAATGGCAACATAAAACTTTAACCAGAATAGCATAGCCCCTTTGGGGAGCTAATGCAGCTGGAGACGCCTCTTTCAATCAATCTAAACCTTACTTACACATTCCTAACAAGCAGCCTGGTGCCACCCTGTAATAAACCACAGGGCTATAAATGGCCGCCGCTGTCACGCTCAATATGTTGACATCTGCGTCTCCATACATATGCATCCCCGGCTAATCCTCCATTGTCTTTGTGTCTCCAGGCTTTTGACATGCAAATGGCCGGCAACCTGTCTTCATCAGAATCCCTGCTGCTCAGACTAAAGGCGATACAGCGGGGCCTCAGCCACTCTCACCGTGAAATCCTCATTAAAAGAAGCGGGGGCATATGCCACGCCCTCGTGTACTCAAGTCTCCTCCTGCAGGCTGGTTAATATCATCCGTCACTGACACTTAGGCTTATTTGGGATGTATTAACTCATCAAATTACCTCTTCAGACAATATCTGTATAGAAATAACTAAAGGTCAAAAATATAAAATCTCAAAAATGTAGAATATGGGCTCAGGTATATTAAGTGGTCTTGGTGGGGTCAGATTTGGCCTGAAGGCTGTTTTTTTTTAAACAGACTTTTTCTTTTTTGAACTTAAGTTTTTATTAAACTTTTCTTAGGCATGGTACATGGCAAATTAAACATGTTTCTTTATACAGGAACAAGTAGTATATGGTTGAGAATTGACTCTAATAACAGACTTCACACATATTTGTCTCAAAAATAGGCAGCTATTACAAAACAAAGTGAGTACATAATGATTTCCGCTCATTAAACTGTTTAATTTAACAGTCTATCTAAATAGTAAATTGTTTTTGAAAGCATTTATTAGAAGCGCTTTTTATTCCTAAATTGGTCTATATGAAAGAAATTATTATTATACTTATTTTTGTTGTTGTTGTTGTTGTTGTACATCTAGACCCACCAGAGATCAGTTTAGTTACCCATACGTCTTCTCAGTACTTTTTGTGAATGTATTTCCGTTGAGTACATTTGAGTCAGTCCCCCTCCTGTTGAAGCTGAGCTCACTCCATTCAGAGCAGTTTGTTCTGTGAACTAAAGTGCCGACACGTTGAGGCCACCCTGTAGGTGACAACTCGACAGACACAGAGGAAGACGCCAGACAGGCTCCGGGCTGCGAGGGCCACAGATGGACGGGTGGGTGGCACCCCCCCACGCAGCAGGGGCCGCCGGGCCCGCACCGACACCAGGAGGAAGAGAACGATCAGTGCAGTCCTCAGTGATACTACAGTTAACACTTCATCTCTATGTGTGTGTCCGTGCAGATGACCCTTTGAATAAGGACATGATCATTTAATGTGCATGAACCTGTACAATGAACTTTATCTTCCATCTCAGATCCACAATAACAGCAAGGGACAAAGCACTGCAGCATTTTTAGAATGCCAGAACATGACAGATATCCCATTACACGGCTTAACACCTGAATAGATGTAATTGTTATTTTGATCATGGTGTTTATATGAGTTGCTGAAAGAACATTCCATTCATAATCCTGTTTACATGTTACACAGCAGAGTCTGATTATGACTCAAGTCATTACATCCACTGCACCATTACATCTGATTTTATTCCACAAGTTTTAATACCCCAACCTGAAATAGTTTAATGTTACAATGAACCACTTTATTTCTTTCTAATTTTGTCAAAGCTGACAGATTTGTTTCCATCTTGTTTACAACTAAGACATGTGTTGTCAAGCAGCTGAAAATGTGTGTTACAAAATGCTTTGGTAACGCCTGTAGGATGTCATCATGAAATTAAGACGTGCACGTGTCTACATTATGAGACCAGAAAACACCACATGTCTTATTTAATTATCACTTAAACCGAGTAAAATCTTATTTGGGTGAAAAAAAAAGTTTACAATGTCTTGTTCAGACTTGTGGCTTTATCTGGTTCATTTAGGAACATTGGTGCCATGTAAACATTCAAGGTCCCCAGAGGATGAATCCATATAACATAATCCTCTGACTTTTCCTCTTCCGCTACCATCTGGTCAAAATTTTTCTAAATATATCAAAATCCACCCCATCGGCCTCAGCTGTACTTTGTGTTTGGAGCTGATATCCAAGTGTTAACATGCTAAACACAACTATTACATCATACAGCAGTTGGGCGTGAGCATTGTCTCTGTTGGCATGTTAGCTGAATGCACCAGTACACAGCCTCACAGAGCTGTTGTGCACTGGGTGAACTTGTGCTGGAAGGAATGTTGTGTTACAAAGCATCATAGCTGCTATTTAACTGCATAAACAGTCATTCTAATCTATTTTGGTAGATTATAAAATGACATAAAAATGTGGTTCAAATAAATGTCTTTTTCTTTTAGTGTGAAGTAAATATGAAGTGAAAGAAATCAATGTTTTCTTTCAGTGTGGCGACCCTCTAATAGTATAACTTTGTACTGTATGAGTCCTTTTACTTGAACCATGTTCATGATCTTGTTCATCTTTGTTGTGAGCCCTCAGGGTTGCCTGCCTGTCTCCTCTGGAGGCCTCCTGTTTTCTGTTTCCCCGAGCAGAGCCTCCTCAGGGACTTTCCACTGGTCTGGCTCAACGTTCTTTAAAAGCGTTGCCACTGCCAGCGAGGAGTGTACCTGGCTGCCCAGCTGGTGGGAACCTGCTGCCGCCGCCAACGCACACCGTGAAGGGAACTCATTGTTCTGGGTCGACAGGACACGCCGTAAACATGAGGGCAAGAGCGTGTTGTGGGAGAAGAAGCAGGGAGGCCCATGTAGAGGAGTCACTCACAGACAAACACACAAACAGGCTGAATAGAAACAGGGCTACAAAGCCTCAAGTAGGCCGATGCAATCATCCCCTAAGAATCAACAACAGCAGATCTCAGCAGGTGAATCCAAGCGACTGCAGGAGCTTGATGTTCTCGGGTCAGAACAATTTGTTGTTTTGTGAAAGAATAAAATTGTTTTTCAGATAAGAACTCTGGAGGAAGTGGAATAGATGTCATCACTTGCTAGTCTTGGTTTAAATGCTAAACTGTCGACGAACCAGCGCTCATGATGGCAAGGTTTCCTGACTTGGTGGCATTTTCAGGACCTTTTTCCCCTACCTTGACTTTCCACAGTAACATCTTAATCTTCCACCTGTATGGTACCTTTTATTAATCCTGAGAATGGCAGGAGAAGCTCTAGAAAATGTCCAGAGCAGCTGGAGTAGCCGGACATTTGTGTATTGCATCTGTAAAATTTCAGGAAAATGTCCGGAGTTCAGTGCATTCTTGAATGCTGCTTAAGACGGAAAGCAAAAAGTGAGAGGAAGGTGAAGAGAAAGGTGTGGAGGATGAGACAGTGTGTGTGTGAGTGTGTGTGTGTGTGTGTGTGTGTGTGTGTGTGAATGTGTGAAAGACAGGGATCTTAATCATTACAGTCTCTTCACAAGCTTGTAACATGATCAAAGCAGTCAATGACCCGGTGTTCATTTAGCCCTGTGGCTGTTATCTGTTTCTTCAGCGGGAGGAGAAAGGTCTTTTCAGCTGATGGAACACGACACTATCTGGGGAAGTTTTGGTCCGATGGCAACAAAACATTGTTGTACAGGAGTGTGTTGTTGTAGCGGTGACAAAAACAGTTTCAGGCTACTCTGCAGCGAAACTCGCTGATGTGTTGTGAAAAAATGACAAACACACAGAACACTGTGAAAAGAAAACAAGTACAAAGAATGATATGATATCATCGTGTTATATTTAGTGTGTTGTTTTGGGTCAATTTGACATTCGTGAAGAGTAATAAGAAGAATAACTAAATGATTAACTGTTGCATAATTTGTTTAATGGAAACATGGCCGGAGTAACCCTCTCGCAGGCTCTAGGGCACAGATCAGCTGCTGGGCCCCTAATAACCCTCCTCCTCTACACACCTTTATGCCATGTGTACATTGTATTACACTCTATTACAGTATTTATCTTATATTGTATAATAGATTGTACACAAGGACTGAACTTTGTATTGTCACTCATATTTGTGATTTGCCCTATGATGGAAGCTTACACATTTTCCCCATCTATCTGATTGTTAAGAGCCCAATTTACTTTAAATATGTTATAAAAATATTTAGAGTCATATAATTCAGGGAACATAGGCACACACAAAATAGAAATAGAGATGTTGACACATTATGGTTCCCAGATGATGTATAATATTGAATATGAAGTCTGCATGTTACCCACTTTTATGGTCTTTGGTGTAATGTCTTTAATAAAATGGAACAAGCCTGAAATGAAACTGTTGTTGCCAAGTAAAAGCGTAATGGCTGTGATTGGTGGATACATAAATGCGTAGTTCCCTTTGGAGCAGCTTTATATTTTCTATGTTGCTGTGTTATTGCATTACACTCTCAACCTGGACAATTGTGTCAACAGAACAAGGCATGATTCATGGTACTACATGTGTAAAGTAACGATTGATGATAGACAAGGTGTAGCCGAGCACTCATTTGTGTGTGTTTGTCCAGTTACAGACATCATTTGATTTACAGTTGATAGATGGAACAATCCATTGTTTATGGCTGGAACTATCCAGGAACAGTGACCAACGGATTAGAGAGAAGCCACATGGAGTCATGGACAGTTCATGAGGGATCTTTGCTATGACTCAGGACTCTTGTTTGAACTGATCAAGCTCAATTTATCATATCGCAGGGTCACTAACATTCAACTTTCTCCCCTCTGCACTACGCCCGCATCTGTGACCCACTTCTGGGCCCAGACTCTGTTTAAAGAGAGACAACAAGAGAGAGAGATCAAGGAAAGAGAGGGTAACGTAGCAGCAGTGAAAACAAATCTACTTCCCTATTATTTAGGTTGGGTAAATATCACTTCATGGTGGATGGGAACAGTTTACACAAGCCGGGATCCGATTACAAGCTGTGAGAATGGCAGGTCATGCAGCCTCCCATCGAGGACGGGTCATGAAAGCTGGCGCGTCTTCTGGATGACAATGATTAAAGGGCGCATGTTTGGCCGAGGTCTCTAACAACCACTTCAGGCCCGGCTCTGCTCCCCCTCGGGCTTCGAGGAATGTATGGGAGCTTCTCAGAGAGGGGAGAAAAGTACCACTGTGCGGGGAAACTACTCCCTCCTCTCTGCCACTGCTCCGGGCTCCTCCACCACACGCACTAGGTGCACCGTGGAGTTGCACTTTCACCAGCCGCTCGGCATGCAGAGTTATGGAATTGGAGAGAGCCTGGGAAAAAGAGAGAGAGAGAGAGAGAAATTATGGGCTTTTTAGAACTAAAACGTGCTGGGAAATGAAACTGAGAGTTTGTGGTGATTCCTGTAATAACCATGCACGGATTTTAGATATGGCCCAAGATAGTGAGAAAACACTGAAGGACACTGCAGGAAGCGTCCAGCTTGTACCTACTGTGAAATATCCTAAATACATTTAGACGCAGGAAATATTTGTCCATCCATTATCCATATACGGCTGGAGGCGGATCACCAGCATGCGGAGACACACAACCTTTCACTCTCACAATAACCTAACCCCAATTGCAGAGAGGACGTGGACCGTGGGAGGAGAACGTGCAATCTTCACACGGCAAGGCCCCAGCTGACCTGGGAACCGATCTGCTGCGAGGCAACAGTAGTGACCACTGGACCACTGTGCCGCCCGGAAAATTGGTGTTTGCTTCAGCATGAACGCATGACCAGCCAAGCTCAGTGTACATATCTTGTACCTTGACCAGTGTGTTTAGCTTGAGATGGATCAATACTCATTCTATGTATTTATTTCTCATCTCTGATACAATCGTACTGGTAACTCTGGCTCAGGAGAGGGTCATCCACTATAACCAAAAGTCGGTGGTTTGGTCCTCAGCTACTCCACTGTGCATTCCGACGCGTCCTTGGACAAGACACTGATCCTGAAACAGCCCCTAAGTGGTGATTTCAAACAGTGTACGAGTAGTGCTGTGCATAGAAGTACTGTTTGCTCTTTTGTGCATCAAAATCAGGCTTCTGCCCTCTTATAAAAAAAACAAAAACAAAGGTCCTTCATGGAACATCTCTGGAACACTGTGATCCCGGTGCAGTGCCAGTGTGTTATGAGTAAAACCCCCGAGGAGCTGGATCAGTGGAGAACCCTGCTGCTGCCTCGGTCTTATCCATTTACCCGCTGGCCTCTTCCTTTAAACTTCTCCCTCAGTTATCTAAACATGCTCCAACTTAAGGTAAAAACTGTCCCCGACGTGAACAAACAAAAACAGTATGTTTTCTGTTGTGCTGCCCCTGTCCTGAACGTATCCTAAAGCTCTTCAGAGAAATAAGAGTACGTTATCATCCCCGAGGTCATTTTATCAATGTAATCACTTGTTGTTTGTGTCCTTGCTGATGCCCGCGATGGTTTACATGAAAAACCCCAGAACAACACATGCTTTAGGAGACAACAGGTTTCAAGAGAAGTCGTTCTTTAAGTTGTTTTTTCTTCTTTGCCACAAACTGTGTTTCTTGGAATCGTTCAGCTTTTAACATTAAAACATGTGCTTAATTGTTTTCTCCATTAGGAGGCTTATTTCCTGTTCTCCTTTCTCTACCTCTCTTGTTCATGCTCTTTACCTCTGTCTCTCCATTCCAGCTCCTTCTCCTCATCTCCTGTGTCAATTACTGGATCCATCGTCCTCTTCCTCACCTGTCCTCGGGTTGCCTGGTCCTCGTCCTCCTCCGCCCCACCCCCTTGTTTACCTGTGGCTCCGTAGCCAAGGCGATGGCTATGTTTGTCACAGTGATCATGTTACAACTAGGACAGCAGGTTCCGAGAAAGGGGAAACAAGGGATTCCCAATAGTAAGGTGCTATTGTTCCCAAAAGGCTCATCTCATCTCTCTCTCTCTCTCTCTCTCTCTCTCTCTCTCTCTCTCTCTCTCTCTCTCTCATCTCTCTCTCTCTCTCTCTCTCTCTCTCTCTCTCTCTCTCTCTCTCTCTCTCTCTCTCTCTCTCTCTCTCTCTCTCTCTCTCTCTCTCTCTCTCTCTCTCTCTCAGGGTCACTCCACACCCACAACAAACACACACACACACACACACAAACACACAAAAAACACAATAACATCCAGATACACTCTGAAAAGGACACCACATACACACTGAAACATGAGTGCACAAATGTGAACACACAAGCAAATTGACAAACACATTACAAAGAGTAATCTCATGCAATTTGTACACAATCATTTGGATGCTACATTAAAATGGAAGTAGTTTTTGGATAAATATATAAACATATGTTAGATAAAATAAATACAACTAAATTTTATTGACAACACTCTGGGGGAACTCCACTTGTTACAGCAGCAGACAGGCAAAATGAGGTTTTGCCTGTCTGCTAAAAGACAATAGTTAAAACATTTACAGACAACATTTAAAAAAAGGCTCATATAAAAATGCAGATAATCTACATAATATACACCTTTCACTATATAATATTTGTTAAAAAAATATATATAAATATATATTTAAATAGATGTATACATATAAATACATATATAGACTGTTATAAGTATGAGGGCAGATATGGTACAAAAATGTGCCATAATAACTATTTAAAAATGTGGAATAATGTAATTGGTGTACATTTCGATAAGTATACAGATTTCAAGTGTCTATATAGTTTATATATACATGCATACAGTCATACACATAATTTTCGTCAAAACAGCTTATAGAGTCAAACTCTGAACACTGAGGGTCAAACTGAGGGTCAGATTTTTGAGGAACACACGTTCTGAGTTGTAGATTTACGGAACATCTAAAAGGTTACAACGACTCCCACTTGGTGAAAACAATGGCTGCAATGTTATCCAATGTCAGTGGCATAAAAACTATTCAGCCAATTAAAAATAATTACTCTTTATAGTGATTTTACTGCACTTCCATAAGGTTGGAGGACTAAAACCAATGGTCAAGAAAGGGTGAGATCCAAGTAGAGCTCAGGCTCCAAAACGGGAAGAAAATGCTAAATATTACAATTCCCATAATGCAACTCAATATCATCTTTCTTTGGACCCTTTTTACCTAGAAGATGCAATCTTGTGTCAAAGAAGATGGTTTTAAACGAGAAGTCTCGGGTCTGAGTGGATAAGACCCTGGTGACATCATCGGGTTTATTTCTCCTTCTGAGCCAAAGCAGCCATTAAACAGCTGTTTTACAACCTGAGTCATACTTTAACAGTAAACTGTTCTTGTCTGAAATGAATGGACCGACCCTTTGGATTGACTTTATCTGGTGTGACCACTCGGCTGCTAATGGGGGAAACTGATTGTTCTTTTTAACCAAAACAAAGCTGATGCTTGGACATTTGACTGAAATTCTAAATCTTCCTGAAATTGAAAGGGGCTGTTTGTGAGTCAGTTGCTCTGGAACTTTTCCTTTCATGATAAATCTTCCGACATTTATCTGAGTTCACGTCGGAAAAGGGCTACTACAAAAGAGGAGAAACACACTGTTGATGCATGAAGATAAGGACATTAAATGCAACTGTTTGACTCCACTGTCAGCATAAGTGTGAAGGAGTAAATGTAGGATGGAGGATTTAAGTGTCATGTGCAGCAAGAGGGAAGAAAACAGCAGAGCTGAAGTCTGTGCTGGGCCTTCGCTGCTCCTCTGGCTCCGCTGCAGCCGAGCACGAATTCCCACAGGCTTCTTCTTCTTCTTTTTTTCCCCCCCTCTCTCTCTGCAACCCAGCGTGTACGTCAGGAAGCCGGGGCTGAGAAACGAGCAGCTCAAGTTTTATGGGAAGCGAGCGAGTGCAATGCAGTATAACCTGCAGCGGGGAGCTCAGATGCCGGCCAAACAGAACTAGGTCACATCCAGCGTCATGACACACAACAGCAAATATGGTCAAGCAGCGAGGGCCAATGATCACGGCCTAGTTTCTGCCTCTTTTCTGCAACTTTGCTGTTTATTGAAAGTTATAAAACACACAAAAGAGGTTTGATACAGAAAATAAACGGGGTGTTACATGTCGGCTTTTACCAAACACCTTCTCTATAAAACCTTTAAAGACCAGAGGCTTATATTTTGAGTATAATAACGTGCATACACTCATGAAGTTGGGATTTGTAAAAGGATAATTCCCTTAAATCATCAATGCACACCACTAAAACCTGCAGGGGGTCAGTGGATCATATCGCCTACTCCAACCCCGGGACGCCTTTCTTCCTTCGTGTGATCTGTGTGTTCCGTTTGGATGCAGAGCGAAAGCGAATCAACTGAAAATAACTTCTCTGTGAAGCACCTTGCTCCGTCGCTCTCTGCCAAAAAACACACTCAGAGAATCGGAGCAGGCCAGAGAACCAAAACTCTCTGGAAGTCGACCAGCGCGAGACACTGACGTGGGTGTTTCCACGATCAGGTGGACGGCAGAGGTCCCGGGAGACAGTGCTACTCATCGAGGCTGCCAGGGCTACATGCACACTTCCAGAGCGTTTCTTTTTCATTATTATTATTATTTCAGGTAGAAAAGGAAGCAAACTGCTTACTATCTGAGAGAGCGCTTTAAGCAAATGGTGTGAAGCTCACAGCCGCTTCACTGACCGTCCCACGTTTCACATCTGAGGGACCGGCATCCCTGATAAGAACCAACCTACTGTAAATCTACCACTGGGTTTAACTGATTCTCCACTACTCTGCACCATGTGTGTGTGTTGCTCCGTCAGTTCAGTCATGCACATGTTTGCATTCTCTGTTTTTCCCTCATAGCGTTGACACCGACACGCCTACTGTGTCAATACGGAAAGGTTGTGAGCGTCAGGCCTCTAATCTGTTTGTGTCTGTGGAGTCGTCTGCTTTGCATATACAGTGTAATCCGTGCTGACAGGTTTACAGCCCAACTTCACATAAAGTAGAAGCTAATTTATGGTTTTTATTATGTGAAATTCAAGCCGACGCCGGGAGAGCCAGAGATCTCTCCGTGATGTCACCAGCACGCAGAGACAGGAGTGACGTGCAACAACAACTATCAGTCACGGCAATAAACCCAGTAACTTGTTTTAATGATGTGAAAAATACACAGATCCACCACAGCATTAAAACCAGTTACCTGATATATTGTTGTGGCTGATCTGTGTATCTCCTTTATGGCTGCAACTGCCACTGAACTCTCCAATTCAACGTAAATGCATAACCTCTGTATGTCATGGGCTATATTTAAAAAACTGATTTGGATTTACAAACAATTTTTGACTGCGTACAGTAAAGAAATACAATTAAATATATTAAAATAAAATAAAATAAAAGGACCAGGTGTCTCCATCACAAAACAACTTCTGATCCAAATGCTTCCTTTGTTTTCCTGCTCTGAGCGTGTGAGTGAGTGATTGAGTGATATCACTGCTGGTCAACCGTTGGTGACTTTGTTATGCAAAGGGCCAGGTGTCAGAGCCCGAGTCACGCAATCGACCGGTGATGTCATGGAGAGGCAAATTTGAAGTGTGTGTGTTTCTTGGATGTCGGCGTGTGCGTCAACATTTCCCATTGCATTTTCCTACATTCCCTTGTCACCCTCAAGCTAACACACACACGCACGCGCCTGCACTTTACACCACCCACGCAACTTGAACATGCAGTGTAAGAGCACCCACACACACACACACATATACAAACACTCTCTTTATCCTTCATGCATCCTTGATGTGATATTCTACATGAACTCTTAAAAACAACCTTTCCAGCAGGATTCTAAAACGTGATATGACAGGATGGATCACGTTAGAGCGAGGTATGGTCGACTGAAACAAAAGAAAAAAAAAGGCTGGTCAGCAACTTTATTAGACTGAGCAGGGACTTGCTCAGAAACCTATAAGCTATATATACATCTACGGGCACTGAGAGGTCCGCCAATCACAGCCGGAGAAGGATTTTTACCCAGCATGCTTTTGGGGTTCAACAGTGGGCCAGAGTACAAATGCAGGTCACGAGGAGCTTGAGGGAAAAGTGTATCCACTCTGACCAGCTCCAGATATGCATATGCTTATTATATTTATGATACAGAGATTTTCAGCCTGTTAAGGTTTAATGTATTTCTTCACTTAAACATTGGGCACCTGAGCAGAAATTGAGCCCAGTGTTATGGTTCAGTGGTTTTTAGAGAGGATTTAAAATGTATAAAGCTTTAGGTGTGTGGGGATTTTCACTCTATACATAGAAACCCCTTAGATTTCTGGCTGATGTTGTGTTTTCCCCACGTGGTGAATTCATCTGGACAACAATGTGCACTATTCCACACAGAGGGACAAAAATAGGCTCTGAGTTATATGTTTTTAAGGTAGACTTTTACTGTATTGTACGATGGAGTATAGAACCATGTTAAAGGCAAGAAAATTTGAGAATAAATTCACAATATTAAAAGAATGAAGTTGCAATATTCACATTTCAGAATGTAATTCTATGATAGAGTCATAATTTGACAAGAATAAAGTAAGATACAATTCATAAAATGCTCCTTGCTGCTTATTCCCAATAAAGGTTTTGTGTTTATTCATGTATTCATATTTTTTTTAACATTACTTTATTCTCAAATCTTCTTCTTCTTTAATATGCCCCTAATACTCTGACATAGTAACAACTACAGAATAAACTTCACATGTGTGAATTTAAGCCTATTTTTATTATATCGCAGAAAAAAACGAGGTGTGAATGAAATGAAAGTAACAGTTCAACTCTCTGGGAAATTTACTAGCGTTTGCTTTCTTGCCAAGACTGAGATTAAACAATCAACACCTCAGTCATCAGATATACAGCTTCACTTTACTCAAGTGTCATAAAAGACAGTTTTTCATTTCGTGTGCCAAACTATTTCTTGGATGGGACTCTCGTGGTGTCATGACGTTCCATTGCCTTGAATCAGTCCTAATAAATAGTCTTTGTGTGAAGATTAAACTAACAAGATGTAGTATAAAATAATTAATTTGTGAACTTTAGAGTGATTTTCTTACCTTTGAACAGATCAATGCTAGCAGTTTGTCTCTGTTTCTAGTCTTTGTGCTAAGCTAAGCTAATAGGCAGTTCAAAGAGTGATAGACTCTACAAAATAAATTCGGAAAAAGTTGATCTCATTCTGTAATAACTGGGTACGGACGGAACAAACTAACCTGAGTAGTACCACTGGATATCCTGGGACGTGATTGAGACGACCAGAGGAAGACATGTCAACAATGTCCCCTTTCTGAAGACACTTGGGGACTTCTCATTTTTAGGATTTTACTTTTCGCAAAAAAGGATCACAACCCTTCTCTACAGCCCCCATGTTTGTTAACGTCAGAAATGCTTGACTGTACAACCATGCTAACATAAAGTACAAAAGGTAGTACGTGGCGGTTCCATCATTTGAAACTGACGAATCTCTTTTCGTACACATAAGGCAGAATAAATGAGCCTTTACTGGGACACTTGAAATGAACAAAGCCATCAGGAACCCCATTGATAACATTATTTGTCACATTTGTTTCTTACTGACTCAAAATAACTGCAGTGACGTTGAGACTTCAATCGATGCTCCTTTATCTTTTTAGTCGGTCTGTGTCATTCGCTGCTTTGCTGTTATCTAACTGTGGAATGTTTTTGTTCTAAAAAAAAGTTACCCGGGAAGATTTACTCCGTTGCCCTTGTTATGTTTGACGTTAGGCTCCTTATTCGGGCCGGGAGGCACAGAGCTGCCATCATGTGACTGTATATTTGGTGGATGTGTGCTCAAATACGATGCAGGGCAGAAAACAAGAGTGTGTGTGGAATGAAAACAAGATCATCTTTCAATGCGCGGTTTATGCTTGAGCGCAAGCATCCATATACATATTGGTTTGTCTGCGTGTCTCCGCCTCTTACGTCTTTACGAGTCATGCCTGCTAAAAATAGAGTCTCAGTTATCTGCCCAGTGAACTGCTCAGCACTGCTTAATTATTCAGGACTGGAAAAGGCCAGGGACTGCTTTTTTCTCCCCCCCTTCTCTCTCTCCCTCCCTGGCTGTGTTTTGTTTCCAGGACGTGGACTGGAAGACGGATGAGAGCCCCTGCGTCACCGAGTGCGTGTCACTGTGTCATCCACTCGCCGCTGGACGGTAACAATATCTTCGAGGCTTTTCCCCTTATCGCGGCCCCGCGTGTGCGTCCATGTTCACGCTGTTCGTGATTAACGTCCAACGTCAGAGGAGCGGGAGATGCACAGTCACATGCTCCCTCCCAGACACAGATAGTCCCTAAGTTTTCCCCCCTGGAGACGACAATCGATTGTAACGTAGACAACTAAACACTCCTCACAAAGCACTGATTTAATCATCATCATTATTCAATCAGATTTTTGATCCTATCTAAAAGCTCCAGTGGTAAAATACACATCAAACAGATGTGCTGATATTGGTTTATATCACCGATATTTTATAACTGTGATGAAGTGTTTGTATCTAGAAGAGGTTGGTCATGTTTCTTGGTAGATTATGTTTCTACTAAAGGCGATTTCTGATGGTTTACCTATTAGAACGAATAATCCGCCATAGATACATTTACCAACAACTTAGTTCATTTGGAATATTAAGTATCATTAATGTTGGTCCAAGGAAAATACAGAATAACATCAGCTTTCCCCTTTGCAGCCTCCATGAAGAGTATACTGTATCTCCACTGTGATTCACAGGGTCACAGTGGCAGAGAGAAAGTGCGTCACTGCTGCATGTACAGTTACACAAGGAGAATACTGAAGGACCCTTGAATGACGGAGCTTGATGTGCGACTTAGCTGTCTCCTCGACTGTGGCAGGCGCCAAGGTGACAGGTCATTGTCCGAGGCCACAGTTGTGTGTGTTCGAGTCCATGTATGCTCACCTGTGTGCGTCACGGCCTCCACCTCCTCCTATTCCCTGGCTGTGAGCTCCCGAGAGTCCAACGCTTCCTCCATCACTGCACACCCTCTTTCTCTCTATGTCCACGTCATCTGCATTTCTGCATCGTTTCCTATTTATGTGGGATCAAGCTCAGTCGGAAATATTTTCTGGGTTTGAAAGGACAAGAGAGGTGCAGATTAATATGATTCTTTCAGAAAAGGATTAGCATATCAAAACCATAGCAGATAAACACTTCCTCTCTTTTAATTCAAACTTTTAAGTCCCCTTTAACATGGAGGTGTTTATACCACAGATGTTAGAAGAAAGAGAAAACCCACTCAACAAATTTCTATTGGAAAGTCTGTGACATAAAAGATGGATGTTGTATAACTGACACATGTCCCGCCTTCTCCCCGATTAGTCTGCTTTATCACTGCCGAACAAAAAGCATATCGAACCAATTGTGGTTTTACACTGACACAAGTGAACCCTTGGGGTTTAAAACTTAATATTTGAGGTGAGTTTTATCAGATTTGATTATTGGTGCTGTAAATGTAGTTTTGTACATCAGATTATGTATGTGCATGTGTAATCTGTACTGGTTTGCTTTCAATTATAGGGAATACAACAATAATATTTCACCGATGCTATGAAGCCACAATTGGAATGTTGGAAATAGTTTACTGGACAGAAGGACAATACAAGAAAGGAAAAAGATTAATAAGACTAATGAAAAATAAAGATAAAATAAAAATGAACAGATGCCACAGAAGGGTTTGATGATTATGAAAATTATGTCAACCATTGGGCTTCACTGCCACTGACAGCAAACCTAACATGACTTATATCTCAGGTTATTGGATTTGAGAGTTCCTGTTTCACTCAGAAGCTTTTATTTCTTACTTTATCTTCTTCCTTTGTCTGATTTTCCCGCTCCTGTGATTGTCTGCATCTGCTCTGATGTGTCACACCTGAGTTCAACACTCCAGCCTCCTTATAAAGTATCTGTGCTCCCACCTCTCCTCTGTCACTTTGTCTGTTAACAACTCTGAGATCCCTGCAAGCTTCAGTTTGACTTGTTTCTTTCATTTTTGATCTTGTGTCAGTTTTTGTTTCTTAGTTTGGTCTTTTGCTTTTTGGAGTTTGCCTCCCTGTCAATTTAACCATAAACCTGTTTTTTGAATCTACCATCTTATTATTCCTTCTTGAGTCTGCCACAGAACCAAAGTGGAAGCTCCTCTGGAGGCTTATGGTGACACCTGAGACACTCAGTGCTGGTTTGTCCTTGAATTGTTCTCGTACTGACCAATGGAAGATCCTTTCTTCAACCTCCTCCTCATGTTGCTTCTATAATCGGACTAGAAAACTAACGACAACAAAGCCGCACAAGCTACACAATCATGCACACACCACAGAACGCTCTCTAACAACTGAAAGAAGCGGAATTCGGTCACCGAGTTCACTGAGGCCATTTGGTTGGCAGCGTCCATACGAGTGCGTTTGCCCTCATTGCCCGCGCGCACACACACACACACACACATACATGAACCCCCCTGACCTCCCTGCCGTATAAACAGGCAGGCATGATAAGCATGCCCACGTGCATTTACAGACATGTATTGTGCCACCGGTGGCATTTGTTTGGTTAATCAGTCGGAGCAGGCAGCGGGGCTCTTTTGTTGCGGGCCCGGGCTGCAGGGCGGGGCCTGCTGGTTGAAAGAACCTATGAGCATCAGCAACATCCTGCTTCATTCAGCAGGGGGATACGGGATGCATTCCTGTAACATGGCTGTATTGTCATCGCATATAATGCCGCAGAGAGGGAGAGAGCAGCGGCAGGAGAAGGAGGAGAGAGCCCTCATCTGTCACTGTCACAGATTCTCTCCTTTCTGCGGACCTCCATAATCCATCTGAAAAGGGAAATGAGTTTGTTCGGTCTCCATTCACCGTCATGGTGGAAACACAGTTTTCCAAGGGCAGGAGAGACGAGAATGGGCATTTATGAGCAAACAGTATACAGCCCAGCTCCATGATAATCATATTCACTGCTACAGTGTTGGTAGGTTGATGAAAAACCCACCAATGCTCACAATTGAATATACTTGAACATTTTGTATTTGCAGTGAGAAAACACTCATCATTGGTGCCTCCGAGTGAATGCTGACATTTAAGATTTCTTTACCGGCTGTCAAAAAGCAATGGATTGCTTGATTCCTAGATCAGACATGGATTTGTGGAAAGAGGGAAGTGGATGTAATGGTTTTTGGTCTTTGCTGGTCACAAGAATCTTAATCTTAGTGGCAGAAACTTGGACTATGGGCAGAAAAGGTCTCTGGTTCGACTCTGGTTCAACTCCACAGAGTAAAAACAAAAGACAAACCTGGATTGATTTGTCCAAAAATCCAAGAGGATTCTCCTTACCCTGTCTAGTGCCCCTGAGCAAGGCACCTTACTCCCTCAACATCTGCTCCCTGGGCGCTGTACATGGCTGATCACTGCTCTGTGTGTCCTGCAACAGATCGGTTAAAAGCAGAGGATAAATTTCCTAAAACAGCATGAGTGTGTCTGTGCATGTCTGTGCATGTGTTTGGGATAAATTAATGAATCTTAATCTTAATCTTAATCTTAAAAAATGGAAATCAATGGACTCTGTATATTTACTTGTTAAAGGGCATAAAAAGTGTGAAAATGTTTGTTTCCTAAATCCACTCATGCACTGATCACATGGCAGATCTTACACGTTCTCCCTTAACTCTCCACCTGCACTTCGTCCTTTGGGATTAGCACACAGGTCAAACACAACTGGACTTGCAGTTTGGCTCTTAACATGTTCCGTCACTTTGCCCAGAGGCCTCCTCCGCTGACAGGACATCCCAGGTGTGTTAACCTCTGTGGGTCATCGACGCTCTGAGGTCACATGAGAGTCACGAGGGTCCGATGTGGATCGTTAAGTGTGCGTGATGCTGCACATGAGATTCATCAGGGGATGAAAAAGACAAAGTCCAGTTGACTTTGGTCACTTATCTCTTGAGGGATAATGACTTTTACCTACATTGACTTCATTAGGGCTCCACGTGAGCACATTCAGCTCCAAACATTGCCGTCCATTCATGAAGCAACACATGCAAAGGCCTGCATTGTCCTTTGGAGGGGACCTGAACTAACCCTTCAGTTTCCCACAGGCAGGAAGCATTTAATTTAGTCCAGAGACGCTAAGTGTAACCACCATGATCTGCATCCAGGGGTCTGGGCTCCTTCCATCCGACTCTGAGCTGCAGAGAATGAATGGCTTCTACATGAAGGAGCGATTGTTACCGATTTGCGGTTTGCATCGACTTGATTTGTAAAAGACACAGACGTGGGGCAGTATGACAACACAAACCTTGTATTTATGCGCCAACACAACAAGACTATTGTGCTGCAGCCTGTGTGATGTGGCCAGGTGGGGTGGGCTCGGAAAATCCATTTAAAAACAACACTTGGCGGTGTTGTGTTTTTTGACAACAGGCGCATTGTTTATATCTGCAGACAGGTGTGTGTGTGTGTGTGTGTGTGTGTGTGTGTGTGTGTGTGTGTGTGTGTGTGTGTGTGTGTGAGCGACGGTGTGTTATGCTGCAAAGGACAGACAGGGAGGCATATACGCTGAGAAGGGAAATGGCATTCGACTCCCTCTCGTTTTCTTTTTCCCACATACTTGCTCTCTCTGCCCGTGTCTCCCAGGTCGTGGCGGGGCTGCTGGGTGCAAGCAGAATCACCGCACCCCCACCCCCCCACCCCTTCACCCTCTCCTGCACGCCCAAGACAGAGTGGCCTGTGTCCGGCCGAGGAGCAAGGTGACGCCAGCGGGCCACACTGAGCCTGTTGTTAGAACCTGCACAGGAGGACGGGGGGGGGCAAGAAGAGGGGTCGGGGGGGGTGAGACGTTGTGGTGTTTTGGAGGGAGAAATGTAAGGGAGCTGGGGAATAAATGAGAAGAAAAAAGGAAAAGGAAGGAGGGAGATATTGAAAGCCTGGTCTGAGGGGGAGCGCACGAGCAAGGAAAAGATAGGCAGGGCTGGATTAAGACGCCTGTGTGTGTGTGTGTGTGTGTGTGTGTGTGTGTGTGTGTGTGTGTGTGTGTGTGTGTATACAAGGCAGCAGAAGTTACATCTGTTCCTCTCCACCCCCCCCCAGCTTGTAAATGGTAGCATTCTGCCAGCCATGTGGGGCTGTGAGGGGTCTCGCAGCTTGGCGGGAGATGAGGCGCGATGGCCCGACATTAACAGTCCAATCTTGTTCTCTCACAACCTCGAGTTGTGTAACCACCTCCTTGACAAGGGGAAGGTTGAAAACCAAGCAGATGCTATTCATTGCTTAAAGACAGCTGAGTGAGAGTTCTCTATATCATGGATGCACTTTATGCCTTTATCAGGAAGTCATATATTAGTTTTATTTATATGTATATTAGTCGGTTGTACTACTTGTATGATGATTGCTGTTATCAAAATCCCATTTAGAGCTTATATTACTGGGGAAAGAATAATTTTTGGGTCTTTATAAACACAATTGTGGCAAAGAGGATGACAACGTTGATGAATTGATGAGTAGTCAGATTGTCATATGGCTTCAAACCCATCACCCAGTACACTAAACATATTTCAAACTAAAACTTTAACCCAAACTGTGTGTATCCAGCCCCAGATTTTAGCCAAATTGGCATTTAGACGGCAGTGGCCAATGTGTGCTATATGTGAACTCTTCAAAGACTCACACTAGAACTCTAATAAGCTAAATATCTGGACACATAATTCACACTTATCATGTAACTTGTGTGTTTTCATGATGTTACTAGTCAGGGGTTTCTCCTGGTGAAAGATTGTGTAGAGATCGTGTGACCCCCTGTTGACGCACTTGAGTAGTATAGACACAATGATTGAAAGATTCCCGATCACAAGATGGCAAGTCCTGTTGTGTGAGCTGCACAGAGATCAGACGTCTTTGAAAGTTGTGTAGAGGAAACTTTGCAGTGTTGAGCTAACTTTAGTCGACTAACAAGAAGTTATTTATTGAAGAAATGTGCAACACATCTTCTTGAGAAAGCAACACATAGTTTTGTTATCAACTCCCTCTGAAATGTAGTTATTATGACATTTGTCTATAAAATCTCACAGAACGACATTAAGCCCAGTCAGTTTAGCTGTGTGCTTCTAACTCAATCATTCAAATTCAATTCATTTCATAATTTCATTTTGTAATTTCCGTTTTGCTATCCATTTTTATCCCAGCAAAGTATGTGAGTGTGTTTGTGCATGTGCGTGTGGGGGCAGCAGCAGGCTGGTGAGTAGGCGGCTCACTGCCTCCCTTCTCTCTGGAGTCAGACCCACTTCCACGGCGTTTGGCACCAGAGCCATTCACAGCCGTCACGTGGCGTCCCAGAAGGAGGAAGTAGGATGTCAAAGCCGCGAACACGTTTATTCATCACTTCCTCCTGAAACAAGTCGAGAGTTGCATTTTATTATGAATAAAACTGACAGAACGACAAGCTTAGACGTCAGTGTGGCCTGCAAAACAAGACAATAAAAGATAAGCTTGCCCAGTAACTTGAGCTCGAGAGTCTCATCCTAGTTTAACTTTAACCGTATCCTCCCATGCAATTAGGGATTATTGAAAACGTTTTTGTTTAACCTCCATCACATTGTGTAGATACAGTGGCGAAACCTAGGAAATTATCTTGCTTTTAGCACGTCTAGCATAAAGATGGACGACATGACAGAGCATCCCTAAAGTAAAGCCACAGCATCTGGATTGCCATCTAGTGGTCGGCTGCAGAATAGGTCATAAACCTCCCCTCCTCCATGTTAGCGGGGTAGGTAGCTCTTACCACACTGATGTTTGTTCAAGTGTAACTCTTTTAATACACATTTTATTTAACTTTTTGGATGCTATAAAAATGGGGGGGAAGATGATTGACAGCTGAGACTGGACAGTGGGACCACACCATGATCCCTGCTGCACAGACGCCGGACTCCAAATGGAATCAGTAATGAAGATGGCAGTGTTTACATCCTGGATATTTTGGCTTCATTTCTGGATAGTGACAGGAAGTGGAGACACGTTGTCTATCTTTGTATAGAGTCTAAGGTCTAGGCCACTTTGTCGACTTCCTTTTAGCAAGTTAGCGTTCCTGGGTCTCAGCCAATACTCTGGTCATTAGTATATAATCATATATTGGGGACAACACTTCTCATGTAAGCCCAAATTCTAATTAATTCTTATCATCCAATAACATCAACCCCAGTTTTAAAGCATGATAACAATGGTGATTCTTTTTACAGCCACAGTGAGGACTATCAAAAGATGGGAAATGTGTTTAAAGTTTGTAGTTTGAAACAGGCCTTTGTTACATAATCCCTGCTTTGGTACGAGTCCATCTGGGAGTACTCTGCTGGCACGTACAAACATGTGTGAGCGTGTCAGTGAGTGGGCGAGAGCAGGGTGGAAAGAGTTGAGTGTGTGTGTGTGTATCTGTGTGGGTGTGTGTCTATCAGCCGTATCTGCTTTTAACGCAATCCCTCAAATCCAATTCATATTTTATGATTTCATTTTGCACATGTCAATGATGATATGATGGCGGTACAGTGAAGCCATCCTCCTTTCCGCTATCCGACCATTCCTGTGTACGGTACGCAAGCGTGGTCGCGTGCACGTGTGTGCGGGGGGGGGGCGCAGCAGGCCGGCGAGTGGGCAGCTCACTGCCTTCCTTCTCTCTCCGCAGTCGGAGACACTTCCACGGCGTTTTGCTATCAGAGCCATTCACAGCCATCGCTAAAGAGTCCCAGAAGCGATGGCAGGATGCGGGGGCAAACTGGGAGCAGCTAGTGGTTGGCCACGGGAAAGCGACTCGGTTCCAGCATTATGTAAATCTGCCAAATCAAGACTTGCAGTCATTTGGTCACAAGCTGGATTTTCATTTTCAGCAATGGGATTGAATGCTGGACTCTTCTCTTCACTATTCTCTTCTCTACAAACCTGGAAAAAGCCTGTGTGCAGGTCTGACACAGAGGATTCCTTGATGTCACCATTATTCAACCACAGGAGCAGCAGCAGTCATAAAGCTGTGGTCATGGCATCGTGTAATAACAACGTGTAATAACAGCGTGTGATAACTCAACCCTTTACATGCAACAATACAATCAGTGTACACATACAAAAAACCTCAACCTGGATACCAGCTCCATATAAACAAGCAACACCCTTAGTGAGAAGTATCACCTGAGGCTATGTACTACCAGAAGAGAACATAATGTGAAGTCATGCTGTTGGTTACTTAACCACAGCGAGGATCAATGTCTTTTTAGCGGCCCGTCGTAAACTCAAAGTCGGGTCCTGAGGCGAAAAGTGCTCATGCAGGCACCAACTCAGACCAGCACAACAAGCACAGGCCGCCTGGAGGAAAACGCTCTGCTGGATGATTCCTGTCTACAGCTGTGTGGTGCCTTTGAATTGTTCCTGTGTCCAGATGTTTCTGGCTATTAACTCCGTGCATGTGCCGGCCACTGTGGGCCAGCTGCCAGGCTGCCGCTCACGCCAAGGTCGCCTCCCGGTGGTCAGTGCTGTAGGTTCACCACCGACAACCGAAGGTGCGTATTTAGGTTTTCTATACCCAGTGTTAGATACGGAGTCAGAGGAGTGCCATGAAAAGATGAACAGATATGTAAAAGAATAAGAAAACAAATGTGGAAATTGAAAAGGGATGAATGTCGTAAAGCATTAGTCGATAAAAAGGGTGACTAAAAAGAAAAATATAAAAATATAAAAGTATAATAATGAGCATTTTTATTGATTTATTTGATTTATTTTTGTAAACATGTAGTTTTTTTCAAACTATATACCGGGGAGTCTAAAGGTGTGAGACCACAGCGTTGGTGAAGGACTCACTGACCCCATCACGGAGAGTGAATGATGAATGAAAGTAAGTAAAACAAATTATTTAGACTAGTGCACTCATGAGTATCAACATACCTTTATCACACCGGTATTGTCCATATGCCAGATCTGACCATTTCACCTGTTTGTATTGGCTGACGACATGATACAAGCTTTATGATTGGATCTTTAAGTATAAAAAAAAATGTAAATGAATTTCCCCCACTGAGATTATAAAGGGAAAACAGTGAGGTAGCTTCACTCCAGTTTTCTCCGGCAGCACTTCACCTCTGGTTAAACCTAAAATAATTCATCCTGGTTCTTGTATAATTTGACATTTATGAGTATTTTGAGTGTGAAAAGTGAGAGGCGGGGGCGTAGGGAGCGAGGGGCTTCAGCAGAGCTTGGGCTGCGGTGGGGAACGGGTGGCACGTCACCGGCCCTGCAGCTCCACATGGCAGATACATGCCCAAAAGTGCTGAGCCGGCAGAGAGGTGACAGGCACGGCTTAGCTGAGCCAGCACTGCTGCTCTCTCTGACTGCAGACTCATCAGCACAGCCTTCAATACAAAACCCCACTCTCTTTCCTGGAAACCTGACTGTCAGATTTACACTTTGCAGCAGGAAGAGAATGATGGATAGACAGGTGGATAGATCCTTTATTGATCCCGAGGTAAATTTAGTGTTTTAATTGACGCTAATGTCGACCAAGCCTTCAAATTGAAGCATCTGTCATTACACGGGCTGCCATCTTGAAGAAGGAGGGTTTTGTTTTTCCCCTGAGTTTGCTGAGCTGAACGCAAATTTACCCCCGGCGCTGACCGGAGGTAGCACTGTCGGTTGCATAACGGCCGTCAGTGGGGTGGTCAGCGCGGCTGAGCTGCTGAGCCCCCCTGTGATCGTGGCTCTCTCTCTTCTCGAGGGGTTCCCGTCCAGAAAAAACAAAAACCATATGAGCCGATACCAGCCAGGAAATGAGTTCCGCGGAGAAATGGCGCAGGAGCCGGGGCCTGTTTCATATCCACTCGGTTATAATGAGGAGAATGGAATTGATGCCTGCTGCTGTTGTTGTGGCGATCGGCCGGCCCTTGCTTTCATGTGGCCGCGTGCGCCTTTGAAGGTTCATAAGAGACTCATGTCCCTTTTTTATTACGCTGCAAGGAAACACATCCCCTAAACCACCCAATAAAACGGGGATCAGACGGAGTCACGTTTAGGACGCTGGAAGGAGACGTGAGAATGTTTTGATGACCCAACAGTAGTGGCCTGTGAGAAGCTGGGATTGAAAAACAGGAGCGTGACTGCCATTGAAAGTAAATTGAGCATATTTACAATAAAACACTCACACAATCGCCACAAATTAGAGCGTGAGAGCGAAGTTCTACATGCAAGTGGAGCTGTGTGCACCCGAGAGCCAGTCTGTCACTGTGGCCTCAGAACAGCCTGTGAGTCTGTCACAGTCTCCAGCAGGAGGACGTGCAGGGCTGCATACAGCTGTCCCCTTTTAACACTTAAAAAGAATGAACTGTTCCTTTTGCCCAGCACCTTCCCTTCTCGGCAGCCTCTGTACTGAACAATCCAAATTAACCAAAATTAGTGTTAAAATTAAAGTTTATAGAGCATCAAATAACAAATTTAAAAGTATCTGAAAACTAAACACTTTAACAAGCATCAGTATGTTAAGAAATTAATTAAAATGTATTTGACAGGTATTTTGACTTTTTAATTTGGTCTACGTCCCATCTGTGAACATGGATGAGGTGTGATTTATTTCCTGTACAGCAGCCAGCCAGCAGGGGGCGATTGAGACGTTTTGGCCTCACTTTCCGGAGCTGTCATGTCGTCCCATCTTTGGACACAGTCTACGCTCCGAATGTGTCAACAGGAAACAGTTTGCGATCATATTAGCCAACAACTGCTTATGGATTTACGTTAATATTATGTTTACAGGTTTCTTTTCCCTTAATGGCCAAAATAACTTGAATCAAAAGACCAATTTTTGAAATAAGTTGTGTTTATTTGTCATGTTTTCGTCACTTCACATTTGTTTGAGTCCAATAGGAAAAATTGCACCAGACAACAATTACTCTGTTTCTCAAAAGAGCATTTCTCAGAGCTAAGTTACACACAGCATCAAACCTGTGACCTCCCACTCTCCCCAAACACTAATCCACTGTAGTCTGTCTGAGCCTCCGTGTGTGTGTGTGTGTGAGACGCCCTCTCTCCCCTGCACTCCTCCACCTTGCTCCCTCTCCTCCGAGTGTGTTTACAGCTTGCAGTGTCAACACCGCCCGGGCGCCATGGCAACGCACACCGCGGCGGGTGGAAGCGAACGCGGGGCCTCTGCTTCCATCGGGGGTTTTACAACTGCTTCTTAGATAAAAGCTTTTCGGAAAAGGTGCTTTGAAGCCGTGTCCAACGCTGACAGAGAAATATGTCTTTGATGTGGGGAGGCTGCTCGTGGTTTGTGCGGCTGCAGGTGCTGAAATAGGTTAACAATGCTAAAAACACAAACTATTCATAGACAAACATCCACCTTTACAACTGGTGTGAAATAGTTCACACTATCACCCACACAATCCCTGATACTCTACCTTTCTACGGTTTGGTTTGACCTTGTTATTTACACCTGAAAAACCAGAATAACACTATGAATAACAGTTTGCTGTCCGTTCAATGCTCCTCCAATAGTCGCCCGGACAACCTTTTAGAAATGACGCCATTGCGATGCTTTCTCTCATCCAAACACTAAAGTAGATAACAGGCTGTTCTTTGATGAAACTCAACCTCACCCCATCGTCTCACCGTGGTGACTTTGTGTCCTTATGAGGCTCCGGTTTGTGGTTTACGTGACATTTAAGTAACCGGTTACCTAAGAAAGCCGAATGTAACCTGGTTACTTAATGTATTAACATGTAAACACAGCTGTCTAAAAGCATTTGCTATTTCCTGTCAGTGTAAAAAAGACAGTAAAGCTTGTACTTGTTGGGGGAAACGGATTAGAGTGTCAATTAAGAGCCTATAATGTAAGTATGTGGTAAAAATCAGGGTAATAAATAAATGCTAAAATGCACAGCACTGGGGTGATTTATGTGCGCTCTTTCTTTTTTTCTTTTTGACTTGGAGTCTTTAAAAACAAAGATTGTAGGAAAGAGGACGGCAGCACCGAAATCTCAGGGAGATCAAAGTCGCCCTCTCTGTCTCCTCTCATTCCTGATGGGTGGAACAGATCAGAGGCCAGACAGTACAGTCACACTGAGCCGCACGCAGAGGGACACACACATGCCAAATCTTATCGCACTCTCATGCAAGCACACACACACGCACACACACACACACACACACACACACACACACACACAGATGACCGCATGTGCAGACAGACACGCGCAGACATTGGGCTCTGCCTGTCAGATCAAACAGAGGTGAGTGCAGCATCTATCCATCCTTCCTGTCTGCAACATCTTTGTGCAGCCACAGCCAGTGAGCGTTGTGCCACTCCCTGTCTCCTTCTCCCTCCTCTTCCTCCTCCTCCTCCTCTTCCTCCTCCCGCTCCCCTGAGACATACTGAGAAGCTGTTAAGCCCCTGTATTTTCCTATGGGAGGCTGGTGTGCAAGTGACTTAACTGAAACCAGCATTAATAATTCTCTAATAACAGAATACAGAAGGGAAATGCAGAAGGCTCTTTTATTTTATATATCACATTGTCTACCGTGTACGTGTCTTTGTGTGATTATAGTTCTCACACTGATCATCTTTAAAGGAGACATTTTATGCTTATTTACAGGTTCATCATTTCAATTTGGGATATTACTTGAAAATGTAAATGTAAATGCACATGCTTTAATGTTAATAAAACTCCTCCCTCTCCTCACATGGTCCATTGCTGCAGCTCCTCTTTTCAGCCTCTCTTTGAAACCTTTGGTTTTGGCTCCTGTCTCTTAAAGGGCCACCTCCCAAAAAGCCCATACTGCTCTCTGATTGGCCGGTACAAAATAATTGTTGAGTCCCTTGACTGATGGCTCCGAGTAAACTCTTTCTAAACAGGTCACAGAAATATGCTGAGCTGCCACAACAGTAGAACCAGCTACTGTGGATGATGTCTGTATATTTCTGGTAAAGTACATTCGCTTTCAAGGCAACATCTGCACATGAGGTATAAAAAATATGGAGTTACATTAAAATAGATGAAAAAAGGACTATTTTCATTCTAATCTTTCATTTCAAGCACAATCAACCTGCAGAGCCACATAACACACTGAATAATTAAAAGTGTTTGGATGGGTTTTACACTCTTATTGAACAGAACAGTCCCATGTAGAAAACATATATATATTTTTTTACCCGTGAGTGGAAAACATGGTGTTTTTAGCTAATGTATTATTTCTGTGCACCTTGTTGTGAAGAAAAAGCTATTTCATGATGTAAATAATTCAGATTTACATTACTGCTTCCTCCCGTCAGAAAGTCGGCCCAGATCCTAAACCCACACTGGAAACTCGGCTGTGTGATCTACTTTTTTATACTGAATACTTGTGCTTGAATTTGTTTTAGAGAACAACAGGTCAACCTTCAACTAAAGTTAAAATACTCATCAACAAGCTCCTCGCAAATAAACACTGATGATTTTAAGCCGGAGAGAAATTAAAGAGACGCACCAAAAATCAATTAACATTTTAATTAATTTTAATCCAACTTAAAGCCAGTCAAGGTTATGTATCAAGAGAACATCCGATGAATAAGGCCTCATATTTGTATTTACACACATGTAGGCATCATTTGTTCCTCACGTAGGCTGAGTCTGTTTGGTGCGGTGATTTTGCAGATCCTCAGAACTGCACATCATTTTGCCGTTTTGTGAATGATGGACAACTGCTGCATGTCCAGACACACAACCGAAGCACAATACTGATGTCGCTAAGAATTCAAGATAAATATGAGTATAGTTTGTGTTTGCTTTTCTTTTAAAATGACTGTTTGAATCCCTCTTTTTTTTCAAAACACAAATCTTCAAGTTCCTCCTTCTCAGCTCCCATCTGATGCTTTTACTTGGCGCCAAAGTCAGTTTCATAAAGTGACTTGTTGCTGTCAGTGTGTTCACCGAGGCTGATTCCCAAACAGAACCTTGAGAAGCTCTATATCTGAGTTTCTTCAGCCTGGCAGAGTTTCCAATTTGTCCGGCTCAATTGCCAGGCGGTGGAGCTTTGCAGCTGGGTGAAGGGAAGGCAGACCCGACCGCATCAGAGGGGGACAGCCAGTTTAAGGAGTGCCCGACATCAGAGGCGCTGCAGACCACTGACAGCAGGACAGGAGCACATGGTGCCACATCTGGCTTCTGGTTTAGTGTGCAGTTCCCCTCAATGCATCTCCGCACTGTGATTATCTCTGTCACCGCTGCCTTACAATGGAACAAAGGGGATTGTTATCTAAGGATAGCTTTGGGAAGCAGCAGCTCTGAGATTTAACTGATGAATGAGGATGAAGAGGGAAATGGAAGGCAGGGCTGTGCTGGCTTGTGAGCATAAAAAGCACTGAGGAGATTGCAACATTTTCTTGCTCTGCGTGCTCCCGGGTTTCCTCAGTTTCCCTGTCAGTGTCCTCATGGTCACCCCGCTACAGCTGGACCATGTGGGCCACAGCTGAGGTTTACTGGCAGAAGAAAACCACCACAAAGTGCAGAGAAAAGAGCAGGGTACCCCTCCAACCACAGAGCCAGTGTAAACACACTCACGGGCAGTTCTGTGCATGTGCACAAGCACGACAACATCGATGTGTTGATGCACGTTAAGTGGAATTGAAACGGGGACTCGCCGCGCCGCACTAAGGGGGCGGGGCATCATGTGGAGCAAATGATATTCTAGAGGAAGTGTCTCAAAAAGGTTATGAGTTCAAAACACTGAGAACATTTTAATCAAGAACCTGAAACACTCCGCCTGCTCTGTCTAAAATGAGGAGCTCCCCAAAAGTGAAGCCAAACGCCACCTGTTGGCTGACTGCAGTATAGGCCATAAAACCCACCCCCACAATGTTAGTGGATGGGACAAGGACCAAAGTAAATATCTAAATACTGGGACTTCAATATTTTGGCTCCATGTATCAGTGGGGCCGGGTGCAGCAGACCGAGGCAGGAAGTAACTCATTCATAATTAATCCCGCTGCGGAGATCACATGATTTTGTTTACAGCACATCAACGCTGTCGTCAGCTCTTATCACCACGACTGTTGCAGACTTTATACCAGGGGGCCGGGTGGGGAAAGACTGCAGATTGTCCGGAGGCTCTCGATCGGACATTTGCATCCAGCTCATATGCCTTTTTTCCGGAGGTGATCGGTACAACTTACGAAGCAGAGAAAGGTCACAGGTCGTGAGCTTGAATCCCTTCTGCCCCACTGTGCAGCAAGTCAGTCGAGCCGTGGTGAGTCAGAGGCGCCAGGTGAAACTCTGGTGATTCTTACTCATGGTAAAAAGTGACTCCATCGGCATCAGCTTGCCGCGACACGATCTCAAAGTTTCCTGGTAGAGCGTTTATCACCGAGACCAGATGTGGAACTCCAATATCTCATCTGCTCTAATAAAGATTCAACTCACCGAGGAGGGTAATGTAGCATCTTTAGGAGATACGCTGACTCATGTTAGTCTGAGCGCTGACTCATGCGAACGATCTCTGTTGGTTTCTCTGCTTATTGTGTTCTCATCTTTCCTGACCTCTCCCATTAAGACAGACTAAAGCCCTTCACCTACTTACGATACATGTGTTTCACAGGTTGCCTAGAAGCGAGCTTTGTTTACTTTTGCTGCTTTTACTTTTCCCGTGTCCCACTTCAGGGGCTGCATCCTCTGAAGGACCCTACTTGCTGTCCACAGCATATGGATTTCCATATAAACTCGTTATTTGTGTGTTTGCATCTCTGTTTAGTCATTTTATAAACATCTTCTCTGCCTGATTTCATTTATATCTATTATAGACTGTATATTCTCGTTTTTTGGGATGTGAATCAATTCCCATCCTCCCTGATAAAACCTTCCCATACACTGGAGTTATCATCCAGGGGTGAAAAGTGGAGGCCTGGGTGTTTCAGTGTGTGTGTGGGGGTGGGCCTGTGGCATGATTGCATCTCTGCTGCCTGACATCCAGCTCAGACAGGTCTCAACTGGATGTTCCTTCCACCTTCAGTGGGCCTGTCGAGTCAAAACAGCTGACATCATCCCGCAGGAAGCTGGGAAGACTTATTCCAAGGTGAGACGCGGGTTAGAGAAATATGCTTTGATCCGAGCGGGGCCGCGGGAAGGTCTCGCCAAGAGGCTTCATAGCATCTGAGTGGTCACAGTGCTGCATATTTGCAGCAGAGCAAAAGACGAAGTCAGTGATAAAGAGATTTGAAGAAGTCCTGGTCAAAGGTGAAAAGGTTACCTGTGGTATGAAAACATATTCAAGTAAATCCCTGCATCAAAGACAGTAATATGAAGAAAGCTTGAGTGAAAACAGTGAGATGCTCTACTTGGTCCTGTTTGGCTTCATTTAAGTGAAACACATCCCATATTCCACGTGACTAGACTGCCATCGTGTGGCCGCTTATGAGGACTGCAACTGCACAGATTTGACTTCCACCTGCTACATTTGTTCTCCTCGAATAAAAAACAGACTAAACACAGTTTGCTGACACGAGTTTACCTTAAATTCAAAATGCTTCACCTTTATTGAAACGCCTTCTAATTTTAAAACCATTACAACAGATAAAGACAACAAGTGGTCATTCGCACACAGCAGAAAAAAGCGACAACAACAACAACCAGCGTTACTAAGAGCATCGAATGTCTCTTTCCTTCTGTCCTGTGATTCCCGGTCCACAGCTGGAAAACACTGTTCTAGCAGCTTCCGTTGGGTCGAGGTGCAGCCGGTGCTTCAAGTGCTCATCGTTGACAATTCTATGATCAGTGTCTTACTGACTTTCCTCTAATGGTCCCAGACATCAAAGTTCTGTACGAGTCGTCTCCTCTGCTTCTGTCTCCTCCTCTTTTTCTAAAGCAAATACAATCATGTGTAAATAATAATTTGATGTGAACAAGTATATACATTTCAATATATCTTATCTATGATATGCAATGTGTTATCGATTGGTTTCCCGACTCACCTGGCTGTGGCGGTTGCAAACACTCTCCGTCCTCCTCCTCGTAGCCGACCTCACAGATGCACACGTAGCTGCCTTTAGTGTTGACGCACTTCTGGTGCTCCTTCGTACACACCGGCTCCGACTGGGAGCACTCATCCACGTCTTAGGAAACAAAAAACACAATAAGGATAAGTGAACCCAGACTAGAATAAGATGACACATAAGTCGAACATAATAGGACATTAACAGAATCTTAATACTAGTAGAATGCTTGAATTCCTATTTGAATGTGTATCATATTTTGATGCTGCTGCTGCCGACCCCGTCTTTCAACTTTGAGTTTCACAATGTGGTTTAGTTCACAGTCGCTTCCAGAAAGGAAGGAAGACAGAGAGAACGAAAGAGGGAGAGAAAGAGAGTGAAACCCCAGAAAAACAACTGCCCGTTCAGTTTATGTTTTCACATCTCTTATATATAAACAGTCGACAGATACAGACATTGCAACCTCTGTGAAAACCAGTACTGTTGCTGGTTTGAAGTCAACATGAGCCTCAACAGATTATATCCACTGTTTAAGGTTCGTTACAGTTGGTAAGAGTAAATTATTATTTTTAGCCCGACTGTTGGTATGCCCTCTAGTGGACAGAATATGTTCCAACCGCATGATGACAGTCGCACTAGTAAAGCATAAGCCTGTATTGACATAATGGGCAAAATTAATTTAGACACATACAGAACATAAGTGAAATATGATGTATAGAGGGTGATTGACAGCTGATAGAGTATAAATCCGTAATAATGCTCAAACCCTTACTACTACTACCACTTACAATTTTTTTTTATATTCATACTATACAATTAAGATCTGTTTAATAAATTCTCATGCCCCAGTAGAAATCGATGGGCTTGGGGCTGGAAGGAGTTGAGTATTTAAAGATAACAAACATAATGTTGGTCAATATGTGTCAATGGCTCCATTTTTGAACTGACTCACAATTTCTTCTAGAAGTGGCCGAGAGCATATAGAAATGTCACCCTTCAAACAGTCAATGATTGACACCAACCTGTGCAGGTGCCCTCTGCGTCCTCGTAGCCGCCGGCACAAGCCTGGCACTTATCAGATCCTTCTCCAGTGCAGCCGGAGCAAACGCTATCACAAGCTGCAGAGGACAAACAGAAACACTCTCTCTGTTAAACACACATCAGGGAAATATCTTGAGGGAATCTCTCAGCAGACGAAGCACAGATTTCTTTTTGAAATGAAGCGGTGGAGTATCAGTGGTCTTACGCTTGCAGGAGTAGGAGCCTTCTGTGTTGAGACAGTACTGATCTTCTTCACACGGAGAAGAGTCTTCGGAGCACTCGTTCACATCTGCAGTTTTAAAAGATTAAATGAAGAATGTAAATCGGCATGAAAACTATTTTATCATCAAGGATCAACATATTTGAACACAGCTCTGGTTAAACCCACTTAAATAAATATATTGTCTTATCTCTTCTTATCTTTTCTTACCGACACAAGTTTCCTGGTCGTCCTCCTCCCAGCCGTCCTTACACTCATCACAGTCCTGACTGGTTCCTCCGGTGCAGGTCTTGCAAGAGGAGTGGCATTCTGCAGGAGGAAGTGAAGCCACAACAGGTTAACTCCCTGCCCGACATGTTCTTAGATGAAGTCTGGAGACATGTCGGTGATCCTGTACCGGTGCAAAGGGAGAAGGTGTCGTTCCTCACTTCGCTGAAGTGGCCTTCGATGCAGTCGAGGCAGAACTCCCCCTCGTAACCGTGGCTACAGCTGCACTTTCCGTCCCCTCCACGGGTCCCATCGCCGTCGCACATTCCATTTCCGTGGCAGGGTCTCTCAGAGCCCCCGACACAGGCTTATAGGGACAATCACAGACACACACATTACATTTTAACATTGGTGCTACTTCCTCAGGTGGACAGGGTCATTTTGTATATGAATCGTATTCAAACAGCAGCACTGTGTGTGTGTGTGTGTGTGTGTGTGTGTGTGTGTGTGTGTGTGTGTGTGTGTGTCCTCACCGTTGCAGTCCGGACCAAACGTTCCCTTGGGACAGCACACTTTGATGGTTTCAACACAGAACCACTTATGCAGATCAGGATGTTTTGTTTTCCTGCGAGGCGACAGGAAACAAAACAGGAAGAGATGAGGCTTACCACATTTTACTGAGCGAAACTAAAATAACCTCAAATAACTCGGCAGGTGTAGATCTCTGTCAAAATGGCATCAATCTTTCTGTCTTTGATTTTGACATCCCAGAGCTAAGATGAGTTTCTATCCAGCTTCCTCGTGAGACGGACACATACTGACATTGAAACTTTGATCATGAATCTGCATGAAGCAACTCTCACCTCTTGAACCACCAGGTCTCAAACTGCTCCTCGTGCTCTTCTACCATGTGGTTGCACTCGAAGCTGCTGCTGTCACACAGGCCCTCCACAATCTCCATCAGACGAATCTCACTGCGAAAAGACAGATGGGGCGGAAGCTGTATCAAAAACTGTCAGGAGATAATAGGGGTGTGTGTGTGTGTGTGTAAATGCATGATGCAGGGATGAGCGAAATGGCCAAAATGACATGCCCCACAAGGAGATCATCATACAAGCTTCCCAAGTCCTTGGTTTTGTGGCTGCTTTTTAGATTTCCTTTCAATAACTTATAAGGCACTCAGTAGTTTGACTCTTCAGTATGTTGTAGCTTTTATCCCCACACAACCTCGGGTGAAGGGGGACAGAGCTTTTGAAATCAGGGCTTGAGGCTCTGGAACACTCTGCATGAGGAAACACAGCAGCTGAGTCAGCAGCTTCCTTTGAATCAAAGCTTAATAACTGACGTTTATCGTGATTTACACAATTCAAGTTATTATTATTGTGCTTAATGAGCTTTTTTTGCATCTTTGTTTTGAGGATGAAGTTTGAAGTATTATTTTTATGATTAGAAACAAAGAAACTGTTAAATTCTGTATTAAAGGTTCCAGAGCCCGATGACAAAGGCCTGGTTTAACCCTCAGTTACTGTCTCGACCTCCAATAACTTAGAGAATAAGACTCGGAGCAGTAGATGTAATAGCTCTGTAATTTGACTGGCTCTATTACAGGCCACCTGTCAGTTACAGATTCAGATCTTTGATACGCTTCATGTGTGCTCAGTGCAACGCTCTGCAGCTCCGGTGTGAACTAAGCAAACACGGCTCTGGTGACACTGGGGCAGGTTAGTGTGACCCTTAACCAGGTTAGTTCTCTAGAGCTTTTTAAACCCCTGAAGTAGTGAAAAACTATTTCAATTCACATGTTTAAGTATTGTCAGTATTGTGAAGGTGTTGCTCTCTGGCATTACTTCATGTAAACTGACTTTAATGTGTTTTTCATTCAGGATGAACCTGACGCAGCACTGACTTCCCCTGAGCTCCTCCAGGATCTTCTACACCAGGCACCCACTAGCAGGTCCCTCTCTCAGGTCCCTCTCTCATGTCCCTCTCTCTACTCTAGCAGCTCTATTGAGTTTCCTCTGGCTCTTTGTGAATGGGACTGTGTCCTGAAGTGGGACAGGACGTCTCACCTCGTCTCGTACTTGGACAGCTTCCTCTCCTCCCAGGCGGTGTTGCCTCCACCAAAGTTCTGCTTGGCTGTTCGGTCATAGCCCTGAAACACAAACACAAGAGTCACGGTGGTCCAGAGAAAAACCAGGAAGAGACCCGAGTCATTTGAAAGACATTTAGACACAAGGGTTCACCCCACATTTAGTTGGACTCGTCAGTAACATGACAGACAGCACATCACCGACGTGTGGTCGCGTTCACTGACCTTGATGAAGTCTTCAGTGATTTTCCGACATGTGCTACAGGCGCTTTTTAAATCCCTCTTGGCGCTGCTGCCTCCGAAGAGAAGAAGCAGAGTAACACAGGAGAGGAGCTGCAGCAGCCGCAGCTGTGGACCGGTGGACAGCATCGCGACCGTTCACTGCAGACACCACTCTCACATCGGGACACAGTTCGATTCCCTCTCATCAAATCGAGCTGGAGTTAACATTAAACATCGGTAAACGCGGTCTATGCAAAGAGCAGTTAGGTTGTATTTACATGCCGGTGAGTGTGGTTGTGGTTTCCGCGTCAGCGTCCTGCTACAATTGTGGCTTGCGCTCATTGGCTGTCTGCCCTTGTCAGTCAAATGTGTAACGAATCACAAGCCGCCACGCGCGGGACAAGTAGATCCTTCCGCACGTGGAATTGACAGGAAACCTGGTTGTTTCGTTCAAATATTGTTTATTTCTTAATCTAATTTAATTATTAAATTGAATTCATAAGAAAAACCCTGAAGCCGCAACTTAAAAATAATGTAAATGTTTTAGCGACATGACAGCATGTCGTATAGTGCAACTTCCGGTCAGGGCCGGAAGTGACAGCAGGCTCTCAGCTGTCATGGCTGAAAAGAGGAAAGTTTTGGGGCTTCCACTGCTCGTTCTGTTGATTTCTGTGTCTCTCCTGCATTTATTCATCTGCCCGTTCACCAAGGTCGAGGAGAGCTTCAACCTACAAGCAGCGCACGACATTTTATATCACAGACTTGACTTTGACAAGGTAAGGAGCTGTTTTAGATTCATTTAGTGGATGTGCTAGCAAGCTAGTTGTACACAACACCAGTCCATGGCATCATATTTATGTAAACATTAGTGAATATCTAACACAGACCACACTTTCATTTAGACAGTTATTATATATTTAAAAAATGCACCGATTTTATACCATTATCGGTCTTTGACAAAGATATTGTTTGAATATTTAAAGCCATAACATATATGGAGATATTTAAATCTTTAATTGTGCAATTTTAATTTTTTTTTAGATATTTAATGAAAAAAATTTGTAACAAAAAGGGAGCTTGTACTGGTTGATAAATGAATGTCATCTGTTCAAATCTAAACAAAGAAATTTGACTGCTTTAAAAATATAACCTGTTCATTCAATAATATATATAACAGAATATATGTGTGCTTTATTATTAACATATGAGCAAAAAATAAGCTACATTTCACATTTAACATCTCCAATCATACAATTTGATGGTTTTACAGAACCGGTAATAGTGTAAATCTCATCAGTCCATTTTGTAGCTTTCATCTAAATCACATGAACCAATCTTCATCAGGAGGCGGAAGTTACCTGCTTGTCTGGTTGAAAATGGAAATCTGAACATCTTCATCTCCATGACAACTGGGTGATCTTCCGTCTCTTGCGGTCTTGAGACCATGTGACGAAAGCCCCAGATCAGCTACTAAATGGGCTGTTGTTTCCGTGTGAAGAGCAAATTAAAAAAAACTGAAGTAATAACCCATTTCCTGTTTGCCGTTGTGGCTGCATTTGTGAATTATCTTCTGTGTTCCAGTATGACCACCATGAATTCCCTGGTGTGGTGCCACGGACTTTCCTTGGGCCCCTTTTCCTCTCCGTGCTCTCCTCCCCTGTCGTGTTTGTGTCCTCGCTGCTGGATGCACCCAAATTCTACACACAGCTGATCGGTAAATCTCTAACATCTCACTTCTCGCTACTCAAATAACTGTCACTTTAAACCATTTAAACATGCCTTGTTATGATGTGTTTTCTTCAGTCAGAGCTTCCCTAGGATTCTGCGTTATCGGTGCACTATGGCACATGCAGAAAGAGGTGAGGAGGCAGTTTGGCTCCACAGTTGCAGGGCTCTTTTGTTTGACATGTGCGTCACAGTTCCACCTGATGTTCTACAGCACCAGGACACTCCCTAATGTATTTGCACTACCAATAGGTAAGATGAACCAGTATTATTCATCCCAAAACCATTTTGTTAATCTATAAATCATGACAGTAAGTTTCTCTTCCCAGTTCTGGTAGCGTTCACATCTTGGATGGCTCAGAAATATGGCCGCTTCATCAGCCTCTCTGCTTTAGTCATCATCGTGTTCCGGTCGGAGCTGAGCATCTTCATGGGTCTCATGTTGTTGATCTCACTGCTGAGCAGGAAGCTGGGGTTGCTGCAGCTGCTTTACTATGCAGTTCCTGCCGGGATCTTGTCCCTGGGTGAGTGGTGAATGTACATTTTATGAATAAAGTTTAGCTTAAACTGAACATGCCATGAAGATCGTTTTGATTCCATTTGTTTCTGCAGCTCTGACAGTGGCTGTTGACTCCTTCTTTTGGGGGAAGCTCCTGTGGCCGGAGGGTCAAGTTTTGTGGTTCAACACTATTCTCAACAAAAGCTCCAACTGGGGAATATCCTTTTATTTAAACCTGTACATTCCCATGAACAAACTGATCACTCTACATTTACTTCTTGCCTTACATACAAACCTGATCTCAACCCCCCTGAGTTCTCCTTGACTCCTCTCCCCAGTAAACCTCCCCCTTTCTCTGGTACTTCTACTCTGCTGTGCCCCGGGCCCTGGGCTGCACGCTGCTCTTCGTCCCCCTCGGCCTCCTCGACAGGCGGATGAGGCTGCTGCTGTTTCCCACCGTCGGCTTCATCCTCATCTACTCGCTGCTGCCGCACAAGGAGCTGCGCTTCATCATATACATTTTCCCAGTGCTCAATTTGGTGGCGGCCCGAGGCTGCTCTTTCATGCAAGTCAAAGCACTGAAACCCCCCAATGTTTACAGTGAAACAATTTACATCATTATCACTTAATCAGACAAAGCTGATGTTTAGGACACAAAAGAAACAGTAGAGGAGGAGAAACCTGCTGTTCTCTTAGATGAAGGCTTCGGCTCATGTTCCTCATTTGGTTTTTTTCTTTTTTCCTGTTTGCTTTAGTCTGTGCAACTACCAGAAATCCTGGATGTACAAACTGGGCTCTGTGGTTGTGATTGGCCAGCTGTTGACCAACGCAGCCTACTCTAGCATCTGTCTCTGTGTTTCCCATCACAACTACCCAGGGGGCCGCGGGATGCAGGAACTCCACAAGCTGTTGCCGGCAACTGCAGGTTTGAGTCACTATCAGCTTATTTGTATTTGCAGGATCCGCCATGTTACCAACAACATATATGAAATGTTCAGGCAATAAAATGGGCAAAGTGTGAAATCCTTGTGTTACACTTGATCTGTTTGTGTTATTTTCAAGCTTTTTAATTGTGACAAACCATTAGTTGTGTAGGAGACAATTGAGAATATTTTCTTTGGTATTTGGTTTTAGATATTGTACAAAGTCTTTGTCGTTTAATAAATCAGTTATGTTTAATTCTTCCAGACGTGTTTGTTCATATTGACACCTACGCTGCTGAAACTGGAGTATCACGGTTCTTGGAGCAAAACAGAAATTGGAGGTCAGTGTTTAATGTGTTGAACTCCCGTCTGTCAGTACATTTTATGTGAACAATACTGACATTTAAAGCTAAATAATAATGACTTACTGTTTTTGAACAGATATGACAAACGTGAGGACATGAATCCCTCAAACCCTGAAATCATTATGTACTCTCACCTGCTAATGGAGGCTGACGTTACCAAAATACATCAACTCCAGGGCACTCACCAACCTTTGGCCTTCATAGAAGGTTACAGCAACACCGCCTTCAACTTGTTTCACTTCCCTCCAGTCAGCGTGCGACTGAAGAGAAAAGCTGTGCTAATGAAGAGGAAGACTGAAGCCAGGCCTCAAAGAGAGTGACTTTTACAGGAGTGCTGTGTTGGATAAGGACGATTATCTTGGTGACAGTTGTGGACCAGTGTTTTCAGAGGTTATAATGGTATAGATTGGAATGTCACAGGTATTTTGCCAGACTAGTTTATATTCCACTACAGATTAACTGCTAAAATGTGCTCCACCACGTGGTGAACATGTTGAACTGGAACAATAATACTGTCATGCATCTTTGCTGGTGTTTCAAATATTCAACCAGTTCAAATGGTTCTCTATGCCAATGTTAAGACTGGTATTAGAGTTGTTACACACATGGATGGCCGGACAATTTTTTTTCCATATAATCTGAAAAGTTTATAAATTATTTACCTCAGATTGTCATTTGTACATTGTGTTTTATAGCTGAATAAAGCTGAATGTGAAGACGGCAACATTTCAAATTTTTAAATCTGCACTATGCAACTTATTCTAACCTTTAAAATAGCAGCTTTAAAATCAGTCCCACTCCTCACTCTGATTGTTTTTGCTTCATGTAACTCTGGTGGGTGGATACAATCTCCTGTGAGAAGTGTGAAGCTGACAGATTGTCAGAAACCAGAAACAGGCCCAAGTTCAGGAGTAGCACTGAACTGTAAATCAGTTAAAAAGACATAATTTATTAGAAAACTGTGTTTATTTCTTATATTCAGTAAGAACTTTTAAAATATCAAGAATCCTTAACAAAGTGGTGTGTTTGTTACAGAACATTTGTTGCAGCAGTTTTTGTGGTTCAGGAAGCTGGCGAAGTTCAGGAAGTGGGTAATATCCACCGTTCAGTTGTGTTTCAGTTCAGTGAGGGGGACTGTGCAGTCCACGAGTTACAACCCAGAAATCCCTATTTGTACAATTAATCCTAAATCGATATTAAACAAAAAGAAACTGCAATTTTGCATAAGGAAAACCTTTATTTACAAATGACCACAAAATTTGCATGGTTCCAGTCTCAATGCTCAAACATTTATCAAATTAGGTTCAGAAGTCATTTCATATAAAAATGTACAGTACATTGTTTTACTCAATAATAAACCCATAATTTAATCCCCTGGACATAAACTTAAATTGTGCTTAAGAGACAAATTGTATATTCCAAACAAACTGCTTATTCTGAAAATACAGCAATATTATACATGATCTTATTAAAAACATTTCACAAGTAAAAAAATGTTCTATTTCTAAATGACAGTACCATGAGCCACGAATTCACAATGAAAATTAAATAACATTAACTTAAAACATCTTTCAGTCACAGCATTTATTTTTGGACCATGTTTCCACTTGGAAAACAACTCTGCATCTATCGTTTATCCATAAAAATTAAAAAGCAACCTGACGTGATCCGCGCAATTTAACAAAAAGTATTTACAGCATTTTTGACCTGAAGTAGTTTTGGATAAGGCACAAGGAGAGAGTAGACACAGAACAGAAACGTCGATTTACAAGCAAACACATCATCATCAACCCCTACAGCTAGAAAAACCCTCCCTCCCTGATACACTTCTGACTGAGACTATTCATCACAACAGCTCCAAAGTGTTTCAACAGTAGTACACAAGAATACAATAAAACCTCATCTGGCCTTTGCATTGAGACTCGATCAGTGTATAAATTGATATTTTACATTTCGCCCGACAGTAAAAAAAAACACACCCCACCCATTTCACAGCTAAGCAACTTGGTCCTTGATAAAGGGTTTTCAAGTTAATGCTCAATATTAAATCAGTACTGGAAGTAGATCAGAGGGAGGTTGACCTTGAGGAACAGCAGGCCCTCCATGTTCTCCAGTAAATGTCTGGGCTGGTTTAGAGCATAGTTGACGCTCGCTGTGCTGAACAGTGTCTCTGCTGGGATGATGCTGGGGGGGCAGCCAACGTAACGGGCGGCTACTTTGGCGAGATCGGACCACAGGAACTTTTTCATGTTCCAATAATCGAGGGGGTCACAGCTTTGATCGAGTATGTCTTCCTCGAGGTACTCCAGCACCGCCAGCTCTGAAGACTTTGGCTTCTCCTCGTGTTTTATCTTTTGCCGAATGTCGGCCATCAGGGACCAGAGGTTGTCCCTGTTCGGGGCGTCGGAAGAAACGGGTTCCTCGCTGCAGCCGTTGGGCAGCGAAGGTTTCGCTGCAACTGAGGTAGACGAGGAGTCCAGCTCGCTGATCAGATCCTGCTTGAATCGCTCAGCCTCTTCCTCTGAGAACAGTGACGTCTTGTATCGTGGGTCCAGCATGGTCGCCCAGATGTAGCGTGGGTCTTGCAGAGTTGTGGACATTTTGCTCACCATGGCTTCCTTTAGAGACTTGAGCATGTTGTCGATGCCCACCGTCTCGTCGAACAGCAGGTCTATCTTTCTGTTGAGGATGTGGGTGAGTGGTATGACTTGTCCCAGAGTGGCGGTGTGGCTGTTCATCTCCCTGCAGGCCACTTCAAACGGTTTCAGTGCATTGCAGACCGACAGCATCACCTCCCACTGATCGCAGCTGATGATTTCCCTGAAATTGCACTCGACCGACATCTCGTCGATGGCTCTCTTCTGCTCCACCAGCCGCTCCAGCATGAAAAAGGACGTCCTCCACTTGGACGGCACATCCTGGATCAGCTGGTTCTCCGGCAGCTGGTGGACCCTCTGCAGCTCGGCCAGTTTCTCCTTGGCCTTTGCCGAGCGGTGCACACGTTCACAGATCTTCCGTGCGATACTCAGAAGGTTCTGAACCATTCTCTGGCTCTTTATGGCTTCGCTAACAATGAGGTCTATGGTGTGTCCGAAACACTGCATGGCGACGTGGCCATGGTCCTCCAGTGCGTTTCTGATGGTGCTGTTGTCCGTGACAGTGAACCCCTTTTTCAGCCCTGATGAGGTGATCCAAGAATCCCACAGATACTCTAGCTGCTTTGGGATGTCATGCATATCGTTATCACAGTCTATTTGAGAGACATTGAGAAGAGCGGAGCAGTGGAAGTCCTGACCTTGGGGTCTGACACTTGACTCGTATGTCGCCCAGTGGGCAGTAAGGGTCAGGTATTCCCTTGTCTGGCTACTGACCCAAATACTAGTTGTGAAGTGGACGACCCCCCCCTCAGCCTCTTTCAGGTGGGTCAGCACGACATCCTTCACTCGTTCGTACATGTCTGGTATGGCAGTGCTGGTAAAGTAGGAAGAAGTTGGTAGAGAATACTGAGGCTGGAGGCACTCGAGCAGCCGGGTCAGTCCAGCATTCTCCACCATAGCTGATGGCTGAAGATCCAGTGCGAGCATTTCTGCGATAAGTTTGGTGATTTTTTTGGCAACCGGGTGGTGTTCATCAAACCTTTCAAGGCTCTGTTCCGCTTCATAAACTGACGTGTCCATGAGCTCTTGTTTGACCTGAACCGCAGCAGACGGCACAGCACCTGAGATAGCATTGTTACTTTCAAGAACGTGTCCATGAAACCTCTGCATGTGTCTAAAGAGGCAGCTTGTGCCGAGGTTTGTAGTCTTTTTGCCTCGGCTAATTGTGCGGCTACAGTGCAAACAGACCACCTTGGTGGGGTCAGTGGGTGAAATGGAGAAATGGTTCCACAGTTTTGACGTCTTTTTGCTGAAAGCAGGCAGGGTGTGGGGTTTCTTCTCGCCGGACGGGCTGTCAGTTTCTTTGGTTGAAACTCCGTCCGCTCCACTGAGGCTTGTGAAGGGATGAGGGGAGGAAGATTCCCTCTCATCTGTGCTTTTTTGGTTTTTGAGGACGTCTGGGTGGCGTCTCATGAGATGCCTCATCAGACAGCTTGTACCAAAGTCGCCCCGTTTCCCGCGGCTGATGACGCAGGGACAGTAACGGCACAGTGCTTTTAACTGGTCTACCGGAGACACGATGAAATGGTGCCACACTTCGGATTTCACCCGTTTCATTATCTTCTTGTTTTGCTGGAAAACGGAATGATCCTGATCGAGGCCGGGGCCCTCCGAGGGGGGGCACGGGGAAGAGGTCAGGGGGCTATCTTCTTCCTGAATTTTGAAGGAGAGATTGAGAGAGGACTCCTGCCCTGAGAGTTGCATCGCCTCATCAGATTCCTCTTTTATATGCACACTTTCCTCCATGCTTTGGGTCAGATCGTTTGATATGGTTTCCGGTGACAATGGAAGAAGGGGGGATTCTTTTTTCACCTCCAGTGAATCCTGCAGTTGTGTGCGGGACAAAAGTGAGGGCGGGTTTGTGTAGGGTGGGGGAATGTGATTCCCCTGGCCGTTTTCCTCGATCACGACCTCTTTGTGGGCCCTCCACATGTGACGAATGAGACAGCTCGTCCCTAGATCTTTCCCGTTTTTCCCCCTACTGAATTCATTCATGCAATGGATACATACTGCTTTCGAATTGTCCACAGGCGACAGGTAGAAATGTTTCCATACAGCGGATCTCCGACGAGAGCTGGAGCTTTTTGGGGTGCCGGGAAGCCGCTCGGCTCCTCCGTCCGACATGTCCTCGAGGTTGTTGTCGTTGGAATGTGAGGATGAGAGCGTGCTGCCGACGGTGTCCGTGTCGACGTACGGCTCGAGTTTTGGTTCTACTTTGGGTAACACTTCTTTGGATGACAGGTCTGAGTTCTCAGCTGAGGAGGTGGACGGTGAAGTGTTCTTTGAGGCAGAAGGAGTGACGCTATTAGTCAGGTCTCCGTTTTTTGGTGAGTTTGGGGAGGCAGGTGTGAAGGAGGAGGCGAGGGAGCTGTTCAGACTGTTGGAGGAGGCGTCTGCTCCTTCTTGTAATAGCACAGTGGGGTGAGCCCTTCGCACGTGCCTCATCAAACAACTGGTGCTGAGGTCTTTCTCGTTCTTTCCCCGACTGAACTCTTTCATGCAGTATAAACAGATTGCTTTGGTACCGTCTCGGGGCGATATGCAGAAATGATTCCAGGCAGGAGATTTCTTCCTCGGGTTGGAATGACTCCTCATGGACGACAAAAGGCTCTGAGTGACAGCGTCCATGGCAACATCATAAAGGCTTGAGTATCCGCTTAGCAAAGTACTGTAGTCGTCACCGTCTCTTGATACAAAAGGGCCAATTGAGCTACCAAACGCTAGCCTGTCTTCATCCTGGGTCTCCTCCTCCATTTCATTTGCATCCCCGATGTCCTCCTTGATATGTTCACTTGCTTCATCAAGGTTGTCAAACTGTTCCTCGTCTGCGTTTTCCTCAGTTTCAGTGTTTAGGCATTTGTTTGAAAAGGTGGGAGAACCTGGATCAGTCTCTTTTGCTTCATCTGACTCCACCTGTTTGTCATCCTGAGAAGATAGACTGGGAGAAGGGGGAGAGTCTTTATCCAGTGTTATGGAGGAGCAACTTGGGGATGTTGCATCAGCAGTGTCACAAGCTTTAATTGTGTAGGATTTGAACACGTAGCCATCCTGGCCCTCAATTTTCAGGCAGGTCCCTTTGGCCTCTCTTCGTCTAGTTTCTACGGCGCCATTGGGTTCACGGACCATCTCCATATCCTCGCTCATGTGTGAGACCTCTTCCTCCCCGTCCATGGCTGCAGCCCAAGGGTTTCTGTCGAATAGTCAGGTCTGCGTTGTCAAACGGAATCACCTCCTTCAGGTGCAGTCATCGATACAGCAGCTCTCAAGCAGGCGTTCTAATATGCGTAGGGCTCTCCAGGACACAGGGAGCCTGCTTGTCGCTCTCCATTTATGACTGAAGTTGTTCCACCTCACCGCACACGACCTGGAGAGGAGGAGAGAGAGAAATGTGATTGTTATAAAAGGAACAAGACTCCAAAAACAGGTAATACAGGTACAGTGTGAGAACAACAGTTCTGAACAGGCCATTTAACTTTTATACTTATTATCTAAAACTAAACAGACCTTTAAATAACACTGGGTTTGGTTGGTGTGTAACATTACAACTCTTACTGTTAAAAGAAGTCATGAAACTTTAAATGTGATACCGGCCACTTTGATTTGCCCTTCGGTGATAGACATGGAAATGGCAGAATTTGCAAGCGGATGAGCACCGCCCGGACCGAGTGTTACTTCTGGTCTCAGTGAGACTCACTTCCAGGTGCCCTGACAGTCAGTCCGGTCACTGTGGGAGCTATTTGAATCACAAAGCCCTGTGCTGGTCCCAAATGCACCGCCCTCTAAAGCTGTATGCAAATCAATTCACTGGAAGAATTATGTTTTAAAGAAATGACTGTTTACTTTGAATTTTCCCCACATGCCATTGCAAATTTGGGGACAATGTGTGTCTGTTTATGCTCTGTAACACCAGCAACTTCCCACGGAACACATTTGGTTATTTTGGAACGGCTGTACTTTACATATATATGATAAATCTTTAATTTACTACATGATTGTTGAATATAGATCATTTTAATACAAAAAACACTTTAGCAGATGATGTTATAAATCATTGAAATACGCTGAGGTTGGTGTTAGAATAAAATTGAGAAACATGTTTTTCAGTTTTCAGTTACTCACGTTTTTTCACACTGCTAACATTGGTTTAAGAGAAGTGATTTAAACGCCAATACTAACCTCACTTACATGAAAACAAGATAAACGAGAAAAATTAGAAATATGAAATAAAACAGACGACAATTCAACAGCACCACAAGCTAAAGCCTACATAATGACCAATGAGTAGCAATAACACCAGCTTAAATAAAAACGATACCATGATCGTCTAACTGACACAAGGATTTATTGCAGGCTGTTAAGACTGCATTAGTGTTCACTAGGTACACATAATAAAACGGTGCTTGGTTGAATAATATGTGTATCTTGTGCCTCGATGGCCGGTCACCCACAGCCTGAGGGATCAGGTCATAAGTGGTAATAACAAATGTTAAAATTAAAAATATTTTTCAAGTAATCGATATTGAGCAGAGATATATTAAGATCGTCCCAACACTTGTTTTCAAGACCATAACAGTATATGCTGGTGTTGCACAACTAATAGTTTGTGTGCATACAAGCCACATCAGCTCTGAGATCATTAGCCCGAGTAAACAAGTGTCCCAAACCACACCAACTTGGACTAATCCACAACAAATAAATCGTCTATCGGGCTAAATGTGAGCTTGGTGATGTGGTAACAAGACCGATGGTGGTCTCGATCTTCACTTCGAGTTCGGATCCACGAAAAACAAGCAGCCGCTTCCTGCGCGGTCGGTGACAGCCAGTTTTCCGGGTTTGGCTGAAGTGCTAAAGGCAGGAAGATGCGAGAGGACAGCAGAAAGTAGCCACCGCTGGCTAGCTTACATGTTCATGCTAACACCAAAGGTTGTGAATGTGTGGCTTCACGCCGGGTTTCTTCTCTCTCTCACTGAACCACACGAGCCGTGTTAACTTCAGAGACCCCCCTCACAATATCACAATAACGTTAGAATGGAACACAGCAGCCTGATCCGCTTCCTCGCCAGTAAACACCACGGTGGCTACCCTGATGCTAAGTGGGCTAGCCGCGAGGCTACTAAACACATTAAAAACAACGCGCAGCCACAGTAGTGGTGTCACATGGATCCACAGCGGGGATATTACAGCTAATGTAACTTCTTCAACTGTCCCGCTAACGTCGGGCTGACCCGAGTAACCGCGTTTAGCACGTTTCGGACCGCACCACGACAGCTAGCTGGTTAGCTGCCAGCTAGGCCACACACAGGACAGACGAGCTAACCTGGCGAGGCAGAACCAGCCGAGGCGACACGACCCACACGGGATCAGAATCAGACCGGCGCTCAGCACGACGGCCCGGCCGAACCGGGCCCGCCCGGGACGCCAACGAGAGCCCGTTGGACTTACCGTGGTGTGTGGCGGTGGGATGGCCGGGTTTGTGGCCCCGAAACGGTTAAATCTGACACATTTGATTGATCCGGAGCGGGGTTCACTTTGTTGCTTTTGTCTCCTGGTCTGCGAGCAGCGGTTCACGTTCGGCCGGAGCAGCTCCACACAGCGTCGGACGGAAGGAACATGTTTTAGTGATGTCACCGGGATCCCAGTGTCAGACCCACATTCACACCAACTGCTAACTTTAATTTAAACTGACACATTACAACACAATCTAATTGGGACCTTTAACTTTCTATTATTAACAGGACAGCCCCTAATATAAATAAATATATAACAAGCCACGTGTTTTCACGTTAACAACAACAGATCATAATAAATACAAATAATTACGGCTGGGGCGTTATTTTGTATTTAGCTTATATTTTAAATATGTTTTCCAGACGAATTGCATTTATTTAAAAGTGAAGTAAAATAAGACCAACGAGTATTACTGTGTTTCCACAGTGTATTATATTATCACTTATTTGGATTATTTAAAAAACGTTAATCAAATGATAATATTTGGGGTTGGGATATTATTCAGTTTCTCTTAACTATTAACTAGCTTATTTCTTTAAGTTTTGCTATATTACATTCGTGTTTTTAGTTAGCATTTTAGACGGAATACATTGATTTAAAAAAAAATGAAAATATAATAATGGAGCCGGGCGTATTTATTCTGTATCCGTCCGTTTTAGTGTATTTCTTCACAATTGTACTGGTGGCTTTACTTTGCATTTGAACCAAATTGAATAAATCATAAATTAATAAAATATAATAAACAGGTAACCCAGGGACAGAACGAATATAGATAAACAAATAAAGAATAGAATAAAAAAACGTAGCAAAACAATACAATACTGAAAAATATTAAGATCGAATAAATGACTGCTTCTGTGTGTTGCGTTCAAGGTCATTCCGGGGAAACGGTATTTTCTGTGTTTATAAATCTCAACAAACAATGCACTCTGATTGTATCACGAACATGTTGCTGCTGACAACCGACGGTGTCCGGTGACCTGAAGGACACGGCGACGCTGAACCCTGGGTGGGGCTGGCCACTCGTCGTCCTGCTGCGTGCACGTGAAACACAACCAAAAGCACAGAAACACACAAATCCCCGTTGAAACCCAGATCCGATGGTTGTGTGTTATAAAGCAGCTCGGCGCACAGAGAGCTGCCACACAGAGACACCCAGTCCCCGCAGTGATCTGAGCCCCGTGTGTGTGAGTGGGGATCGACACATAGTCAATGCATCGATCGTGTGACAGATGGGCCATTGTGTGAGAGCTACGACTCGACACTAAACATGACCTCCAGCGTCACACGTAGAGAGCGGAGCGTGCGGGTGGGAGTTGTCTGCTGGAAACGCATTGTTGTGTTGGGGGATGAACCGTCCGCAGAGCCGCTGCTGCTATCCGGTCGACCGCGGCTAGCGAGTGGCTGTAGCCCCTGAATGGTCCGCGAAGCAGCCCGCCGTGCAGTCCCTCTCAGCGGGAACCCACAGGCACCACAGAGGCCCGGTTCTCTTTTTTGCTAGCAGCGGTGAAGTCCCCCAGCTCCACCCGTTGGATGAGAACACTGTGTGCGGGTACAGAGCCACTTAGCAGGCCCGCTCCCCTCTGCTTTGTACGGCTGCTGGCTAGCTCCCCTCCTCCTCGGCTAGCCAAACTGTTCGTGCACCCGAGGTACGTGCTTTGGTTCCTTTGGCCCTTTTACTTCACTGTTGAAACAAATGCTTCCACGGGTGACATGTTTAATTCCCCACACTGGGTTGTACTTTACTAGCGGACGCACAGGGAGAACTCTTATTTTTCTTTGACGCCATTTGCTCCGCTTGCGAAGGGGGAAGCTAGCTCCACTCGCTCGTCAGCAGGCTAGCTAATGTTTTTGTTAGCGATTGGGCCACTTTGGACTGCGAGGCGGGTCGTGGGAACAGAACAGGGGGCGATGGCACCTCTGCGCCAAACGGGCAAGTGTGAACTCCTGCCCGGTGTGATCCAGATAGCACGGTGTGGCCGCCTCCCACCGCGGTTAAATGCCCCAGACACCAGTGTGTGTGTGTCCAGGAGCTGGCTAACAACACCACAACTCATCACATAGTTATTCACTGGGGCTAGAGGAATCCAGGGAAGTTGCCCCTTCCCTTTCCTCTCTTTGTCAGCTGAGTTTTAAACTATCATGCACTCAGATCCCGCAGGGCTTCACTTCTTGTCAGTGTTTTTGTAGTTTTGTTTTATAGTATAATCAGTTTCTGTCTCCTGTAAAGCTGATGTGTTACCACAGCAATGGTACATTAAGCATGATACAACATGTTGTAGAGTTTGAGTTACCTTACTGAAAGGCTATGCATTGTATTTATAGTCTTTATTCATGATTCTGAGCCATGTTGTGCACACATAGATCCGCTCTTATGATATTTTGCGCTGTGCCAAGTGGAAGTCCATGTCATTAGCAAATTGTCATCACACAAGACTGTATCTCTGGGTCTTTTGAGTCTCTTGACCCTCAAAGTGCAGCTACTCTTGTTTTATCCTGAGACCTTTTTAAACATTAACCTCAGATAATAGTGTCCAGAAGATCTCTGGACTTTCTCACTTATAAAGAACGTGGCAGGAGCATGTTCAGGTCACAAATATAGAAAAACTTCGAGGAGGGGTTTCTTGTAAGAGGATGCGATAGGCAGGACATTATTTATAAATTGCACTGTAGTAAGCTTAATGTTGTTGTTTCCAGCTGGCATCAGCCCTCATCACCAAAAGCTCTCGAATGTCCTTGTCTTTTCAGGTGGAGGCATCTTTGTCAGTGTCTTCTAAGTGGATCACACCCCTTTTTAATCCAGGGATATTTGTTTTCTTCCGGTTTTGTGTCTGTGGCATGTTACACTACATTCACTGATACAGGCCAAAATTTACAAGACCATGTGAACTGATACTGATTTGAGCACTAATGTTTGCAGTCTGAATTTAGTGTTTGGAATTACATCAGTACGCCCAGTTCTTAGGAGATATCCCTGCTGCATTGACACATGGTCTTACTCAGATATTTCATATTTCATAAGGGGGCTGGCAGGAATAGTTCTGGAGAATATCGAGAGCAACTGACTCAGCCATTTGTGTCCTCACACACAGCCCCTCTGGATAACCTCAGGGAGATGTCTGGAGCTCAGTGCATGTCAATACTTGACCCGGATAAAATACACGTTAGCAGATTTCTAACTGTGCCGCTCCCCACTCTGTCTCCACAGCAACACGGAGCGTCAAGATGAAGAAGAAAGCTCGGCAGCACCGGGTCGCGGTGCCGCAGAGGCCATCGTCTCCCATCATGCCTTCCCCCAACAAGCAGATCCTGACTTACGCCCAGGCGCAACGCATAGTGGAGTTTGACATTGACGGCCGTCTCCATCGCCTCAGCGTCTATGACAGGCTGGACGTGATCTCGGATGATGACCCCATGGCGCAGGAAATGATGGAGTGCACCAGTAATAAAGAGAATGCTGAGAAACCACAGCAAGTCCTCCTGAGGTCAGTCAGGTTAAAAAACAACCAGGAGAAGAGAAACGCTGCACTGGGCATCACTAGTCCTGTAGAAGGGGCGGGACCACAAGCCAGCGCTCATGCTGGCCCAAAGCTTCCCGAGCCGAAATTCCGTGCAGTGGAATATAACCTTCCAGCAGTTCCTAAGCGTCCAGCCACGTTTTATAAATACATAGAGAAAACCGAGGAAGAGTTAGATGAGGAAACAGAGTACGACATGGATGAGGAGGATTACGCGTGGCTAGAGCTGGTGAATGAAAAACGGCGAAGCGAAGGAGCCAGCCAGGTCTCCCACAATGTCTTTGAGTTCCTTGTCGACCGCTTTGAGAAAGAACTGCACCTGGAGAGCCTGGACCAAGGCTGTGAAGAGCAAGCCGCCATCGACGAGGACGCTGTCTGCTGCATCTGCATGGACGGCGAGTGTCACAACAGCAACGCTATTTTATTTTGTGACATGTGCAACGTTGCTGTGCACCAGGAATGTTACGGCGTGCCCTACATTCCCGAGGGCCAGTGGCTGTGCAGACACTGCCTCCAGTCACCCACCCGGGCGGCAGACTGCATCCTCTGCCCCAACCAGGGTGGAGCGGTGAAAAAGACGGACGACGACCGCTGGGGCCACGTGGTGTGCGCCCTATGGGTCCCGGAGGTCGGCTTCTCCAACACCACCTTCATCGAGCCCATCGACGGTGTCAGCCACATTCCTCCGGCCCGCTGGAAGCTCACCTGCTACCTCTGCAAGGAGAGAGGGGTCGGGGCGTGCATCCAGTGCCACAAAGCCAACTGTTACACTGCCTTCCATGTCAGCTGTGCCCAAAAGGCCGGCCTCTTCATGAAGATGGAACCCGTCAAAGAGGTGACAGACACAGGGGAGCCTACGTTCTCTGTGAAGAAAACCGCCTACTGTGGAGCTCACACACCGAGTGGGTGTGTGAGGAGGCCGCTTACAGTCTATGATGACGCCAAACCCAAAAATGGACTATGTAGGAAATTGGACAAAGGGAGAGCTGCTGGTAAAGGGCATTCAAAAGGAAAGAAAAAGAGTAAGAGTAAGAAGCCTGAGCCTGAAGTTGAAAGTGAAGCTGCAACGCCTGCTACTGTGCCTTCTTTTCCTGCTCACAGGTACATACATGATTTAACCTCTTCATAATGGATGTGTTGTGTGTGGTTAGATGTATCATACTCCGTTAAACCCATAGTTTTGGCAGCTGTCTTTCTGAACGATATATAGAAGTTGTACAAACACTAGTTCTATCAGGCTTTGATCACATGACACTGGCTAATATTTGCTTTCCCCAGTGATCTCTTCACATGCATTTGCAGTGTCAACTGCTGCCTATACAGTGTGTGTTGCTGTTTAGTTTGATGTTTCTCTGAAAAATACAATCAAATGTAGCCAGCCACAGATTCCGTGGTCGACTTCACTGATAAAACTCTGCCAGCAGCTAATAACACTGAGTGTTTGAGATTAGATGTGTGGCTCTCTCTCCCCGGTTCTGTCCCTCTAATACCCGACTTCTTTACTCCTCCAGGTTACAAACAATTCTCAACCAGGTGTCAGTCCAGAAGAAGAAAGCTTTTGTAGAGCTGGTCCTAAATTACTGGACACTGAAGAGGCAATCTAGGAACGGGCTCCCTCTCCTGAGACGCCTTCAGACAAGCCTGCAGTCCCAGAAGAATGCACAACCGGTTTGTTCATCTGTCAGTCAACCCCAGAAGACTTTCAGTCTTCATTTTGCTTTTTTTTTAACAAAGTAACAGTAGTTTGTAGAACTTGAAGCAAGTTTTTTGATCATCCATTATCTTCACACATTTTGTCAAGCCCATGCAGAATTCTGTTAAGATGTTTGATAAAGTATGTATAAATGCTTGTGTCTGCATCATCTGAGGAAAAAATGTGTTTGCCCTGAAACATGTATCTATTATGCAAGTAGTTGCGTGTTCTGTTCCATTTCTGAATCAATGTAATGTCTTCTCCAGAAGCAGAATGAGGAGGAGAGCCGAACATTAAAAGACCAGTTAAAGGAATGGCACCGACTCAGACACGACCTGGAGAGGGCCCGGCTGCTGCTGGAGCTAATCCGCAAGCGGGAGAAGCTCAAGAGGGAAGAGGTACAAGTGGATGCATGGATAGAGTTGACAAACTATTTTACTACTTGTCCGAGAAAATCCGCTTAATAAAGTGTTTTCCTTTTGTGCTGTGTTGTAGATGAAGCTGCAGGAGACTCTACTGGAGATGCAGCTCACTCCCATTCAGTATTCTGCTCAGAGCTCTGTTGGACCAGCTTCAAGCTAAAGACCAGGCCAAGATCTTCATCCAGCCAGTTGATCTTACTGAGGTGAATTAACCACAGAATGATTTTTTTGCCTTTGCATTCCACATATTGACGCTTCCCAAGTTTCATACTTCAGAATATGGCTTTTGTGTCTTATCTGAGTCATTCTTTTTCTGTGTGTGTTGTGTTAATGTTGATAACAATCTGACCTAGTACAAAAACTTTGAGTGCCTTCCAGAGACTTTCTGTTTGATGAGAAAAACTGAAGCGGGTTGACATGTACAAATTGTATATTGGTATTGAGGTGCAGACAACACAGTGTCCTCCTGGTCATTATCAAACCATTGAGCTATCGGACAGACATAGCAGACTTCAAAAGTTTTTTTATTCCAAAAGGAACTTTGTCCTTCTCTGTATCTATTAAATGTTACAACCGCATCACAGAGCTGCACCCAGACACGTCAGAGAGGTTATCACTGCCTGCTCCACGCCACAAGATCTGATCATAGTGAGCCAGGACTTCCACCCCCGCTCCTTGTGTAGTCAGTGTCGCAATGGAATGTGTAACATGACACCGAGGTCTTACGGCAGAGGATGCCGGTTGTAAAACCTGACGGATGTGTGGCGAGACAAGCCCGGCTAGCTCAGTCGGTAGAGCATGAGACTCTTAATCTCAGGGTCGTGGGTTCGAGCCCCACGTTGGGCGCTGATTTTTGTCACTGAATTACACCACTTCACTCTTAAAATCATCATTTTATTTATTAGCTTTGCATCTGTAGAAATATCTGCTTGTAATGATCCTTATGGAATTCAATACTTTCAAATTTTTGCTAAATTATGGAATCGTTTTGTTCTTATTTAAATATATATATATATATATATATATATCATAATAGGATTTCTAATTATTTTATTGATCATATCAATCATTGATATCATGATTATTTATAATGATTATTTATAGGTTTTAAGAAGATAATTATCTTACTTCCCCATCTCTTCCGTCCACTTAGGTGCCCGACTACCTCAACCACATCAAGCACCCAATGGACTTCTCCACCATGCGGCAGCGCATTGACGCCCAGGCCTACAACAACTTTCAGCAGTTTGAAAGCGACTTCAATCTCATAGTTGAAAACTGCATGAAGTATAACTCAAAAGACACCTATTTCTATCGGGCCGCTGTCCGTCTCCGAGATCTGGGCGGGGCCCTGCTCAGAAAGGCGCGTCGCGATGTGGAGAAAATCGGCTTTGACACGGAGAGCGGCATGCATCTAGCAGAGGCTCCGGAACTGAAAACATCAACATCCTTTTCCTGGGAGGACGGTGAGGGCAGCAAGAAAGATGCATATCTCTCTGATACCTTCAGGGCAAGGAATATTCATGAAATGTGTTTAATTCTTTCCTTAGTGGACCGCCTACTTGTACCAGCCAATCGGGAGCATCTGCCTCTGGACAAGCAGCTACAGCAGCTACTGGAGAAGTTTGACCTGACCTGTGGCATGAAGTCCAGCCCCTCCCGCAGCAAGCGAGTGAAGCTCCTCAAGAAGACCATCAACGACGTTCGCAATGAAATGAGCCTAAAAAGAGTCGTACCCTCCCACCGCCACCACTGCTCTTCATCAACGACTCCCTCCACATCCACATCATCTTCATCGGCTCCCTCCCACGCAGAGACAGGGAGACCTAAAGAGGAGAGACTGAAGTCCAATGGACATTTTCCAGACGATGACAGTAGGTTTCAATTCATTTTGTGGTCGTTCCTGTGCTTGTCATCCAGCCTCCTTCTCTTTTAAAGAGAACCACATGCCTCAATATCCTGAAACGCATGTCAGAGATTAGCCCCCTACCCCAGACATGACCTCTCAAGAGCAAAACGGTTGAATAACATAATCATTTCCAAATGTGTATGAAACATAAGAGTGTAGTTGTCTTTGTTGCTTTCAGCGCTCTCACATTAGACTGGTTCCTGCCTCTGGTTTGCTGCCCATATCTTAGACTTGTTTAGGGATTTGAACAGAATGAAATGGGGATTAAATCAGATTATCAGGCTACTACATAGTGTAATTATTATAAATCCCTGCCCTGTTGTGCAGAGGTGAGCATCTGCTTGTTGGGTAAATCTGCTAAAGTAAACAGTGCTGTTGTTGTTATTTATTGATTTATTCCCTAAAACCAGAAACAAAAGACATTAAATCCATTATAAACGTTGTTTTAACCTAATATACCCCATTTAATATAAATAGGGTTACTAGTGCAAATATGATCTGTAATAGTCTAGATGAAGATTTTTCAGTGACATTAGCAAGCACCTAAGATTGGATTAAATTAAATTAATTGTAGCAAAATGCAAACATTATGTAAACCATCAAATCTTTCAGGTTTTGTTTCCCTTCTTACGGTGTAGATCCGAGTCTTATTCACTGGGATGTTACCCTAAGATAAAAAAAGATACATTCAATATATGAATAACAAAGGTGGGTTTTAGGTTCAAGTATACATTTATAGTTTTAGAGTGAAAACTATAAATGTCAAAGACATGCATCCATATAGAGGATAATTAAAACTTAAATACCTCCATCAACAGCAACTGTAAAAGTTTTGGTTCCAAAGCAATGAACCAGTTGTAGCTTCCAGTTAACATACGGTTTGTGGAGAGCAGGTGTTACTGTTGAATCCCCAAAACATCCCTGTGCGTCCTTGTGGAACCGTGTACAAATCCAACAAACTATCTCATCCACCCCAAAAAAGTCCTGCTCACATTTGTAAACAAGGTCATAAGAAAATTAATGTTCAGCTTCACCCGCTTCGTCCATGCAGACGCTTCCTCGAGCCTCGACCTGCAGCGCTCGCTGAGTTGCATTAAGTCGGCTGAAGACGGCATTAGAATAAGCTAGTGGAGGGAAAAGAAAGAAGAAAGTCATTTTGTTCTCATTTTTTATTCATTAAAGTGCCTCAGTGTTATGCTAAACAGGCCCTAGTTCTACCTACATGACAAACCCGAAAGCCAAATGATGTAATGCAGTGTCAGCGCTTCTGCAAACACATGGTGGATGTCACAACACAACACTGTGGGTCATTCTTTGGTTTTTGTCACAGACTTATGTTGTACTTGTTATATTTTATACTTTTTATGAACAGCTTTCTACTAGTCTTCCAAAATACTTCCGTAGTTTATCTGTACAGTCAATCCTTTACCAAGAAACATCTGTCTGTAGAACATAAAACAACTTTGCAGCTCTCCTCCTAAACTAAACTACTACTAAGAAGAGTTGAACCTCCTGCTGAGGCCCCAGAGTCCCCTTATGAAACCACATTTTATTGACGTCTCTTCTCCTCCCTCACAGGTGACAAGTGTCTTCCTCCCAAACTGGAGCCCTCAGACTCCATACCCCCCCACATCCACTCAGAGACACACCCCGAGCCCCCCACCCTCAGACCAATCGACGACGGCCCAGATTGCGATGACAGGACTCTCTCCAAGCGAGTCAAGTTTGACGCACAGATCCCAGACCTGCTCTCCTCCACTCCACGCCTCAACGGCCACTCACACGATGGCCTTCAAAACTCTTTGCTGCACGGAGACGTGAGCGTGGTGGCCACGTCAACCCTCGCCGAGCCCACACGGACAGTGAGCCGCCGGACAGCCGTGCTCTTCCGCAAGTCGAAGGCCGCCAGCTCCCACAAGCCCCAGCGGTGCAGAGACGAGGGGGTTAGCCGCGTCAACAGGAAAGAAGTGGAGGAGGAGGAGGAGGAAGACAGCGCGCAGCAGCTGGGTTCCCAATCCTTCCTGTCAGTGGTCATACCCAGGCTGGAGACGCTGCTGCACGGCAAGAAGAGGAAGAGAAGCGGCAGCGGAGACAGCGAGGAGGAGGAGGAGGAGGGGGGAGAAGAGGGGGAGCATGAAGAGGAGGGGGAGTCTCCCATGAAACAGCTCGACACTGGTAAGAAGTGAACAGAGAAAAATATCCTGCAAAGAGGTTCGGTCTGACCTTTCAGGTTCTCAAGCGTTTAAAGAATTTTCCATTCTTACGCAGTGGAACAAAAAGAAATTGTAAAAAACCTGCTCAAATCAGTATAACAGTGTTTTGTTTTACGGCCAACTGCTCCAACCAGATGTACAAATGTTGCAATGAGCCGTCACTCTGCTTTCACAAAGCACCACAGACAAATTCCAAACTGCAGTTAATAACAACAGACACCTGTTTATTCTTCCACATCTGTTCTGAGTTTGACTGATCATCCTGTTGGTTACACACACATATAGCAACGTGTGGCTCAGGCTCATTGTTATGTTTATATCATTTGTTAGGAATTTACATAATATGCTGCTAGTGATTATTTATAGTTCATTTACAGGATATATGTCATTGAATAATGCACTTTTTTAAATGTATGTATTTACTTTTATTTTCCTTTTATATCATAATTTATACATTTCTGTTTTTTCGACACCGTTTCATAAATCTAAAGGACTCCTATTGTAATTTAGTTGTGTCTGCAGCAGTTCAGTGACGACCAAGACTCCTAAGGTTCTCCCCTGTGCGCTCTCAGGTCTGTCGAGTGGTTTCCTGGAGGTGGAGGAGGAGAAGGATCTAGAAGAACCCAGTCGAACCAGCAGACCTGTGGAGCCACGAAGACGCTGTGCCTCCGAGTCCTCCCTCTCCTCGTGTAGCAGCTTGCCAGGAAGCACCAGGTAATCCATCAGATAAAGAGAAACAACTCGTGTCATCACCGAGGAATTGGCAGCAAGAACATAAAGGAAGAAGCTGTGAATAGTTTAACACCGGCCTGGTCGATACAGGTTGTTCACACATACAGATTCAAACATTCACTTGGATTAGACCTGGGCTTTGCAGCTCCGCGCCTCCTGCTGAGCTCGACAGAATCAAAATGTGCCCAGCCTCACTGCAGGGGAGAATTTAGAAGAGGTGAAGATCCTAGGACGCTGTGCAAGTTTAAACCAGGCAAGACTGAAATACAATCATCTTGATTCCAATGGAAATGTATACACAGTTGTTTAATAGTGCACTCCACTGCATGAACTTCAAACTAGTTTAAAACTTAAAATAAAAGAGGGATAGTTGATTGCTGCAGGTCTCCATGTCTATAAGTAGTTAGCGAGACATAAAGACACTGTAGAAACAAATCTCCACTAGTATAGGTCTGTGAGGTGGCAGATAATTCAAGTAACATACACAACACAACACAACACAACATACAAAGATAAATACAGATTCACAAGAGGCCAGATCCTGTCAGCTGCTTTAAATCTGTTCGTCCGACACTTTCCACATTCGTGCCTTCAGTCATGGCACCTGACGTTTTCTTTCTATACTTGACTTCTGTTTTGTGTGTTTGTCTTCCGTCTCATTCCCAGCACCATTCTCAGTCTTCCAAAATGTGGGAAGGGGAAACCTGCCTTGGTCCGGAGAAACACTGTGGACGATAAGAGCGAATTAATCGCCTGCATCGAAACCGGGAACTTTGCAAAGGCAGCACGAATCGCTGCTGGTAAGTTGTGTGAAAACAAACTACATATATAGGGAGGGAGGGGTTAACATTTTAGATACAGATCTATTTTATCATATGAAATAAATATTATTATAATATGCTCAATAAAGTGTTTTCTTGTGAAATATTTCTTTTTAAATGATGATGGATGGTAGTCAATCAATAGTCAATAGTAAAGCGCTATAGACGTTTTTTACATTCAATAAACATGTTTTACAAAGAGCCCTCGAATGTTGTTATTAGGATATTTATTTTCCTGCAGTTTCTTATTATATTTCAGCCAAAATACACACAATGTGATAAGGGTTATAATGATTAGTCAGTTATTGGATCCATCGAACATTTTTCTGCAACTTTTCATTTCAACCTTCTTATTGATGACAATTTGATGTTAATCAGAAGAGGAGTACAAATTTAAATAATAAATAGGCAAACCAGGCATTAAAGTGAATGGGAGAAGAAGACAAGACAGAGAAAAAAAAATTCATTTGCAGTTGTGCAGCTGTTTTCTCCCAAACCTAACCTTTATATTAGATGTCAAGTTGGCCATATAAGAGTCAGCACAGTGAGGGGCTGTGTGTATCTCCAGATGTCAGCAGGTTCTGTAAATGTTAAAATGCCTCAAATATCAAGCAAACAACCGGAGAATTGGCTTTTTGTTTCATCTGGCTTCAATATAATTTTCCTCTTGGAAAACTCTTATTCGAATGAACTTGCGGACACCTGGTGAACACAAAGCAGGGCTGGATATTCAAAGCAGCCACCAGCCAAATTCTCTTGACTGTTTTGGCAGACTGAATCTCTGCACTCTGCCCGCCACCTCGGCACGTAACCAGTCAGCATCTGGAGAGGCTCCCCTCATCTAAAGTCCACATTTGGCTGATTAAACGACACTAATGGCTGATAAATTTCAATAATGTCGGTCACAGCCGGTCGCACCGTGTGCTCGTGCACTTTAAAAGCATGGCTTTTGGAAATGTGTCTTTCTGTGCGTGTTTGAACCCACACTTAACTTTGTCTGGTGTTGTCCCCGCTTCCATAGAGGTTGGCAACAGCAATATCTGGATGCCCGCTAGTGCTGCAACCGTTACGTTGGAACCCTTAAAGCTAGTTTGGGCCAAGTGTAGTGGATACCCTTCCTACCCAGCCTTGGTGAGTGTTTGTGGTCCTTTCACTCCGATGTTCTGTCGTCGTCACTTCTCTTTGTGGGATGTTGGAACCAGACTCTAGCTACGTTTACATGGACACTAATATTCAGACTTCTATTCAAAATTCCTGTTTTCGGACATATAATTATTTAGAGTGTGTTCGACCCCCCACCCCCCCCATGCAAGCACACAGTCAGACAAGGTTGATCACTTGGCGTTGCTCTGCTCGTCTGTGGTGCCTTCGACTGCTACAGGTGAACACACAGATCTGTTGAATGGGACAAAGACGACAAACGGCATCATCTTCAATTGTTACTTTGTCGTCTATGGTGAAGAACACAAAACACTTCCACAACAGAACATCACTAGCTTACTCTACTGAAAGGTCAAAAGGTCACGCTGATCGTGAGCACCCTCTGCTGGACCAGTAGACAAATTACTTCACACAGCCTGGCGGCTTCAAGACCTTATATTTTTAATTCAAACAGATGATGGAATACGAAAGTCTTTAACTCCTTTTTATTTTTCAATTTTGTTCAAAACCAGGTCATGTGTCGTCGAGCAGTTGGTAAACTGTTGATGTTGTTGCCATGAAAACCCCAATAGGTTATACTGCAATTAACACGTATACATGTTTACGTAATTTGTCCCAATACCACATATGTCTTGATTTGAAGTTATTCAAATAAGTATATTGAGTATGACCTTATTCATGTCAAGTTAATCAGAAAATACTGTTTATATCAGAATGCTGGTGTCCATGTAAACCTAGTTAGACTCACAGGATGGAGAAGCAGTTTTTCTTTCAGGCCATTGAAAGTGTTCTGTCTTTCCTCTAGGTGGCAGCGTTACATCGTTAACCAGTTAATTTGACCTTAGTATGAAAGGAAAATTGAGTAAAGAATGTTATTGCCACAAGCTGGTTGCATGCATGCATATGTGTGTGTGTTTGTGTGTGAATTAAGACGTCTTTATTTTATACTAGAGTGATTCTGTGTGTTTGCATTCACGAGGGAGTGTGTCTTACCCCCCCCTCGCCTCCCCCTGCTGTGTGTAGATCATCGACCCCCACATGCCGCGAGTAGGCTGCCAGCACAACGGGGTGTCCATCCCCATGCCCCCCATGGACGTGCTCCGCGTCGGCGAGCAGATGCAGTACAAAGCCGAAGAGCAACTCTACCTCGTCCTCTTCTTCGACAACAAGCGCAGCTGGTGAGTGTCGCTCTCTCCCTCTCTCTCTCAGAAGAGGTTTTTAACAAGGGTAAACCCATCAGCCCGCCTGTCATCCCATCATTATTCTCTCGTGCCTGCGTGACATCGAGTTGTCAGGAGACGACAAATGGCTCAGGCTTCAAGAGGCATTGAAAAAAAAGTTACCTGGGCTTTCATCAACAGGAAAATGGTGTTCAGTCTTTTACAATGGAGCTTCTGTGTTCGAGGGAATGTCTTTAAATTTGGTACAAATGATGAACTGGTTAGTTTTTGAAAGGTCAAAGTCGCAATGACCTCATGTTACTGTGAAAGTGATAAGTTTAGTGTGGCAGAAATCCTGAACAAAGCAGAGAGAAATCTCTACAGGTAGTTCAACCTCAGCAGCTGAATCAAATTCCTATTCTTGTATTCTTGAAACCACTGTAATTATTCTCTATATCCTTTCTTTCTATTTCCTGCCCTCAGTTAATCTCTGCCATTAAACCCCTTGCTACTCTCATATTCACTGTGGGTCTCTGCAGATGATCCAAGTTCTGCATTCACAGGCACAATAGTAAAGCCTTGGTAGCTTTAAGGGTCACTATTACCTTAATATAGCAACCTTATATTAAGGTAATAGACTATTAAAGTCCAGTTCCAGGAATTGTTTTAGCGTAACAGGTATTCTCATCCACATCTACACAGCATCCCTGAAATTACCTGATGATGGTGGATACTTATAATGATAAAAAAGCCCTCTTTAGAAAGTAGGGTTTAAGGAGTGATTTAAAACACGACATGGACTTTGTTTAGTTATATTATTTTAAAGTGAAGGTTTGAAATTTGAAATATATAACGGCACAATCTAATGAATCTGGATGAAAATAATAAAATGGTATCATATATGTTTTATAACTCTTTTTATGCAGATGTGTTTAGTGATTCCTCTAAAGTGATGAGGAACACATTTGACCTTAGCTGCTGCCCAGGTGATATAAAGTGGATGCTTGTTCCTCCCCCCCTCAGGCAGTGGCTTCCCAGATCCAAGATGGTTCCTCTGGGGATGGACAAGACCATCGACAAGATCAAAATGATGGAGGGACGCACGTCCAGCATCCGCAAGGCGGTCCAGATCGCCTACAGCCGCGCCATGAACCACCTGAGCATCGTGCAGGACGAGCCAGTCAGCGACCTCAGCGACGTGGACTGATGACGCTAGCTTGGCCTGCCTCAGCCTCACACACACACAGACACACACACATGCAAACTTGTACCTCTCCTCTACCAAATACCCTCCACCCCACTCTCTCTCTCTCTGTCTCTGCAGGAGACTCCAATGTTTACTGGGCACCTGCTTTAACAGGTGGGGTCTGCTCCTCCATTCCTACTCGTACACACTCCCCCCACCATGTGCCGATGGGATACGGCTGCTGCTGAAATGAATGTGTCTATCTGTCCTCTCCTCCTCCAGGCTTGTAACTGCGCTCAGAGACTGCTCTTTTTTTTATTTTGTCACTCCCACCGTCACTCCACCAATCATGTCACTGTCATTTTCATTTATCACTTTGGGGCATAAGAACACCGTGGTGATTGATTCCGTACATTTCTGATGTGTCCAGGGTATCATGACTTGCTAGTGAGACAAACAGTTAACCACCGGTTGTGGTATTTTTGACTGCTGCTGATTCATTTGTCAACTTGGGCTACATCCACACTTCTACGCTATTGTTTGAAATCGCCATCTCTGCCACGGATACGCCTGGGGTCGCTGTTGAACCCGGTTTTTGTTTCCTGACAGGTGGAAACACAGATCTTTGGAAAAGATGCTGTTAAAGTATTTTCGGTCAGGATGTAGCCTTCGCTGATTCGTCGGGTTCCTATCACGTGACACCCTTCCTGCATAGAACAACCAGCATCAGTATCGGCAACCAGTCCAGAACGCAAGATGGATAATCACTTACAAGCATTGCTGACCCTGTCGTCTTTGCTAACAGCTGCTTTACATGGAAAGCATGAACCTGCTTACATGTGGAGATCTGTGTTCACTGGCACAGACGGGAAGTAAAACTGATACGCGTGTGGACAGAGATCGTTTGAGTTCTGAAACGCTGCTTTCAAAGGAAAGCGTAGCAGAGTGGTTGTAGCCTCGGTCCGTTATTTCGTTGTTTTCATTTCAAGTTTCTTAACAAAACGAAGCACCTAGTAGCTGATAAAGCAGCTAAAGTGGTATCAAATCAAATCATGTACATTTCCTGCCTTCACGGAGGTTCTGCAGTTGTGTTAAATCATCTGTATCCAAAGCTTGTGTTAATGTTTAACATTCACGTACTGACGTCATCTCCATTTACAAAATCTCTTCCTTTTGTATTTAAACTGTAAATAACATGTACAGTTGCCTGATACTAACTTATTTTGTAGTTTTGACAGAAATGGGTACTGTACATGAGTTTTTCTTAGTATTTATACTTGATTCATTCTCGGTGACGAGGGCTGTTTTTGCCAACGCTGTGCGATCCAGACAAATAAAAAGCCTTGGTATTAGGGAGATTAGGGCTCAAATGTAATGCTCCTGAAACGTATGAACGAATTCCCTTCATTTTTTTAACTTATTGAAGTTTATAAGCATAAACTTCCATTTGGCATTAATCCTCTTTTTGTATAAAAAAAATAGTTTTAGTACATTTTTGTTCATATATATATATTTATATCATTTTTGAATACATGGTAAAAAACAGTATGTGAAGCTCATACAGGCAGTCTGATGTGGACACAGAACGTATAAAGTTCTCAAGAAACCAAAAATGTTGCTACCCAGATGTTTTTGTTTTGCCAATTCTTTTTCCTGTGTGACGTGTGAAGTTGTTGCCAAAAAAAAAGTGTATTTTTTACGTGCTGATACATTTGACTGTTACTTGGTTTTTGCTGTAGTCGTAGGGGAGAAGCCGCCTGCGTTAACTTATTGTAAAGTACTCGCATTACTTTATATTCCGAGGAGAGGCGTGAAGACTTGATTGTGGTAAAGTGGCACATTTTATGGTGGCTACTTGCCTTCTTTTTAAGTAACCCCCTGTTTTTTCTAACCTTTTTTTTGTAGTTGTAGACTGAAAGACTTTTTTCATTTCATAATATTGCCTATTTCTTTTTCTGGGTAGCATTTGGGGAGTTTTGGTATATTTCATTTTGTACTTAAGCTGTAGACGTTTTTTTTAATCAGGTCAAACTGAAATATCGCTGGGACTGTTTTTTTTGTAGCAAAGCAAAAAATAAACTTACAAATAAGAACATGTACCCTCTTCTCCTTTTCTTGCATTGTGAATTATTCATGTTCCTCTCTGTTGTTCAAATAAATGTTTCAGGCATCCGAAAACTCACGACACAATCAAATAACTAAAAAAAACTAATTTCTAAAAAAGCCAAATTTGAATTTATTATTAGATCTATTGTTCTTGAGTCGTATCTGGTGAACGAGAGAGAGACTTGGGACTGTTTGTCCTTCATGCTTGGCGGAGGCCGGACACTGATTCAACCCACCACTTGCCATATGGCACAGGACCATGCTCATCTACTCCGCTGATGATTGTCCACTTACATTGCAAATGGTGTCCTATAGGCTGCCAGCTACATAATGTGGAGGGTTAGTTGATGAACTGTGACGGAACACATACAAAACATGATCTTTTCGGGCTGCAGCTCACTTTGCGTGTAGGCAGACCACTAGGGGGCACAACTACAACTATAATAATAAAAACACAATAAGAAGTTATTGTTTTAAATCATTCCCCTGTTTGTAGTTCTCTGAAATGACGAATCAAGTCTACCAGTTGGATTCCCATGATTACTAGTGAACCCATAGGGAGGATGATGCATTATTGAAGCTTATAGCTTCAGGAGATGTTGAAATTACATCATTAGTTTCCCTCCTTCAGTTCCCACGTTCGCTTTTAGTGCTTTTCAGGAGATAATCCAGCACTGACATGGTAACTGTAATGTGTTCCTTCACTGAAAAGGCTTTAACCAACAATACAGCAATATTTGTATAGCACATTTCAACAACAAGGCGTCATGAAAAGCAACATAAGACGATACAAAAAAGAAGCATTTAAAAAGAGTTAAAGAATACAAATAAAAAGATAAAATATGAAATCAATATAGTTAAAATAATTTAAATAATATGCAAAAACTGCCTGGTGAGGGATTATTGTATCCAATACATCACTGGGCAAACAATAATCTATGTTGAAGCAAAGCTAAAGTCCTTCTCCCTACCCTGCTGCCTGAATCCAATAGGATCGATTTTTAAACACCTAACAGCTACACTGCAGATCGTTGCATTCTGAACTATTAACAGCTCCAGAGACTGAAACAAAGTGAATCTGTGAATGAACAGCTAGAAACAAACCTCCTTCCGCTCTGAAAACAAACAGCCTTGTGTTTAACCAGATCATTTTAACGAAGCTTATTTAAATGTCCCTGCTCTGTTTTGATCCTGATCCTGTTTATAGGTTGTATCCATTTTTTCCCTTCTGGTTTTACCCCAGCGGTATCACTGTATATCTTTTATCTTACTTGTTTATTTTAACAACCTTTCATGTTTTATTGTTTTGTGTTCCTCTCTGTGCTTTTATGTATTTTATGCTTTTACTTTATTAAATCATAGCTTTAGATCTCTCATTTCTACTGAAAAGCCTTTCCTGATTTTATCTGAGACATTGTATTACTTTAATTGTAATTTTCTATAAAAATGAGTAACGAATGTACTTCTATAGCTTCTCAAAATTGTTTGTGTACTTTAATTATTAATTTGAATCTCTTCATTCATATTGGTAGAAATACCTCAGAACCAGCTTTTAATAGAAACTTTCTAATCTGAATTCTATAGTTTTTATCTATACAGGCACTGATAGTGACACCTAAACACGTATTTCTACCAGAATTTTTTATCATTTTTTTAAAGTCTTTGTTTTTGCTATTCATTATTATTAGTAGTACTAGTAGTAATAGAAGTGCAAGTGGTAGTAGAATTAAGCTACAAGTTTGGTATCAGCTTGTCACATGGAGGTGGCCATTTCGGGTCCCTCCACAGGGGGGCGCTGTGGTTCCACATTAAACCTTTCTCCGTGTATTCAGGAAGTGATGCAGCGACTGAGCTCACCTGACGCCACGCGCTCCGGTGCTCTCAGGTAAACATCAGTATTCAGCCTCCATCGCTGTGGATGCACCCAATGTCAATTAATGCTAAATCAAACATGGCCGCCTCTTGGCTCCTCTCTCCTTCAGCTCAGCTCAAAGTGTCCTCGTGTCAATCACTGGCCCTCTGTCTCTGTCTGTCCCTCCGCCATGTTCTTCTTCTGTGTCCCCCACACTCTGAGAGAGAGAGAGAGAATTCAACTCTCCAGCTGTTTGTTTCTAAGGTGACTGCTCAGTTTACAATATTTACAGGACAAGACTGGGAGCAAGGAAACAGCAATGAACAATATCCAGGGCAACATGAAGAGAAAATAATTCTAGAATATTTGGAGAATAAACTCAAAATACATTTTTATAGTTCTACAGGGAGAAAGACAGAGGGAAAAAGAAGTAAAACGTTGTAATATGAATAGGACCAAATTCATATAACAAGAATAAACTTATTCAAAAAGTTATGAGTTTATTATGAGTGTAAAGTCAAAGTCAAATGAGGAGGAGAAAGGTAAATATTACAGGAATAAAGTCATACTTTAACGAGAAAGAAATGACTGTTACATGAATAAAGTCACACTTTAATGAGAAAAATAATCATAATTCAGCCAGTGAGGATATCACGGGTTCAATGTTCAACTTTCTTTCATAATATAAAAAAGATTCTCATGATATTAACCCTTTATTCTTGTTAATTAACATCTCTATTCTCGGAATCTGATATAAATCCCCTTTAAGTGGCCCTTCGTCATAGATAGCCATCATAGATAACCATCGTAGATAACCATCGTAGATAACCATCGTAGATAACCATCGTAGATAATCATCGTAGATAATCATCGTAGATAACCATCGTAGATAACGGTATCAAAGCATAGAACATATAAAGGAGGTACCAATGAGGAACCTGGAGAGAAGGGATTCAAACAAGGTGAAAGTTGAAGCTGCTCTCTCACACTGGTGGAGAAAACTCTGTGGGCTCATTCAAATGCTCGTTAAGAGACCGAACGGGGGGGGAACGTCTCTGATGCAAATGTGACTGAAAACTGTTGAAATATGCATCGTACCCGAGCCAATCGGGCCTCTGTCATTTCCAGCCACTTACAGTCAGAGAGGTAAAGCAGGTTTATGGGGATTAAATGAGCTCGTAATGGGCCCTGTGATATAGAAAGCCACCTTCAAGCCCAGCTGAAAGACATCTCCCATCTTTATAAACAATTGCGGCTAATGTAGTCTCCCGCAAACACACGGCAGAGAGAGATGCCACCCCCCTCTCCCCCTCTATTGTCTGTCTGTCTTCAGCAGATACTAATTGTGCGGGGAGGTAAACACCGCAGTCAAGTGGAGAGGACGGCGAGTCAAGCGTGAATATCAATCTCCCCACATCAGTGTCATCAGATGACTTTGACTGAGTTGAGACGGGCTCATTAGAGGGGGGCGGCGGCAGGGGGGGGGTTAACATCCTGGTGCACAGCTCTGAAGTTGTGGAGGCCCAGTTAACACACAGTGAATAGGTGAGTGTGCGCGTGTATGTTTGTGTGTCCACGGAACTTGGTGGAAGTGTGTGTTATGGGTCAGACCAGAATCCACTACATTTTGGTGCAGATCTGTATCACAGGGCGGATCCAGGCTTTTTCCTTTAAAGTTGCAGTGTGTAAGATTTAGTGACATCTAGTGGTGAAGTCGCATGTGGCAGCTGAAGACCCCTCACCTCATCCTCCCCTTCCAAACATAAAAGAGAACCTGTGGTAACCTGCAGTTTTCATAAAAACTCAAAGGGTGTTTAGTTTGTCCAGTCTGGGCTACGACAAGAAACATGGCGGCCTCCATAGAGAGGACCCCCGCCCCCCCTGATGTAAATATAAAGGAACCATTCTAGGTTAAATATAACAACAATTGGTATAATTTAGATGAAACACACTTGTTGAATCATTCCACAGGGAATAATTCAAACTCATACGTGGTTATTTCCATATCGAGCGTTACAGCGTGATCTGATGACAGGAGACACATTCTGGATACATTTTATTGCGAGGTGGGAACTGACGAACATAACGTTGTCCAATTGTGTTTAGCTCTATCTAAACAGGGCCCCAGTGTGTGTGTGTGACACAGATGTGTAAGCCAACCCTCCTCCACTGCACAGAGGTGTCACCAGGGTTCAGGGAGGAAAATGTCACGCTCCCACACAGATAATAAAAAATAGAATCCTCTGCATGTTTGCGGTCTTCTCACACACACACACACACACACACACACACACGGAACAGCAGTAGTTCATGGGTGTAAATGTGCGCTGACATATTCCATATTCATGCATGTGATCATTAAGAACCCGTGCCACCCTTGGGTCTCTGGCTTCCACGTCAGGCGCTGACAGCGAGAGACACCAGAGTTTGCATCACGTTGTCAGACCTGGCAACTTATTCCTGTTAACGTTTCCTCCACCTTCTAGATTTTGGGGATAACTTAGAAAAAAATGATAAAAAAAGCTTCTTCTCTTAGTTTGTTTTCTGATTTCTTGACTTTTCTCTCCAGTTAAATTCATTGAACCGTGAAACTGTTTTTCCTTTTGCACCTGAGCCATTGTTGTTGTTGGTTTTCTGACGGCAGGCTCAAAGTTGAGCTGCTTCTCATATGTCACATCTGATATCGATGCTTTAACACAATGAAGCTGATTGATCAGTGTTACGGGGAAACATGCAGAAACATCTGTCAACAGGAAAATAATCAGCTTATATTTATCTATAATTATTTGTGTCGATTTTTCATACATCTCAGTTAAGTTTAGTTTAAGACCTCATCTAGGATCATGAAATGTCAGGATAAACAAATCCTACACACTGGACCTTTAACATAGGACTTCATATGAATGTATTATGGTCTGAGAAAGTCTTTGATTTAACTTTTGGAGCGCTGCAGAAACTCTTTAAAACTCTATAAAAAAATACATGAAATACACATAAGAACAGGGAGCAACCTTTGATGCAACTTTGTGGTGAACTCTGTTTCGTGCATTTTACAACAGTTTCCTGTGAATTCAGCCCAAAGTTCGGTTCTTTCAAACGAGACTTGAGTTGGCTCTGACAGACCAGTGGAGCTGCGGGGCCACAGGGATTAAACAGGGTTTCACCTTGAGTCTAAAACAAAATAAATATAATAATATGGTTCCCTAGAAGCATAAAAACTCTTATAAATGCAGCAGAGACTGGTCTTATTTGTGCCTGAAAGTTTGGAGGGGTGTGAGGTGACTGGAAAGGGAAACACACTCTGAACCCTGCCCCGCGCCTCCTGCATTAAACATCACGCACCCCATCCACTTTCCATTTCGGAACATGCACAAACATATTATCCTCCACTGCTCTTCTTTCTCCCTCTCCCTCGCTCTGCCTCTCTCTCTCTCTCTCGGCGGGTCCCTGATAGGCGCGATCTCCAGTGGCCATGTTCAAAACACTAGGCCAGAATAGCACAGGCCCTAGGTAGATAAATATTTATGGGGTGCGTTTACTTCTTACCACAGAGGAGAAGTAGAAATAGTGTGTTTCCAAGGTGAGAAAAACAAACAACTTCAAAGGAATTTAAATGCGCCTCATGTAAATTTCTCTCCCACAGTCACATGTTTCCGCGGAGATTATCGTTAGATTGTTAATGAAGGATTCACGCCCGGCGCCAGATGACCTGATTATTGTCTGTTTGCTGAAACGAGGAGCCCAGAGGCATCGGTGAACGGAGTAGATGAAGTTAATTAAAGCGTGTGTACACAAGTGTTTGTGTGTGTGTGTGTGTGTGTGTGTGTGTGCGCTGTACATTCCCAGTCACGGGGTCCTCCTCTCTGCCATTAAGTCATGGCTTTTAGGCGGCAATCAAACTCGCCCGAGCTGCATTATTCATTGATCAGGGTGGAATGTGATCAAAAAGCACTGATGGATGAGATGAAAGATGGGATCTGCATGGGTGAAACCAAACGGGGGGTGGCTTGGGGACATCATCCCTCAGGATGTCATTTATTTGCCGCTAATCTGTAACAAACTACGCAGTCTTTCATCGCGGCCGCGGCGCAACACACACCTGTGATCTAATATCAACCGTTAAATGTGTGTGTGCAGCATCTCTGTGGATTCCCGCTCGCTGAGTTGACTCGTGGACCGCTCGTCACATTTGCCCCCATCAAACGCAGCCAGGCGATGGTCTAGATTCAGCTGGCTGGTGTATGTGTTTGTGTGTGAATGTGAGTGTGCGTTGGGGGGTTGGTTGGTAATGCATCAGCAGGACTCGGAGCGCAGCCCTTTGATGTGAAAGATAATTACCTGTGTAGTCAGGATAATTAGCCAAAGTCCAGAGTAAAAGTAAATACGCTAACTGTCACTTTCACTGTAGCCTGAATGAACTCCAGCTGCGAGCCAAACAACTCCTGGTTTTCCCTTTTAAAAAGAAAGATTTAGGACGTGCAATTGGGCACAGTTTTAATATGCATGTGTATACTGTTTATAAATGTGTGTCTGTATATCTAACATCTGCATCCTGCTCTGCTGGAGGCTAAATAGAGCAGCTGGCTACCACTATATTAAAGCAGTATAACAACTTATTGCAATATCTGTATCTTACAGGTGTATTTGTTCCTATTAGTATCGTATAGCAGGGTTTATGTATTGGTTATTGGTATATGTGTGGATTAGGCTAATAAGTAATGAGAAATGCAAAATAGAAATGACAAGCTAGGTTGGAGATAAGAGTGTTTCCCATAATTATTGAGACCCACCATGTTTTAGGCCTAATCCTATTTCACCCCTTAGCCCTTCCCCTTCGTTTTGCATGTGAAGGGGTGAGCTGTACCTGCTGCATTGTAAAAGCTTTGTAGGGCTTTTTTCCACACGTTCACTCGTACTATGGTCCATAACATTTTTACCATCCATGCAGACAGTCAGACCTCATAGTTTTAGCTACAGTTTGTGTGTGTGTGTGTGTGTGTCTATGCAACACAGTTCTCTCTCTCATGCAAGAACTTGTCTATCACGCTGTCAGTGCACCTGTCAATCAGAAGCTGTGACATTTGTGCATGTGAATGCTGAATGATTTAGAACGACACGATTTTGCAAATGCATAATGTCAAGAATGACAGTATATATATATAGTACCAACATTTTTATGGCATATAAAATATCTAGGAATCTGTATTCTGGTTATATGTGTATCTGTTTGTTATGTGTTAAAATTCAAAAGTCACTTGTTACTGTTTAATATTGTTTTTCTTTAAAAGTATGTTGCCTGTATGAAGTGTGAAGGCCCTCTCCACACTGCTTGTGATACATCTTAAGTATATTGAATGTAAAAAAGTAATGGAGCTTAAGTGTAGATGTGTGTATCATGTACCACAGCTGCATATGTGTGTGTGTGTGTGTGTGTGTGTTGGGGAGGGTTCAAATAGGGAGACCCCCTCGGGCTGCTGCAACTTTCTCGTGTGTGTCTGCACAGATGTGTTTCTAAGTGGCTTCATCCCGGCTCTCGTGGAAAAAGAGATTCCCCCGCCGCTCTCATCACCATTCCACCGCATCCCAAGGACACCGGCGTGATTGACGGGCTTAATGTGGATCTTGCCAGAATTGGATTTGATCCTGTGGGCTCTGCCACGGGGGCCCCTACGTTAGATTTACACTTTACCCACACTAACTCCTAGTCCCCCCCCGTTTCTCTGTCGAACAAACACAAACAGAATTACCTCTTGTGGAGCGGCTCCCTGCCTGCCTCGCCCGCCCGCTCTCTCTCTCTCTCCCTGCATCGCGGTGAGATCATGTTCGGATCTGTGTGGCTGAGTGATTGTGCTGCTTGTTTTTGTTTTATTTTTTTTATTCCGCGGATGGAGGCAGGGATGTAAGGGGAGGATGGAGGGAAAAAGGAGCAGGTGTGACCGTGCGGGCAGCCCGTTTTTGATGTGTGCATATGTATGTTGTGCACAGGTGTGTGTTGTAGCATATGTGTCCACGTGTGCGTGGCTGTTTATGCCTAGGGATGGGACTGTAGATGCACCTGCTGCCACGGAGCTGTAAGTCACCTCACACCGGCGCCTCACGCTTCAAAGCCCTGATGAGATGAAACAAAACAATGATTTGTGGCGGGGCTTGTCACGAGGGCCACACCCTGCTCTGTCTGGGGTGAGGCCCTCCTGGTCGCGTAAAAAGGAGAAACTTTCTTTATCCCCTCCCCCCCCGAATAAATCAAGAGCCAATCACGTCCGCCAACGGCAGCCTGAAATAAAAGCCAGCTTGACTGCGAGGCGCCTGAACACTCGTCACAGTGACATTAGCTGTCAGCCGTGTGCGTGAGGACACCGAGCCCACGTTCGGATTGGGGCCCCCCCCGAGCCTGTCGCCGCTGTGATCCCGTTCGGATGTTTGAAGAGTGTTGCATCGGTTCACCACGCTCGGTGTTGTGAAGCTGTGGGCCAAGCGAGCAGGGGCCCCCCCCATTCTCCCCGGCTTTTAGATGGCTGACTCTTGTCTCCCGCAGATCTGTGGCGGCAGCATCCTTATCGCCGGAGAAAAAGCCTGCCATCCAGGTTTATCCATTTGGCTGAAGACTGACATTACTGCAATAGCTTCCTGCTCCTTATCTTGGTCTGTTTCTGAGGCAGAGGAACAGAAACGCAGACCGAGACAGATTCCCTAACTCAGCCGTGAGGGAACAATGGCTTTCTATCTTTGTTGCAGGTGGAGGCGATGCTGAATTGGCGTGTTTTGTCGTACGTGTACACAAACTGTCCAGAGTTTGTTTGTATATATGAAAGTGTTATAGATGCATCAATCCACTTTGCTGCTTCTTTAAATCATTAAATGCAAAGTCAACCAATTATAACCATTAATTCGAAGAAGCTGCAAATTTCTTTCAGTTACCTGAGGTTTTCCCACAAATATTAAATTGAAGCAACACTCATCAGTTGTCGTCACTTCAGTAGCATAGACCTAAAGTTGAGACCCAACTAGAAACTATGTTTTAACTTAATTTAATTTAATACTGACCATTAGCTGGCCGGGTTAAATTAACCACATTACACACATGGATGCAGTAAAGTGACTAAATCTGACAAACAAAGAACTGACGCAGAAACACAATCACAAGCTTAAGTCAAATAAAGTTTAAAGTTTAATCCTCAAACTAACTTCTCTTTCAGCCTCAGTAGAAATGACTTTGTTTCCCCAGAACTTCATTTTGTATTGAGTGGATGTGAGTTAATCATTTCTAATCTACACCTTTAACAGACAAGATTAGCTGATTCATGAATTTGGCATAATAAAACCAAAAATCTGCTGAGTGGGAAAAATACCCTACATTCACTGTTTTCAATTTCTTAATTTGTTTGATTTTCTCACATTTTATAGACTAATCAATTCAGAAAATTTGAATGGCCCTTAGTAGAGCACATACCTCCAGCTTGACCCTAAATTAAATCAAGCCGCACCAAATGTCATCAGTTCCCTACATAATCCTGATTTGTTTCCGCCTATATCGTTGAATTTTTCCCTGAGAGTTGATCAGAAAGATCAACAATGTGCTGGATCTGCTGGATCCTGCTGACAATCAACCAATCAACACACAAACAAACAAACAAACAGACGGGTGAAAACGTAAACTCCTCAGTTCTAGTAATGAATCAATGTGTAAAAGAATGCAACCCGCTGCTTCCCCCCCAAAGCATTTGGTACATGGAGTCTGTTGGCAGCATGACTCGGCATGAGAGGAAGCAACAAGTTTATCCTAATGCACTCAATTCATCAGGGAAATACACTTCAGGCTACAGCTAACAGCACGAGCTAATGACACTCACAGAATATTAGAATCACGACGTTCAAATGCTCAAATGTTGCAACAGTTTTTCAGAAAATTTAAGCAAGTCTCTGCCAATTTATTCATGAATTTATAAGTTGGTGTGATGATTCATTTTTAGGGCCTTACGTTTGCGAAACAAAGGATATGATTATTGATTTTAGAAAGCATGCTCCCACCCAGGATTCTACAATCATCAAAGGCCAGTTTGTGGGAGTGTGCTGAAATCACAAGTATCATGGGACAGTCCTTGACTCTAAATGAACCTTTAATAAGAGCTGCGAGGCAGTTTGCAAGAGAGGTTATCAGCTTCTGTCTTCCCTCGGAAAACTGTCCTGTTTTAACATGGGTGTAACCATCCTGACCCTCTTATCAAGCTTCTATTGAATTCCCTTTTTTCTTCTGACTCTCTCAAACGGATCGTAAAGTGGGTTAGTAGGCTCATAGGTGAATAGGTAAAGCCCTTTTTCGTGGCTGTATTGGGTTCCATTGCCATCTGCTGGTACTGAGGTCTGTCTGAGAGGGTCTGTTTTCATGTTTATGAATTGATAAGGTGTGATGTAATCTTTTTTAACAATGTTGTGTTGTTTTCTGTTTTCTGTTTCCTGTTTTTAACTTTCGTTTGCTGTTCTCTGTCTCCACAACAAATTTGCCTTCGGGTACTAATAAAGAAAACCTTGAACCTTGAACCTTGATACTGGAGGGGCAGATATGTGTATTAAATATTGAATAGGGTTTTACAGTGAGGCCCTTATTGTGAAAATCCATACAAGTTTCCTGGGTGGCTGCTGATGGGGGATTGTAGCACTTGAGGTTGTTAAAAGAAATAAAGGATGGTCTGTCCAGCAGGTTAGAGGAGGAGAAGTGATGCTGTTTTTCTTTTCTTCTCTTTTCTTACTGTACCTGACGTGGTTCTCCTGTCAGATAAAACACACTCCGTTCTCTTGCTGGAGAGCAACAATAAAGACGCTGCACTGTTTCTTTCACCGCGGATTAAGTAAAAGTGATTCTCTCTCTCCCTCTCTTTCTCTCTGGTCCTCTTCAGCTCTTTTATTGCACTCCTCCTCTTCCTCCTCCTCTGCCTGGTCTTCCTCCCACAAATCCAGCAGCAGGATGCAGTTGTGCTCTTTCCTGCGGGGCCCTGTTAACGCCACCAGATATTTCCCCGTCGCACCTGACTACTTAAGTGTTTGTGTACTACAGTGTTTCCTGCTCTCCCACCTTGCCCACACTCGCACTGTTAAATGATTCATGCGGAATACAAGGAGCCACCGAGCTTCTCTCTTCTCCTCGCCACCTCCTCCGCGGCTATTGATTGTAGAACAAAGGGGAGGAACTCGCGCTGACCCCCAGATTGCGAGTGTATGGAGTATAATTACCTCCGCCGACACTCACCTCGCATCCCTCTCTCTCTCTCTCTCTCTCTCTCTCTCTCTGTTAAACGAAACCACAGCCGAGCCGATAAGAAGAAGGAAAAAAAAAGGCCGGGCTAAATTAAACATGTCAGCTTTTTAATGGAGTTTATTTACTGTGGTGTGTTTTCCTATTAATGTTGCCCACGATTTCATCTGCATACCGGTCCTGAAGTCTGTGTGTGTGTGTGTGAGTGTGTGTGTCTGTGCCTGGAGGCTTAACCTCGTGCTATCCAACCAGGACTTCTGCATTTGGCCTCGAGACAGGCTTCACCGACAATACCCGCTCTTTTAAGAAAAGTAAGAGAAGGCCATTGCAGAAGTTGGAAAGTCTTAAGTGGAAATATGGATTCCTTTAAGGGTTAGAATAGTGGTTTTATAGCTCATTAAGTAGAAATACTTGCATAAAATTAATTAAGGTTGATTAAACTACTGCGAGGACTTTGCACAAAAATGAATAAAAAACACTTGCGGCTTAGAGCTCTCTTTGCTTAAGGATTTATGGTGTTTTATGTGCTTGCAGGAGCCGGATTGGCTGGATTTTTCTTTTTAAAGGTGGCTAAGCGGGGGGATCCTGGCTGGATTAGATATTAATGTCCAGCAGCTCAATGAAGGAGACCCGTCTCACCGAGTTAATGAGAAGGTTGTGATCACAGCACAGCGATTTCCATGTGGTTAAACCGGCGCCTCCAAATTCTGTTTGGTTTCAGATCCTCGATGCACATGAGGATTTCTCTTTGAAGTATCGGATGGAGATTCATTTACAGCGGAAGACGTTCCCAATTTGTCTTTTCATGTGATTCGATTTAAAGAAATAATCCACTTTCTCCACTTTCCACTTTTCCCGTGTATCTCTCTTTAGCATCCCATTGACAGTCACCATGGCACGCTAGCACAAAGGCAGATAATGTTCTGTGACCCAAGCATGAAACTGTAACTGCTGTCGTTATGGCGATCGCAGTGGTATCAAGCACCAAGCACCACCAAGTTTTAATGACATGTAGCACCAGATTGTATGTGCATTGTGTTTCTCTGTGAATTCATAAGGGGCGGTGTATTTAAAGCGATGAATCAATGTCATCCCTGTGTAAATACAGTTTGAAAAGTGCTGCTCCCTCCAGAAACCTCATCCGTGAGCAGGAGTCGACAGCTTTTGCCAAAGAAAGATTTGGCCGTCATTAAGAAGCTTTACATTTACTTAAAAAATCGTCAAAGCGGCAGACTTAAAATAGAAGAGAGGGCTGGAAGCCAGGAAGTTGTTTTCATGTTATGATATAATGTTATGAACCGCGGCCGTGCCAGCGCTGAGCGGGAAACATGTAGAAGAATCCGAGTGGTTCACACCCACCCACGACACATTTGAGTGGAGTTTTGTTTGTGCCGCGAAAGACTCCGCCACACAAAGTGCTTTGTGGCGGCTAAAGACTCAGATGGTAAATGCTGCCAGATAAAGGAGCCGAGCAGCAGTGGAAGGAATGAAGAGGCTACACTTGAAGCCTTTTAGTCTTAAATCAATAACACACAGGCTCTATGCCATTGCTCATCGTAGGATATTTGCTTTTTGAGTCCTTGATTTTTAACAAACTAATTGCAAACTTTTCCGAGTTAATTTCCCAGCACACACGTCTGCTGTGTCCCACTCCCCCTGTGAACCCTGCATCATGCTGGGGAACGTGCAGAACCTGTGACGCTCATCACAGCCGGGGGTCCTTTTATTGTTCACTGTGTAATTTTGTGACTGCCACAAAAAAAGAAAAAAAAAGAGAACCTCGGCACGACAACAGATTTTCCTCTCGGAGCTTCTAACAAGCAACAACATGGGATTCGGTGGTGCAGTTAGCACAATGCAACACCACATATGTCACCGCTGAGGAAAAATATTTAGAAACGCTGTTATAGCGACGCAATGGCAAGACGGCGTTCCTGTTATTGAGCTGCAGAGTCCAATTTCCACAAATTGATGCCTCTGAGCTTCAATACAGGTTCTCTTCTCTTTTCTATTCTTCACACTTATGCATAAAGAGGCGAGAGCAAAAAAACAGAGTGTGGTTCTTGTTAGTTTATTTTATGGAAAGATCAGGAGGCCTAAATATTTGGTTCTCTGTTTTTAACATATAGATTTTTCTCATGCATTCTTTAGGAAGCCAGAGTTTTTAGCTCCTTTTAGTTCTGTGGAATGCTTCCTGATATGCTTATTCTTCTTCCCAACAAGAACAAAGGTGTTTATGAGCTAACACGATAATCTCGTCCTATTAGCATTTAGATTTTATGCTCACCATGGCTCCCAAATTGGCTGGTCAAGTTCAGGCTGGCCCTGTGTGTGTGTGTGTGTGTGTGTGTGTGTGTCTCTGTGTGTGGGTTCCTCCCATGGGCCCATCCATCTGCAGTCTGACAGGGCCTGGCTCGCTCACAGCCGTCACAGCACTAGCCACCAAAGCTGTGCCACGTGTGTGTCTCCTCAAGATAGCAGGGAGGACAAACTGCAAAACGGTGTGTGTGCGTGTGTGTGTGTGTGTGTGTGTGTGTGTGTGTGTGTGTGTGTGTGTGGCGATGGCTTTAACCCAAGTGTAATAGGTTGATAAATCACCCACCAGCTGCAAATTAATGAACAGTATATGGAAGCGAGTGCAAATGCGCCGCCAAACAGAAACAATTGCACCCAATAACTTTATCTTGCAAAACAAAAATCAATTAAAAGCCCTGATACTCCGTGTATCTTCGGTTGCTACGGCGCTCATGCTGCAGAGCAACGCGGCATGCTGGGAAAGTGCAGCCGGCGCCTGTGGGGTTCAGGTTTGTTATTTGCATTATAGAGAGAGAGAGAGGAGAGGGAAAAGGTTCTGCTGAAGGTCACATTAAATGGAGAAAGGCAGAACATTTCTTTGTGACTTGTTTGCCTGAAAGATAAGTTAAATCAACAAGGTGGAGTTGATAGAAATTGGATAGAACCTTCAGGGAGGCCTCTCAAGAGAATGGATTCTGGAATCAGGAATATAGTCCCGGTCTATCTACCCTTGTGTTCCTGAGTTATGGATAACGGCCAAAGATGTGTTCTTCTGGATCTTTATTCTGTGATTGCTTCATCATTTTATCCTGCTTAACAATTTTCTTGTAATGGCACTGGGTTACAATGACCTCTGACCTCTAGATTCTAATCAGTTCAACTTTGAGCAGGGGTGTAGCAGCAGGGTGGGCAAAGAGGGCTGAGCGAGGGCACCTCAGCAAGGACAATTTTGTGAGTACCCCCTTAAATACTATTATGAGCTATGTAAAGGATAAGGCACTGCCACTGTTATCAGAACCCCCCCCCCAAAAAAGGTAGAAATACACAAACTTTTTGCCAGCTTCGTGAGTGTAGAGATTTGGTCATAGACTGGAATATCTAGTGGTAGACGTGGCTTTGATGTACTTTTATTTTGTTAATCAAGGAACCGTTCATAGACTTGATATAGAGACGGGGTCACGTCTCCACATCCTCCCACTTTTCAGAAATGAATCCAAAATATCCTCGATACGATCCCTGCCATCTTGAGAACTCCAGCCAACAGGTGTCTTCACTTTTTTGCGGAGCTGTCATGTCGTCCATCTCTTTACACACTCTATGGTTTGTGCCAGATGAAAGGAAACTCCCTCCGGGTGTATCCCATTTATCACTTTCACCAGAAGGTGAGGTCACCTTGACGTTTGACCTTTCGACTGCAATAATCTAATCAGGACAAGTGAATGTTTTTTTTTACTTAAGGCCGACAAACGGACAAGCTGAAGACACAACGCCTCGGGGCACTGCTGTCCCCGGGGCGGAGGCACACCAGAGTAACAGGGAGGGAGAGACGGATGCATCAGTGTAATGGTGTTCCACATTCTTCAATAGAGGAGACCTTCAGCGTGACAGCAGTGCACCGCGGCGAGATGGGAGGAGACGGGCGACGGGAGGAGGGACGGGAGAGAATAAAGTGGATAGAGTTAGTTAGGTGGTCGAGGCGCCACCTGTGATCTGCAGTAAAACAAAACCCTCTCATCCCCCCCGGCCCCTCTCCTCCGTCCCTCATCCCTTTGTTTTTTAAGGTCCTCGGAGGATATTGCCACCATATTCTTTCAGTGGTAAAATGTCCCCAGGCACAAAGCTATTTCAGATGCTTTACCGGCCGGACCCAAAGTGATAGAAAAGGCGTAATTTGTTTTGACTTTGCCTCTCACACAAAGCAATCTCCCAATGTTATTTAAGTCCCGGCTCCTTTCTCGCTCTCTGCAGCATGCGTCGGCAAACAACAAATCTCAGGTTGCCATGGTTCTCCGCTATTTATAGGTTGTTTGTGTGCGCCTCTCCATGTGTGTGTGTGTGTGTGTGTTGCTCGGGCACCTGCGTGTGTGTTTAATTGTTCTAAGCTTTGTGCATTGTGTTTGCATATAAGCTCCCCCCCCCTGTCTCGTTTGTTGCCATCATTTAGTTGAAATAACTGTCATAGTCGAAGTATCGCGGCGCGGATTGATTTGCAACCCATTGTTGCCAGACAAGAAAAAAAGAAAAGAAAGAAGAAAAGCAACTTTGTAACTTTGAATCAGACTTAAAAAGTACATCCATGCTGTATTCCCAGCTCACTCATATCTGGGCTGGTGTGATCCGAGAATACAGAGATGAAGCAGGAGAGCCGAGGAAATGTGACACAGACGCCTAAAAACACCTGATGGTCCCGAAATAGAGAGCTTCATTATGCCGAAGAGCAGCTCTGTGAACTCCAGCCGTTACTGGTTATGTCAGATTGATCATGTTTTGTTGTTTGTTGTTTTCCCTCTCTCTCCTTTTTCTTAAGTGCACTCGACAGCCTGCGTGTTTGTGCGACTTCACTGCCAGGGAAGTGATTCTGTATCCTCGCTGACAAAAGAGAAAGGAGACACATTTGATTTGAAGCCACCTCCCACTCCTCCCTGTCTCCCTGTCACACTCGTCCCCCCCTTTTTTTTTCAGCCACCACGGCTTTCATCACATTCCACCACATTTTGTAAGACAGTGGCTCCTAAACTTATTTGTCTGAATAGCATCAGACGAACACAGACACCCCTGTATCACTGCAGACTCTCCCTGGATGTTATAATGCTTATTCATTTAAAAGGTAATTGTTGGAACAGTTGAATTGTCAGTGTTGGTCAAGGTTTGATGTGTATCCACTTTCGACCAACGTTCTAAAATGACAGAGACCATCTTTTTGAAAATTGTCTTTGACTTGTACGTATTTTTTTTAAGGTTGGTTCATGTCCAATCCACTTACATGGAGGAGGGTGTTCACGACCTATACTGCAGCCGGCCACGGGGAGGCGATCTAACTTAGTATATCTTCTTCAAATGAATTCCATCCCTCCACAGTCTTTCAGGAACAATCCAGCAATTTCAATATAAAACATATCCCCTGATTTAAAGTCATTTAAAATGTGCAGCTGCTGGCACTGCAGCTGTCCCCTCTCAACATGCATTCTGGGAAATTAGGTTCTGCGGAGAGAAAGAGGAGGTGGGACCGTGCATGAAACCCATCATATATCCAGAGCTCTAATTACTTCCACGCTCCTCCCTTGTGTCTTAAATGGATTCTCAGGAGCCAGAAGTGGAGGATCAGCACTTTCCATCCCTCCTACCGACTCCATGTTCTTTTTCTCCTTTGTCACAGCGGGGCTTGTGTTATTAACCTTCTGTCTGCTCATGCAAATAGGACGCTATAGTCCTTTTCTCTCTCGCTGGAAGCTTGTTTAAGACAGTTGAGTTTCCTTTTGAAAATGTCCATGTCTCCAGGTTTTTTCCCCCTCTTATAGAAATCCTGCAGTGTTCAGCCGAGATCCAGAGCAAGAGAAAAGGCCAATATGAGAGGAAGAAGAGAAAAGAGACAGATTAACCAGACAGCGCAGGTCAGTTACTGTCATTTCACTAGAGTAGAGTGTTAATAAGGTAAAACTGTATCCACGGGTGTGTGGAAATAGCGATAGTGTCCGGGTGTTGGCACTCAAAGGAGAGAGAGGAGAGAGAGGAGAGAGAGGAGGGAGCTGAGGCATTAAGAGAGTGCAGTTGGAAAAACAGGGAACAATAAAATGGACTCCATGATGAGGTACGACTTCGAGTGTCGCACTGTTTGCTCTCGAGTCCTTGAGTTTGCATGTTCGACTGAAATTGTGCCAGTGTCATAAGACGCATGGGTCAGGGGTGCACTTGGTTTTGATGGCTGGAGCCCTTCACTCACACAGCCAGCTCCCCACCCTCATCCAGCCCCACTCTCTCAGCCTCATTGTTAACGCCGCTGAGCACTTCTCAAGGCGGTCATAGTATCCTTCATCAGCACGCTGATTGGGCAGCGGCGCCGCATACCAACGCCATGCAGGGGCGGCGGTAATCATCGGATGTGAATCAAGCGTGAGCTGACATCTTTACACCGGGCCCTCCCGGCTGATTAACGGACACATCGCGGCTAAAGGACCAGCTAACGTCCTCATTAGCTCGTACCCCCACCATCCGCCCGACCCCCACCAAGCTCCACCCCTGCGTGGACCAATGACGAGGGCTGGTGGCGTCGCACATAAAAGCGGTATTTTCCCGCTCAGCTCTATAAGAGCACATAAAAACGACAGCTGCACTTTAAAGCCTGACCGTGTAGCTTGTAACGGCAGACACAATGAGGCACACAGTTGTTGAAGGCCTCTAATTTGGTAGTTATGGGAATGGCCGCACATGTATCGTGGGAATGTGGCGGCTGGTATGCTAACACAGGAGCACACTGTAACAAGGTGTTACACTTTGGCTATGAAGCACAATAATGTAACGGTGACACTTTCACTCCCAGTGATGGATTCCATAATGTGAACAGGCTTCATTGTTCTTATAACAGAGTGTTTATAAAGATGCTAACCAGAAATGAAGCCAAAATATCATGGATAGGAACAATACTGTCTTCCACCTATTCAAAATATTTCTTGTATCAGCCACCAGGGGGCTGTGGAAACCCTTTCAGCGAGGAGTCACATTGTCCATCTTTATCTTTACAGTGTACCGTTCGTACTGAATCCAATGCAATCTGAATCTGTGCAGCGTTTATCATAATGTAGTGGTCTGACAGCAATATAATAATCATCATGCAACTGATTATATAATTGAGAGTGATTCTTACTGCTTGGAAAGATCTGAAGAAGGCAGCACACAAACTTATTTATACATTTTGCACAAACTCGACACTAAGTTCATCCATGAGGCAGAACTGGCTGTTTTGATGAAGATGAAAACAAAGCAAGCTCCGTGTGGCGGTTATCTCATTCACCAGACGTCCATCCATTTCAACACAGGTCCGTTTATTGGTCTATTTCCTGTTTGTATGTTTAAAAAGTGATGGAATTTCCACCCACACCCACCCACACACACAGTGTAGCAGTTTTCACAGACAATAACCAAATGTGTCACACACTCCATCAATCTGACCTTGACGTCGCCACTGAAGCTTCACCTCCTCCTGCGCTCTTATCAGAGGGTTATTGAAAACACACAAAGACACATTATAGACTTTTCCGAAGTGGGTCTGCAACTCGGCCTCTCGAATACACGCAGGCATTTTCTACCATTATTATTCTGCTTTTTGAATTCTTAGGTGCGCTGAAGCTGCCCAAGTAATCCATCACTATTAACGCTTTTCACTGCCATTATCCGCCGGCTTTGATGAGAGGGTCTCCTCAAAAGTGAGCAGATCATATCCAAATACTAAATTTTACACTCACAGTACACTGGAGTTTTTGTTCATCAAAACTGAAATTGGCCTATTTGGGACCCATAGAAGTCTTTGCATGAGTCATTTTAAGCAGCCGTGTGTTTTGCTCTGGCTGCTGGTGAAAGGCCAGAGGAGGATTAAATGACAAATCAACAGAATAATTTGCGAGGGCTCGTATTAGGACGCTTGATATCGGTGGAGCGTTTAATTTTGTGGCCACTTACATTAGAAAATGAGCTGCTTGCTCTGTTAACCATGGCGCCCCTGACGTGTTGAGAATACAGAACTTCTATTACCCCTGATTAATGTAAAGTTGTTCCCAGCACCTCTCACCTTTTGAAACTGAAATATGGTGAAGCAGAAAGTATTCTTTGGTTTCTTTTCAAACTTTTTAAGGGATTCATTAAAAAAACAAAAACAAAACATAATTCTAACACCTAATTATCTAATATACACAACAACAGATTTCCTTGTGCAAATTCTTTTTCGGGACGTTTTAGGAAATATGGCTAAAGTTCTGTGAATCACTCAGGAATAAACTTTAGGTGTCTAATATGAACTTTGAAGGTGACGCCCGAACCAGTTCGCTCACCACAGAGTGACTGGGTTTAGTGTGGTGGATGGACCAAACTAAAAGTTCAAGTACACATCAGATTCATTTTTCTCAAAGATGTTTTCTGTCGGGTTATTATTATTATTTAATGCAGTAGAAACAGGGTGAAATGTCTTGATTGACAGCTGAGCCTGACTCACTGTTGGTGGAGACTGTGCTACGGGCAGGAAATGTAGAGCTGGTTTGTAAGAGTTTCTTGAGGGGACTAGAAAATAAAAGTCAAGCTGAGCCAATGCATTAAGAGTTATAAAACCCAAACAATGAGCTGAAAGACATTAAAAGGCTCCTTCAGAGCTGTGGCTGAACTGCAGAGTTTGATGACATGTTTCTGTGGCTTTGACTTTCAAGCAGTTCTTTTCAGAGGAAACGTAGTAATCTGATCCTTTGTGAATACCTCAATATTGATTCATGCTTTTTGGACTAAAATGACATGTTCAGGTGAAGACATCTGGAATGTTACTGTTTCTCTGTCCTCCCCTCTGAGTGGAACATGTGCTCAGTGACTCTGACTTTTTCCACCGCCGCAGACACATGAGATATTTTTTCATTTTGCACCAGAGAAAATTGAAAGCCCGAAGCTATCCAAATGTAAAATGCAGAATCAAATCAAACTCCCTTTGTACTCTCTTGCAGCGAGTGAGTATTCCTGTAATCACACTGTTGTTTTCTCAGTGTTTTGCTTCGCCTTTTTGGACAACACCACTTAGAGGCATTTAGCTGGACATGTGCAGGGAGGCGGCCGAGTTTAGGTGGACTTGGAACATTTTCCCCGAGACAATAAACTGTGCTTTTGTTTTGCTCGGCGTTACAGCATCGTTGCTATGGTTTCAGCCCTGACTCGTGTTTTGAAATATATGCCGGTGAAAATTGCTGCAAATGTCCTTTGCTCGCGATTAGCCGAAATATATATTTTTTTGTAGCTGGATGCATCTCACACGGATCCACTCTCGCTGTCTGCTGCTCACTGTTTATATGAGATGTGCTGGTTAAGATGGTCAAAATCAGGACATTGCAAATGGGAGAGTGCAGGTGCAGAGACGAGCATGCACACACACAAACAGGGGCTGAATAAAGAGTTGGATACTCACACGACTGAAGCAAAGAACACAGAGGTTATTTGTGTCCTGACACAACAATAGAGTATTGTACAGTAAAGTGTGTAACATATTCGCTATAGAATATTGTACAGTTCAGATCAACGTATTTTCCTTGACACCCCCTGAAGTGCTCTCAGCCCTGCTTCCTATGGGCGATTGTCTTTTTATAGGAGCATACACCTTAGAATGTGTAAGTGCTGTTGAATGTAGTGTATGTGTCAGTGGCTATGAGAGAGAACAGGGGGCAGAGAAAAGCATAAGTGAGGCACTTTATGGTTAAATATAACCCCCCCCGCCCTTCCTCGCCAACAAAAAATCAATCAATATCCCATTTGTGGGTTTTAGGGCCTGTGTGTTCCCCGGGCTTTGGGCTCCTCAGCACCACGCTATATCGATAAATTACATTTGGTTTCTGTATCCAGTCGCTCTTCAAGCTTTGGCTGCCGACCATCTCTCCATTTGTTGTTGTCAAACGGCCTCGACGCTCACTCGATGGCTTCCTCTGGTTACAAGTTATTGCAAACAACACTTTCCCTCTTCGGTTTTAATAGTTATCGCTGCGTTTGATCAATCCGGCAACGCACCAGCCCACTGCTCCTGTCTGAGCCGTAGAGGACGGAAACCTTTAAAAAAAACACTTTGCTTTGTGTGGGGTATAAAGAAGCTCACAGTAAGAGCCGGTGTATTCATAGTTTGACAACATGCATGGCCAAACTGGCCCGCTCAGCATTATTTGATGTACTCTTTAGCACTTTAGCAGCAGTCAGGGCAGCTTACACTTTGATTTTAAAGGATGTGGTGCTGTGCAGGCCTGCTTTTATGTTCTCGGCCGGCTCACAACTATCAGTGGGTACATAACATCCCCCTCTGCAGCACGTGTAAAAAGCAGATCTAAGCAGGTGGGATCTGTTGGCGGCCGGTGAGCAGGAGCTACAGGATGGACGTATCATGCAACAATCACAAGAGCAGATCGCTTTGCGGTTAACCTGAGTGGGCAACAAATAAATCATTTTCTCTCTCGGCTCAGGTCAAAGTGTGATTGGTGGTTTGTAGTGATCCCAGCGCAGAGTGGGCTAATGGACTAGGGCCAGCTACAGTTTCCTGCCCGAACTACCGGCCGCTCATTTTAAATACGTGCCGTTATGAGTATGATTACAGTGAGAAGCCCCGTTACCAGAGGGGCTTGTGGCGGATTCCAGGCCCCTCCATAGGGCCTCGTTTTATGTGAAGCTGCTTAATAAATCACCAAGAAATGAAAACTGTCTCTTTCAAGTGCATATGTACGTGGTCGTAAATGTTCTTTAATTTCCATCCATCCATTATCTGTACCGCTTATCCAGTAAGGGTCATGGTGGGTGCTGGAGCCGATCCCTGCTGACAATGGACAACAGAGGCTGGGTACCCTCTGGACAGGTCTCCGTTGTATCACAAAGATTTAAGCCGACATGAACTCATCCTGGAGATTTGTATTTTATTATTCAGTTGTGCTTATAACCATTATCCGCAGCTTTGTGCAGGTCTGACAGCAGCTAGAGACGGACAACAGTTCACTCTCACTTTCACGCCTACAGTCAATTTAATGTGTCCAAATAACCTCACCCCTATCTGCATGTCTTTGGGCTGTGGGAGGAAGCTGGAGCACTTCAGGGAAACCCACACAGACACTGGGAGAACATGCAAACTCCACACTCCTTTGTTTTCACCCCTGTCTGCTCTTGTCTTGTTTGTTTCTCAGCAGGATTATGCAAAACTGATTTCAATGAAACTGGGCTGGAAGTATGGGACATGGGCCCAGAAAGAACCCATTAATTAGGATTTAAATAATTCATGGAAGAAGATCAGGAATATTTGGGGGACTGATATCTAGGAGTGTTTGCAATTTGGTTTCCAATTCAAGTCAAAATCCAGATCTGACAGATTTAAATGTGGTTTCATGAGGTGACTGTTGGGCCTTGGCGGAGGAGTTTTTAATTTCTTACCTGACACAGACCCGCATGTCGTAATTCTCTCATCGCTGGCTTCCCCATCGCTCTCAATTTGTGCGACAGCAGTCAAGATGTATCCGATGCCACTTGGATCAGACGGTGTATCCATTTCCACGGCAGACAAGCAGCCTGCCTCCTCCTCTGTGCCAAACAAACACCGGCCCACCCTGCCAAAGGGACCCCTCTCCTTCATTACCCAAAAAAGATGCAGCGTCGGGGCCCCGGCCTATTATTTCCAATTTCTCCTGGAGAAAGTTAATCTAATGAGCATTATCGGCAGCTAATGGGAATTATAATTAGTCAGATGCAGCAGATTATCTGTGCATAATTAGCTGTGTCTGTCAGCTCCAATTAGCATGACAGGAATTAGGAGAGTTTGGAGTCTGTAGCGGGAGAGGGCGAGAGGAGAGGGAAGGGGAGTCAGGAGAGGTAGATTCTTGGCTCTGAGCTCAGTCTTATGCTGAGGAGAGGGGAACGGTGGTGGGAGAGAGGAGACGGGGGTGTGGAGGGACGTGTCGGGGCCTGCTCGCATTTATAGACACATTTGAGACCGTTTGGATTCCTCCACTGCTGGTGTGTGGAACCCTCAGAGAGACACCAAACGTCTGCCAGGTCACTGTGCCTCCCCCGGGGATTAGAATGACAGCTAAACCCTCAAAGTGGAAAGGACGGCTTAAAAAATTGTGACATGGTTGACATACAACACAAGCGAACCGGAATTACTGCAGTCGCATGGAGATATTCTTGATATACTTGCAGACCAAATGTGCAGTGAAGTGTCACAAATCTTCATTTACTAGAAGCATTTGTATTTATCAAAACCAACGAAAGATTTGAAAGATTAGAAAAGAGGCGAGAGGCGGTGGACTAGTGGCAGAAACTTGGACTATGGGCAGCAAAGGTCTCTGGTTTGTCTCTGGTTCAACTCCACAGAGTAAAAACAAAAGACAAACCTGGATTGATTTGTCCAAAAATCCAAGAGGATTCTCCCTACCCTGTCTAGTGCCCCTGAGCAAGGCACCTTACTCCCTCAACATCTGCTCCCCGGGCGCTGTACATGGCTGCTCACTGCTCTGTGTGTCCTGCACCAGATGGGTTAAAAGCAGAGGCTACATTTCCTTAAACTGCATGAGTGTGTCTGTGCATGTCTGTGCATGTGTTTGGGATAAATGAATGGATCTTAATCTTAATCTTAAAGATCGAAACACAACTTCTGGAGGACGCAGCAAATAACAATAATGGAGCAAAAGACGGAGTTGGAGATTCCTTGATTTGATAATAATATAATATAGTAGGTGGTTGATTATTTCAAGATGATTAATGGGAAACACTGGACTTGTATTCTTACCTGACCACTCACTTGCTGTGAAATGTCCTTCTCTATTCTCACCTGGGCTCACTCTGACATTTTCCAGACGGCCCGGCAGGAAAAGTCTCGGATAACGTCCGGACTTGAGTGCATGTGTGAAAGCAGCTTGGGTCTGCGCCTTGTTCACTGTTCGACTTTTCTGTTTTATTTATTGATTCTGTCTGTTCCTGTGCTTTTCTTGTTGCAGGTATTTTAACACTAGACTGTTAACAGGGCACTGGTGTGAAAGAGCAGGACGGCTCTGGCAGCTTGGGAGGTGGAGTGGAGTTCTCATCTGCATTAGTGTTGATGTTAAACTTCTGACTCCTCCCCCCCTTGAAGGCTTTTCTCCTGCAGGAGCCCGTCTCGTGTCTTACGAGGCGAAAATGAAGGAAACAAGCTCCCGACGTTCGTGTAATTTCTCATTCTGCGATCGCACATTAAAGAGAACACAGATTCGTCTGGTGTTGTCGCAGCGAAACAATCTAGTGTGTAATGTTTCTAATCAGCCTCATATCACCAAACCAGCAGCAGCAGAGGCCCTCTGGGATCTGTCTGGATGAACACGTGCGTGCTGAAGACACACACGCGGCTAAATAGCGTTTGATTGAGAAAACACAGTGTTGCATTTGCATAGATTATCAGTATTTATTTGACCAGGCTGTGTGTGTGTCAGTGGAGTCGGTAAATAGCTGCAGTCAACAGCAGGCGGTGGGCGGAGGCCCGGGCCGAGCGCGACCTCACGCAGCGGGTGTCAAACTACGTAAACAGCAGCACGTGCACGGCCGAGTGCACACATGCACAGTCAAGCTAACACGCCTACCTGTAAACAGAGAGGTAGGCGTGTGCACACAGAGCATCTGGGCGCACACACACACACACACACACACACACGCTGGAACACAGAGGAGGTGACAGACTTTGACAATGCAGAGTTAATGGTGGTAAAGCCTTAAGCTTCTCCTTGCTTGAGATTATTGATCAGGCTCAGCTCATACTTACAGATGGATACACAACGCCGTTATGTGTGTGTGTGTATGTGTGATGTGCACAGTTGAAGGCACATGGAGCACATACACACAGACAGACACACACACGCTGAAGGCTACTGGCCCCCCCATCGACTCATGCTGTGTCAGTGCGCTTCCTGTCGTCGCCGTCTGACTGTGTTGACGTCTTGCTTCTTTGACAGGCGCACTGAAAGTGACAGCGTGATTTGTACTGCAGCACAAACACGTCTGGCAACATCAGTTCCCATGGTATTGCCGAGGAGCGCCTGGGAATGCCTGAGCCTGTGTGTTTTTTGTGTTGTTCCTTTTTTTTAAAGATTTTTTAAGGTTGAACCGCGGAGCAGCGGGCGAGCTGCTGCCGAGTTCAACGTCTCACTCAAGAGCACTTCAGTTGTCTGCTGGTAATGATTTTCTCTTTATCCGTTTCCAGGGATCGGCTCCTGGTACTTGCATAACGTTTCAGTTTAGAGTTTGTTCAAGCGCGAAGGATTGTCTCGTATTTTGATCAGACGCAACTAATTAAATATCAATGCGGAACTAAAGATCAGTTCTAAAGACTTACAGTCCTCTGGTTCAGGAAGCAGGGGATCATGGGTAATAATCACAGTTAAGTTGTGTGTGGGACAGCAAAGTTCATCACTTTACAGAATCAGTCATCACATGTGGCTGCGGAGGGCGCTGTTGCTCAGTAAAAGTTGCTTTAACCCTATAGAGGTGGATAGAAGTACGATATTTATTTTATACTGTTGAATTGTGTCTTTTTGTAATTTTGACATTCCTTTTTTCTATTTCTATATCCACTTGATATGTATTTATATTTTATTTATCAAATCTTGATTTATACATATTCAAATATATATATATTTATATATAGTATTTAGTGGTTTTCATAAAATATGTTACTTGCTTATACCTAGCCCAACTTAATTTGAATTATTTATACTTAATTTGTGTGAAATAAACTAATGAATCAATTCAATAAAGCTGCAACAAATTGCACACACTCATAATTTAGATATCTTAGTATCCCTGAGAAGTTGGATTGACAACATTGTGAAAAGCTCAAAACCTGAATCCGCCCCTTGGATCTGGATCTCGACCAAAATTGAATTGGTCCTTTCCGGATTCGTACTGCATCCTTCCACCACGTCTTGCAGTAATCCTGTTTTGTGGAGGTAATATAAATGAGCTGCTACTCCACAATCTTTCCACATATTTCTTTGGGACCCCTGGGGAACACGGTTGACACAGGCCTCTTGGCAACACAAATCTGAAAATCTTCTGCTAATACAAAAGTAAAGCAAAACGTGTGAAGGGAATTCAGAAGAGCTGGTAATTATCCACCAGAGTCCGTCCAAGTGAATGTGCTCCAAACTAGATTTATAAAGTGTTGGATTCTTTTTTGAGTTATTGATTTTAGCATAAACAAACTAATTATTACTTGTTTTTAAAGCTTGAAATAAAAAACGGATAAATTCCCAAGTACGAAGCACTAATCATGTAGAATATATACAGTAGATTAAGAAGAGCTTAGTGAATCTTAACTGGATAAAACATCCTATCCACGCTTGTTTTTTTCAGATCATGTACAATGTTAGATTTCCAAAACAGAAAATGGAAGATGAAGGTTCTTCGACCTTTGGGACAGATTTTCAAAATGAGTCTCCAGATACAGGAAAGAGGAATTTACATCAACAGTCGCAATGTTTGGGCAATCTGATTGGTAGACCCGAGAGGGCTTCGCCGCAGATCGATCGGTGCCTGCGAGGGGGGGGGGTGCATGGTTCAAGCTGCACTGAGCCTCCCGGAGTCGAGTGTGTGTCTTCTGGGCGAAATCTGTGGATTAAGGGAGGCCTGAACTTGAAACAGGAAAGGACAGAGCAGTCAATAACGCACTGATTAATGATAATGGCATGCAAGCCAGGGGGATAATCTTTCTAAGCTCTTTTTATCTAAGGACCGATTGACTGAAAACATGGAGGACGGAGAGAAAATGCAGCAATCCCCGAGCAAACCATTGGACTTCCAAACAGGGTAAATGTTTGTTTACGTCGCCACTTTTTATGAGCGTGATTAGAAATGCATCAGCTGTCATAGCAGGGACACATTTAGTCGGATTAGCTTGAAAACTATCACCAGGAATATTTGATATATGTGCAACAGAAAATGTTGCTCTACCTTTTATGTTCTTGAAACCGTAAATGTAAAAGAATATAACCGGGCAGTGCTAATGCAGCTTTATTTTGATAACCTCCGATATTTCCCTCCACCAAATGTCATTAATATTCCACAATGGCATCATCCATCTCTGTATCCATCAGTGCAATCTTCTGTCACCTTGCAACAAAATCATAAAAGCCGCACTTATTATAATAACAAATTCCCCTCACCCATTTTAGCCCCCAATATCAAACACTTATTGCAGGGAAGAAATGGAAATGATGGTTTATCCCGGCCTCTTCCCATCAATCTGGACCATCTGAGACCTGGAAGCTCTCCTTGCTAAATATAAGAGGCTGTGATCCGCCTGCTCAGGCCTCGTCCACTTGCCTATAGATCTGCCACAACTGCTGGCTAATTTATGCAGCCACATGAACGCAATTATTCTCTATGTCCACAAGCGAGGGGACGCACAGGGACGCTGACAGTCTCAAGCCGGGTTGGACGCCCATTCTAGTGTTTATCTGAGGAGCTTGTCATCAGCGTGCGGATTGGAGATGGATCTTCTGCTCTCCCCTCGGTGGGAACGGCCTGCTGAGCTTTGTGAACCCGGGCCAAGTTGCCTCCTTCCATCCCTTCATCCCTCATTGCAGTGTTTCTTCATTTCCCCTCGTTTTGTGTGCCGCCTCTCTGATCTCGCTGAGAACCGGACCCGATCGCTGCCCCCATCCTCTTCTCTTTGCCTTCCTCTAAACCTCTTGTTTCATCTCCATACCCTTCTCTCTTCCTCTGCCAGCCCGATGTCCTTCCTCGGCCCTCGCACCTCAAATGGACCGAAACCGCCGGGCTGGCCTGGCCCCCGCGCCTCCCGTTCGATTGGCCCAATAGTTTATTCACTTCACCCAGACACAAAAGACATCAAGCTGACTGATCAGCGGGCAGGAGCCAGGGCACGGCTGATCAATGAGGCCTCAGGCGGAGAGGAGGGGAGAGCTGGGATGGATGGAGGGAGGCGAGGGAGGAGAAGGCGTGGGGCGGACAGGTGGGCTGACAGACACACAATCCGCGGGCAGATCGATGGGAACTTTTGCTGAGCTCAGATAAGAGGGCACAGCGCGTTCAGGACACGCAAACCGGGAGCTTTTGTTTCCCCCGGGCTCATGACTGCTCGAGGTGACACCGCCGCACTCCCCGCCAAAATAAAAGCCGCAGGTAAAGGTACAATGCTTCACACAGCGAGATAGCATCTGATTCATTTGTATATTTATACCTGGTGTACAAAATCTTCTAACGCGGTGAGATAAACGTCGCCTCCATAATGGAACAGCGTGTATGAGCTTGTGCTGTGGAGAACCATCGATCAGGCTCCATTCATGCCTTTGTTTGTCTGTCCATCACAATAATAGCGCAGACACTATTGATTCCTTATATTGGGAAAACAATGGAGGCACCTGAGCGTTTGCTGTTGTCTTGTTTGGCCACTTTCAGATGCAAATACCCGGTAACACATTTCCTGAAAAAGAGCACGGTTTTGAAAAAAGTTTCACTAATTTCACACAAAGTCAAAGGCAAATTTCAAATGTGAGTTCACAGCATCTGTAGAGGTAATACAGATGTTTTGGTATGGGAATAGATCAGATAAGATATGTAGGTTCTTGGCAATTCATTTTGTCCTAAATAAAAAAGGATATGACTTTTTGTCAAAGTGTATCTATTTGAATGTGATATTTGTACTGTAGTTGATCTAAAATACAAATACTCACATAGGTGTGTGGGGGAGAGAGTAACCCTGCAGACTTTTGCCCTATACATATATACATATACCCTTGTTTTTGTGTATATTCATGTGTGTAATATGTAATTTGTGTGTAAATGATAAAAACACCATCTGCTTTATCTGTTTAGACACAAAGTTCAGTTCAGTGACAGTGATGTCATAGTTGTTGTTATTTCTGATACTTTCTGTTCATAAACATGCCGAGGAACATTTTAGAGTTTGAACATATCTATGACCAGAATCTTTACAGACCTACTGTCTTTTTGGTTGTCAAATGAAAGAGAGACATTAAGAAAACAGAGAGAGAGACAGAGAGAGCGAAAGAGAGAGAGAGAGAGGGGGAGAGGGAGAGGGAGAGGGAGAGAGATGAGCGTTTCGCTAAGACGTCCTCAGAGTGTGACGGGGCCATCTGCACTATCCCACCTTTACTTTTGTATCATTAACCTTCCCTCTCTCTCGCCCGGTCACTGGTGGGTGCAGACACACACTGTCACACTCAGAGGCATGTTGGGAGCTGATGGATGAATTATATTTGATTGGGAGACCATTATTTGTGTAGGATGATTCATTTTTTTCCCCTGAGTGGAGATGAAAATCAAATCAAGTGTGTGGCATGTGATATTTCCTTTTGCTATTAATAAAAGCGGGTTAATCATGTGAGTGCCAGGAATAGCACGCAAGAGGCAGTGTCTTTAAACAGTTGTCACACTCACTCATGATCACATCAACCTGAAGCTCTTGCCATCCACCTGCAAAACAACCTACTTTCAAATTCAAATTATTTTCTTGGAAATTTGATTTGCTCTCATGCACTAGACATTCCCCTGTTTGATTCTCCATGAGAAGAAGTGGTCGTTCGGCCATCGTTCACCGTAAAGACAGAAGGTAACAGATGCGATCCACATCAGAGCCAGATTCCCACCCCGGCCTGGGGGGGGGTGGTGATCCGGACAGACGCGCCTGTCTTTCTCACTGTGTGGTGGAGTCTTGACAGAAGTTGGACACATAGTGGCTGGGAGCCCAGTCGGTGAGAGGCTCAGAGCGTCGAGGGGTTTTCAAGCTGATCGATTGCGAGCTAATTGGAAAATAGCGGCAGGAAATGTGATAATGTGGCGGCTCACTCCGGTCTTACTCTGGCTGAACTCCCCCCCGACATCTACATCTCTTTTTCCTGCTCTCAAGGGTCAGGTCTTGGTCCTTCAATCTAGAGGTTCTCTAATGAGCCCAGAGCCGCTGGTCGACCCAAATGAACGTCACAGCTGCTCTAGCGGAGGAGCACATGGAGGTGGGAGAGCCGCCACTGCCGCACGTGCATGAGACGAGTGCACAGCAAGAGAAGCCGGTGAGGTGGTGCTCGCCGTGTCAGTGCCTGCAGTTCAACGGATCGAGATGCCACCAGCAGCCTGGAGGATGTAGCAGGAGCTTACAGGAGGAGAGCAATCAGGCTGGCAGAGAGGAAATCACACAGGAGGAAGACAGACAGGTGGGAGAACGGGTAGGAAAGGAAGAGAAGGAAGAGAAACCAGGGAACGCTGGGAGAGACATTGATGGGAAAATAAATCAAGAGTAACACATAACTCGGGACAGATCATTATTGTGATTATTCATTAGTCATCTTTTTAGCAACAGGGGGAAAATTACAAAAACATCTTGCGGAAATGCCTTTTTTACAATTTTCTTGAAGATGTTGTTGTACCTGTGCCGATTTGGGGTTTCAAAGAAATGTGAGCAGAAGAAGTCACGTTTAAATCAATAATGACCGGGGATTATACAGAGCAAGTTGGTTAAGTACCCCAGATGTCTGTTCAGTGTCTGGCCTGAAAAAACACAAACTTCAATTTACAAATAGGAAATAAACAAGGGCTATCCAGACAATCAGCAACATCTCGAAAATCTCTCTATAAATTCACTCCTGCAGATAAATCCCTTAATCATAGCAATTCTGTTGGATTAATTCGAGTGGTGGAGATGCTTTGTTCATCTTTATCTAACGTTTATGGTAAAGGCTGCGTGACTATGTTCTCAGAAGAAGAGGCTGAATGTTGGAGACTGGAACTGGGAGAAAGATGAAACAGACAGACCTGGGAGATCAGACGACTGGACTGGAGGCAGTCTGGGAAGGAGGGAGGGAAGGAGGGAGGGAGGGAGGGAGGGAGGGAGGGAGGACAGGAGGGGAAGAAAAGAAAGGAGCTCTGGTCTCTTCTCGGACTCTGGGGATCTCTTCATGTCACCAGAATGCGTTGCTGTGCCCGACATGAGTGACAGTGATGGCCACTGTGGGCCTGAATCCGGCGTTTCTCCGCTCTTCCCAAATTCCCCCGTCCAGGCCTTTCTGTATCCTGGTGACAAGAGGAGGAGATGTTGTGTCAGCTGAAAAGTGAAAGTCTTTGTGTTTCATTCACTCATTCTCTCCCTCATTCTCTCCCTCACTCACTCACTCCTTCCTGTCTCGGACACCTTTCTTTGTCTCACCTTTATTCTCCTATTCCGTCCACTGTGTCCTCTAAGCTTTTGTCTTGAGTGTGTGTGTGTGTGTGTGTGTGTGTGTGTGTCTTTATAATTTATGAGGCAGGCATAATCACATCGAAAACAAGACAAGACGTGACGCACGCAGCCAGGTCATCGGGCTTAAAGCCATTGATCAACGACTAAATTCATCTGATTGTCAGTCGGTGTGGGAAGAGCGACAGACGAGCTGACACACAGGCTGCAACAGGAGAAAAGTTGATGACGTTTCGAACATGCAACAGATGCGAGACTGGCAACAGCTAAAAGAATTCGTGGATTATCTCCTGATGAAAAAACTGAGCCATAAACTTAGAAGACACAGACAAAGATGTCAAGAGAGCTTTTGAAAACACGTGATAAATATGTTACATCCTACTGAACATGTCTGAATTGTGAATGTGTGAAAGGCAAACTCTGGAGAAAGTCCGGAGACAATTGTGTTGACATCCTCCAAGTCTGAAAACGGCATAAATGTCGATGGGGTGTGTGTGTTTATGGCTAGCCGGCCCACACTTCTAAAAAAAAAGCACTGGTGACTGCACGCTGCTGGATTTTGTCACATTTGTAGAGTACACAATTGAGTTCTGCATATATCCTAACTATATATACTCTATATAAAAAATACAAACTAGAGCATCATTCTTTTCCTTTTTTTTTACATTTAGAGCTGCCAATAATATTGTTTTCATTATTTTTCAAATGGTTTGTGTGAACCACAGTCCCAAACCACAAGGTTATTAGATTCATGCATATCACAACAGTATAAGTATATAAGAAAGAGCAGCAGCGTGTTGAGATGTTGGATCTATCGACTTTAAATAACCCACTGATTTATTTTCCACTGCTCATTAAAAAGAAGAATCAACAGATCATTTCAGTGCTGAATATATTTCCTGAAACGCTTCCTGCATTACCTGGGAAACCATGTTCAGATGTTTCCAATTACCGAGCACACGACTTCAGAAAGTTCATGACAGTTTCATCCGTTAGAACCGCATTAAGAGCCACGTTTTCCTTTCACCCTTTTTTTTTGTAATCACAACGCGGCGCTTATCAAGTGGGCTGCACCTTCAGAAAAGCAGTCTCCCCCTTTTTCTGCTTTGACTATCTCGGCTCCAGCAACACCATTTATTCTGCTGTGAAGACAAGCCAATCTTGTTTTGTGCCTGGTTCCCTTCCTCAGAAGCTGCCTGGCTTTACCTGTATCTCCAGCTTCATCAAGCTGCTGATGAAACCAATACTGGCCCCTCTGCTGATAAGGTGAGCCCGGCAACGAGATATATCCATCATTCACCTACTTAAGACACACAAACGAGCCTTACCTGTGTATGTGGTGGTGTGTGTACTGTGTGTGTGTGTGTGTGTGTGTGCGTCTCAGTGTGTGGGGTTGTACAATAACAAGATTAGGATTAGAAATGTGAATGAAATCACACCCTGCCACCCAACTAATCAAACGGCCTCAAACAAAAGAGCAGTTCATTTAGTGCCACTAATTCCTACTTGGTGGCTTCACAGCGTTGCAGTTTCATTATTCTATTAACCCCCACGCCTCCTCCCCCCCAGCTACACACACTCACACACAAATGCACAAAACCCCATAGATTGTGTTGTGGGGCCGCTGCCAAACCGGAGCCCGGGTTCAGCTGGGTAGTTAATCATCTCCTATAGCATGTAATTCATGTAAACAGTGTTTGTTCATGTGCCACACTACGGGCTCTAGTTAGCTGTGATGCGGCGGCACACCTGGGAGTTCATGTGCGAGGGGGTCCAAAGGTCGCTAGGTGCTCATAATTGACTCCCTGTGCCAAGCGTGTTAGCACGGTAAAATAACTTGCCGCGGCAGAACGTGTTGTCATGGCAGTGCTACCTGGGGGGTGAGGAGGGTTGGGGTGGGGGGGAGGGTGCAGAGCATGAAGTAGGAACAGAAAGCTTAATTACGCTCGGTGGAGGGTTGATAACTGTGTGGGCAGGTGTTCACGTGGCGTGCCGCTCATGTGCCGTACCATTAGTTAGCGTTGAGTCCATGTGCACTTGTGACCTGTACAAAGCAGCAGACCTTCTGACCATGTATCACCGGCCTCGGCTCCCACATCGCCATGGTTATCCCCGCCGAGACCTTTTGAATGATGTAATTTTCTTCTGCATCCCTTGCTCGGTTTCCACGGTCACCGCGTACACAAGGTCATTTAGTTTCTGATCAATAGCTCTGTATCGAGCCCATGCACCCGCACCACCCCTGTTTTCTGAAATGGCCGTTAAATCGATGGGAACAAAGGAAATTAAGCTCCTAGGCGGCTCGGAGGAGCAAATGATCTTCCCGTGATTAATAACACACTGTAAACGCGTCTGTGCCGGGGCCCATCGCATCGGAGAGTGTTTCTTTGCCTCGGCTTTGCTCCCCTCGAGGTGAGATGAGGAGAATAAAGCCGTGGTAATGGTGTTTACGTGGGGAAGCACCGTTTGGCAGAACATTGCAACAAGAACAAATGGTTTTGTTTGTACAGATGTAAGCACGTTACATTCGGAGGCTGTGATTATGAAGTTTGCAGGGTGTGGTGAACCCTGCTGCATCGGAGGACGGCACCTCGGATATGTAACGGACCAATCACCTCAAACTGAATTGTTCCGTGAGGGACTTTGTTTATGTCCTAACACCAAACTGACAGGATTTTGAGGGAATTGACAAAATGTCACACGCGTTTGTGCTCTGAGGTTACAAAAGGTTTGATCACAATTAATATGTATCGGCATATGACTGTCATTCATGCTGCAGACAGCCAATAATAAATAACTGGCTCACTGTCTGACTGAAATGAAATCCCCGGCTCAAGCTAAATAAGACGCCACATGTCCATACTGACGTCTCACAGCGGAGCTCTGAAGCTCATCTCAACATGAAGTGATATCCAATCCACTGCGACTGAGCTTGATTTCGAATGTGTGAAACATCTTCTAACTCGTGACATCTGATGGATTTCATGGCTTCATGTCATCAGTGGACACGGTGAGATTACCTGAAATACAGTGTGACGCAGGGAACCCTCCGTCTGGGTCAGCTTCACGGAGCCAGTGGGGAATCAAAGCTCGTTCTCAGCTGTTGTAAAGATTCTATATTATTAAGCAATTCAATTTTTTTAATGTCACAAAATTAATGTTGCTTGGAAAACATTCAAAACTCTCGGACTACTTTAACCCATTCAACCCTGAGCTCACTGGTTCTTTGTGATGATCTAGGGTTATATATTACTTTTAAAGAGCTCTTTAATTTCCTATACCTGATTGGAACAGTTTTTTTAACTAAGCTTTACTGTTGCGCATCAACTCCATGATCGCACTGCTTACTCTGAGTGCAGAGAGGGAACAGAGCTCTAAGAGAAGGGAGCCGGGGTGCAGCCAGCAGAGACTGATGGAGAAGAGTGTATCGTCAATCTGTCATCGTGAGATCACCGGACAATAAGATGGACGAGCTCCAGGCCCGAGGGGGAGAAGTTGGAGGAACTCCTGGGAGTGGGGAGGACAATATGTCTCACTGGGAGGACACCTGCCATCAGCTTCTACAGCTTCAAACATAGTGTCAAAAGTTTATATTGGAGGGGAAATTCGATTTAGGACCACAAGTAAGCCAGTTATATTAAGTTGACGAACAATCGCGACACCAGAGCATCGGTTCTGGTTTTGGGTTCTAGGCAGGGGGGGGTGTACTAGAAGTGGGTGGACTTGGATTCGGGGTGAATACGTCCGAGCGAATTGCTTGTCATGACAGATTTGTTCAAACTTGACTTTTGGAAAAAGAGACAGCCCTACACTACAGCATCCATGTAATAAAATAACATGTCACCTGTTGCAACAGAGTGTCTCACTGATGTGTTTTTTAATAATCTTCTAGACAACAATGAAGCTTTGTTGCACAGTGGAATAAGATGTGCCAAGCTTTGTCTGGCACAGAGAGCACTGGTGGTGTTGTTGAGCACAAGTTTGATAAATCCATTGTTGGTTTTTGGTCTTTTATTTGGGACTGAGGTGAGATTTGTGGGTTCGAACCGGCCATCACAAGTTATTCTGCATTATTTTATTTATTAGTTATCCTTTGGACGATTTAGGATTTGTCTGTAAAACCCATTTATGTTCTTAGAATGAAGCAGTTTTTGATATTTGAAAAAAATACAAAAACAAAGAGAGCTAGAAAAAAGTGAGACGTGCCGAAAGCAACAGCAATGATGCTAACATCCGAATAAGTGGACATGCACTGATATGAAAGTGGCTTACACAGCAGAAGACTGGAGTGAAGAAGGTCCTGGTGGGAGTGAGGCATTCAGGGTAAGGTGATGTCTCATTAAGTCAATACAGTTTCTGTCATGTATTCTCACGACAGCCATTTGCGGACCATGGTGCCGCGGCGGCCACCGACGCCCCACGTGTACTTTTTCTCGGAGACACTCTGTAGAACCTTCGCTCTTTCGGCTGCAGCACAGATGGGTCGCACTCTTTTATTCATAAGGGCTACACAAACTTTGATCTGGCTTTGCATTTGCAGCATGTGTCAGCTTGAGATGGAGGGAGGGAGTGGGTGGGTGGGAGGGAAAGAGCAAGGAGGTGGAAGCGGCGTGGGAGGTTGTCCTGCTGGCCGGCCACTCAAACTGCTCCCTGTGCCGCTTCTCCACACTTCTCAGTTACACTGGCCCCGGTGCACTTTTCTCTAATGCATGAGTGTCATAAGCAGTACAGTCAATCTGCTGGCCTTAGACACAAGGCAAACATCCCCACAGCCGGAAGGGGGTGTCGGGTGAAGGGGTTGGTGGCGGGTTGTTGTCATACAGAAAAAGAAGCACACAATGTAGCGAGGACTTTCTTCTCACAATGGTGACCGAACCAACTGAACTGTGGGAACAATTGCTGCTCTGAGCTCTGCTCCTTCTGTTAGTTACGGTTGCTATGGTTGTTAAGTTTTCCCAACGTTTCTCTAATGCAGGTTACCATGATAACAGAGGTAGATTTACCACTCAGACGTCATGGTAATTGTTGAAACACTATGTTTCTAAATTTTAGACAGGAGTTGTGAAAACAGTAAGTAGCTATATCTGCAGGACATAGCTACTTAACCCTGGTGTTGTGTTACAGAAATAAACCTCTAAAAGGCTTGTTGCTGCCCACAACGATTATAACACAATCTTGTGATTCAGTGTAGAAATACTAGTTATTTCCTTTTACACTATACTGTGTGCCTGTGGTGGGGCCCTGAAGAGAAAAATGGTTTTCTTCTCCGCTCCAAGCCCAAGCCAATTCATGGAGGTGTGTTTATCATTCACGGTGACCCAGGTTAAGTGTCCTGAGAGTTATATTTAAGGCTGCAGGTCCCAGTTGGCAATTAAGTACAATTCATTACAGCAGACACACAGCCCTACAGGGGGAAAAGGTAAGAGCCGTGGCAAAACACCGCGGCGAGCAGGGGACAGAGAGAGAAACAGACGAGGCAGAGAGGAGGAGGGAGATTGATTTAAAAAAAAAGGGAAAAACAGGAGGGATACGTGTAGGAGGGAACGTACGTGAGAAAAGAGGCAGATTGTGTAGAGGAGGTGTATACTGAGGAGAGGAGGAGGAATAAAGTGAAGGAAAAACAAGCTTCTCTGTAGAGAGCTGGATCAGAAGGAGACGGTGGACCTGTTTGTACCAGGGGTCTGTGGCGGGGCTGCAGCCTCACCTGATGCTGTGGCCTGTCAGCCCTCACCCCCCTCTCACACAGAATTTCTGGCCTTTTTATTTGCTGCGTTTTGATGTCGGTGCTGTTTTTGACTCGGCGAGCGGAGCCCCGATACTAACGCCGCTTTGAAGACGGCACCCCCAGCCGAGAGGGGAGGACTGTTCAAAAAGTAGTTTTTCTGGTTTACACACCTAAAGCTCCTGCACTAAATGAATTACTCATCTAGAGCCTCACCGATGCTGGGAGTGAGCAAACCAAACCCATATCGAGCAGTAGGCTGTTGATTGTCCCTTAGCACTAAAGTATAAACTGCCTTAAATGTTTTCAAAGTAACAATCTCACTGTATTTTCTAAATTTGCTGCCACGATTGCTGAGCATTTCCGATACCCGAGGCCTGACCGTCCTCTTTTGCCCCATTCCCAATTTCACTCCTGTTTTCAACCTAAAGAGAACAGCACCAAAGGTCTGTGGAGCCATTCATTTTATTCAGAATATAATCCATAATATCGAGCTCCATTTGGAAACTGAAATGCATTGTATGCACGGCGCCTTGTTGCTCCAACTCCGCCCGAAAGTAAACAAAACATTCAAATGAAGAAAGATCTTAATCCGATACAAGACTTGTTCATCTATTCATTTCACAAACGTTCACTGAATCATCTGAACGCTTCATTGATCTCATTGTTAATGGGCTACAGTGTTTTTCATAGACGCACCTTTATGATAAAAAGATAGTTTTTTTTCTCAGAAGTATATCGTCCTTATGAAAGAAACTTACTGAGTCTACTTGTTTTTGTCAAACTCTGCAAAGTCTCATATGTAAATGAGAAACAAAACCTATATTCCTGTATTCATTTATTCAGCTTCTTCATTAGCTAAAAAGTGCTATAATAAGTTTTTTATAGATGGCTTCCCACCTCCCTTACCAACCAACCAACCAACCCATCAACCAGTTGATCATAAACATTCTAAATACACCTCAAATATACATAAAATAAATAGAAGGTGAAAATAAAACAAATGGGACTTAAAATATTTAATAGAATAGAGTGAAGTCAACAACATAGATGGAATAAAACAAGCAAACAAAGTAAAGACATTCAGTAGTTGTTGATATTTCACTAAGATCCACAAACGTTAGCTTTCATGGAGCCCCCCCCCTTCAGTCTCAGTGTGGTAGACTGTGGCAGACTGAATACCACTGTGCAAGTTTGCCTTTTTACTCTTTTGAATGCTCTTCTTCTTCCTCCTCTTTGTTCAAAGGTATGATTGTCGATTGCATTTTACTGAGAGATTTCTGCTCTGAAATTGCCAAAATAACACACAACGAATATAGAACACTATAACAGTCCACATTCTGGAGACTTTCATCCGAGTCTTTTGTATGAATAGTTTCTGCCGGCATTGTCAAATCATTAATATTGTGCTCTGCCTTGTACCAGCTCACATTATTATTGTGTTCTGCCTTGTACCAGCACAATGAATAAGGCTGGTTATTATTTTTGCCTCTTTCAAGTGGAAACAAAGTAGCTGGTACAACAATAATGGTGTCGACAACTGTTAGAAATGTCTCATTGTTTGTGTACTATTTCACAAAGTGTGGATAGCAGCTATTAGTCGGTGTCGTGGATGCTGCACTTCTGTGTTTCCAGCTCTCCAGGCTCCACCTGCTCCTGCTGCTGCCACACATCATTTCAGGAATCTGATGAAGTGGACCAACCTCAGATTAACCTCCAACCCCGTCTTTCGTTTTCTGCAAACCCAAGACCATCACTGGAGGTGTGGGGCAGAGACACACACACACACACAGCACACACACACACACACACACACACCCACCCACACACACACACACACACACAGCAAACAAAATCCAGCTGCCCTCCACTGTCAGACAGTCTGAGGTTTAATGGACTCAGCTCTTCACAGTACTTGAAGCAGTAGGGAGGATAGTTTAGGATATTCAAGTACTTTATACATTCACATTTAGTAATATTGAAAAGAATAAGAGGAATGAAAAAGTAAAATAGAGCTGGGCTTACGTCCACCATAGCTAACATCCTATCTCATCATTTTGAAGAAAGGGAAAATAAATCCACTCTAAAAACTCTAGTGGTTTCCTCCTTGGTTCAGGCCTCACCCCTGCACACAACTTCATGACAGTGAAGTAATTGTCGAGTACTTCTGCTCACAGAGACAAACAAACACACAAAGGGAATTCAGATTTCCTGCTGCAGCGTCCTAAGGCAAGACTCTGCAGGGGGGCAGATGTTTCCCCATACTGGAGCTGCAACTCCGCAACTACAATCATAGTTCACTTCTTCAGTAATTTGCAATCTTGTATTGTACTGAATGTACTTTGGGCCAATGCAACTTGAGTGACAGGGCTAATACACGCACAATACATTCGTGAACAAGTTTTAGTGTAAATGAGCAAATTCTTATCGGGCAAAGAAGATCTTTTTCAGATTATGCAAACTAGCGTAGTCATTTGTTTTGTCGCTTCCCACAACCCTTTTGAAAATGAAGATCAGTGCAGAATCAATGCTGGCAGGAGTGCAATCTGTGGTTTGTGCGTCAGCATGGATCATTAACTATTTTCCCTGAGGGGATAAAGAAAATACCTCATGCTTAATATACATGCACTGCATGCAGATGAACACATTCATTATTTGCTCCGTCCTTGGTAGAAATTTAGCCGAAACCCGATTGTTTATTATTTCCTCGTATATTCCACCCTCTGTCTCATTTAATTCTCACACCCTCTTACTCCACTATGTCTTCTTGAGTTCAGTATTCATGTTCCTCTCACTGTGACTATATGCACAGTGCCAACCAACGCTTAAATAGTGAAGCTTTGGAGATAGAAATCCATTCTCATCAGATCTTACATTTCTAAGATGAATTATTTGAGAGAGGAAGGAAAAGGACTAAACTGTTTAACTCCACTTTTGAGTAGCCACCACATGCTTTGTAACGACTACACAGGAAGCTGGCCTTTAAATACAGTTTTGTAATATAGGCGAAGCTTTCATTTTATTAGGTACACGCAGTTCAGACTAATTCAGACTCATACAAGTTACAGTCGTGGGATTATTCCTACCCTGGTGGTGTCGTCCATCTGTATGGACAGTTTACGATACAAGTATAACCAGCTTTATCATGAATTGCAGCCAGTTAGTTTAGCTTGGCATACATTTACATACATCATGTACCTTTACATTATGTTTGTGGATGATACCATTTTCAAGAGACTTCCGAAGGTAAATGCTAAAAACATTCCTCGAGGACATCTAGCAGTTATTAATCCAAGCAATCGTGCAATAAGCCAAGACGTGGAATGAGATTAGAGCAACTTTATGAATGTCCCCCTCAATGAAACCGGGGGGGCGGGAGTGTAGATCGAGCCCTGGCTGCCCATTCAAATGTCACAGGCATTTGCTAGGATACCGGAGACGGGATTTTTAATCAAACTTTGCCTGGAGGGGCTGAGGGATGGAGGTGGTGAGGACTCTCACGGTTTCATTTTGCCATTTTCCAGATTACACTGATTAGCCGACGTGGAGCGATTCGACAATAACATGATTTTCACACGGACTTCATGCACAGTGACTCCAGAGATAACATCTCACTCTGACACTTTTAAACGCTCAGATTTGCTGCCATTTCAGATACATTTGTTTATTAGCACCTTAAACCACAGAATGCATTGATATATCACAAACGCACTTTAAACCTAAGAACCTGTGTGACACAAAGTTTTCTGACCACTTGCGAAACTGAAAATATGTATGAACCAATAAAATCTTCTTTTAGGAATATTGTTAATTTTATTTGCTGCTTTTATCTGTTTTGAGCTCTGTGGTTTTCTTTTCCAGAACCCACACAGAATAGTCTTCACCAAAATAAAAAGCGTCTGGTTGGCTAAAAACCATTGATTTGTCAAGAGGACACAAATGATACAATTGTGTGGTCTGTGTCTCATGAAGTTAAAACAGACTTTCCTTCCCTGTTATTATCTGATAGTTGCCAAAAACAGCTGTTACCTGTCCATTTACCTGTATAGGATAAGTGAATGGAAAGAAAATGCATGACAGAAGAAACACAGTGTCCGAGTCGCTTTATTAACATCTCCCCTTTCCAGGGCACAACACCTCCACCATGTTTGCACATTTGCACCTGAGTATATCAGGTCCTAAATGGCCTCCTCAAGAGTTTCCCCATTGAGGAGAAGAACCTGCGGAAAGGTCCTTTACTTTTGGGTGGAGGTGACTTCATGTGAATCCTCAATTCGTCAATGAAGACACAGTCACACATCTTTGTCTCCATGATTTGAAGGATCTCCCTCGCAGTTCCAACTTTCTTCAGCAGTCCTTTGAAAACAGCCTTGTGGATCTCGTCCACATTTTACACTAGGTGTCTCTCGATCAATACAATAACAGAAGAGCATGTTGAGGGGACGTGAAGCAGCGTAGATTCACGTTATGTTACGTGATCCATTACCAGTGACCGATACCAACAGTGGAAGGAGAAGCTAGCGGGTGTTTTAATCCATTGTGTGAAGTTACACAATAAATCTGTTGAACAAAAAAGCAGCATCTTTGGAACAAACATTATAAGTAAGACCTGCAAGAAAAGACAAAACTTAACTTTTAACTGCATAAAAGTGTTTCTGCCTGACTGAAGAATAAAAGTTCATTGGTAAAACGTATGTGTAATAAAAAGATATTAAAAGAGCAAACAAATGATTCATGTGAGGCGTGGGACTTAAACTAAACTCTGTTCCACCAAGCAGCAAGGAGCTTCTCCCTCCAGTAACCATAAATATCACATTTCCATACATTTTTCAAAAAGAAAATCCACCATGTGAATGTGTGTATAGTCATCTCATTATTCTCTCTTCTTCCGCAATAATTTTCTCATTGAACCAACTCCAGATACGCAGTGAGTTCCACAGCATCCTGAGCTAAAGGATCGCAGTAGGTGACGAGTCTAGAACCGTCTCCACCTGTAGGACTCAAGGTCAACGCCAACCTCAGAGATCCACTGAGATTCAACTCTGAGTGACGCACTTAATTGTTACGTCCCGGAGTGCTGCATTGACCGGCTCGGAGCGAGGGGCCGTGACCGCACGCCGGCGTTCAGTCATGTGTTGAAAGCCGTCCCACAGTGCAACACATCTCGGACTCATTTCACACCCGTTTTCATTTGGAGGGATCCCAGCTGTGCACGTGTACACTCCCTCCTGATATTAAGTTGTTGTACACGTTCGCGAGCATCTCTGCATATGTGTTCGCCTTCTTCCCCGCGTGCACGTCCCATATGTCCCCTGCGTTGTCTTTGTGTGTGTGAGTCTGTGCCCTGTGTGTGTTTGTGGACCTTTGTTTAGTCTTGTGACACAGGCGCGGCGGTCACAATAAAGGCAGCTACGCCTCTCAGCGGGATTTGTGTCGCCCGGAAGATTCCTGTTAGCGGGGAACTTGCTCCACACACCTGCTCCTCTCTCCACACTCAGTAGGAGAACATTTCACTAATCCAATTTAGAACCGGAAAAAATAACAGACTTCTGACTTCAGACTTCTGATGTGCTGCGCGGCTCTGAAAATAACCATTCTGTGCTTTCATGTAGCAATGCTGTGGCCAATGTATGTTTCTACGAAGAGGCTTCAAATCTGTGAAGATTATCCACAAAAAATGTCTTAAATGATTGAACTACATATAATTTCTTGCGTTTTCATCTATAAAAACCTAGTCTGTGTTTATCTGGTGCATTTTTTGAATCCGTCATCGAATAAAAATCTAGACGCACAGAAGCATTACACACCGAGTCTGATACGATTTATTATTCGGTTTGTTCAGAACATTCTCAGCAGGAGATCAAATGGACTCGAGCAGTGAGGAGAATTTTGCCGTCTGCACAGTTCTTGAAAAAAAAGACAAAGAAACCGTTGGGCCTGTTTAATGCAAACTAAATCCTGATTGCTTCAGTTTGATTCACTTGAAACACCATCAACTCATAGAATGCATTTTATAAAGAAGAAAACAAAATTCAATTCGATTCGAAAAGCAATTTGATAAAAGGGAAATGGGGTCAGAGGTCACTTTGAAACCCGTACAATTAAACCTGCAGGGGTCAAACCCTCTTCCTTCAAAGGCTTGTTGTGCTGTCAAGACCCTTTAAGAGGCTTTTGTGTGTCTAATAAACATATGAGTCAAGTGTAAATGGATGGTTACATGGGTGCGTCCCTTTTACCACTTGTCCATTTCATTATAGAGCAGTGGATCCACAGCTGATCCACGAATGACAGTTCAGGTATGCATGTTTATTTGTTATTTCTGCATCATATCTTTAAAATACAATGAGGCATCTCGACAGTCGGTAGAATGAAAACCAAGATCTGTTTTGATCATATTCGTTTTCCTCCTGGAGATAAAAGAGGTTTTTTTTATAGCTTCAGTGCTCGATGAACATAATTTGACACAGGGAGGGTTATTCTGGTGTATTCTCACTGAAGTGCTGCAGAGATACACAATGGCTGTCATCCAGTCACATGTTACTCCTGCTTGTGTAATTACACCCGACAACACTGTGGCCTTATCCTATGAATAAGTTTAAATATTGAAGGCGTCAATTGAGTGATGAAGGTAAACCGGGTTCTTTGGTTGTTGACTGCTTATTGCCGGCGTAAGACTGCGGTTGAGGTGACGTGGAATGGATTCGTGTTTTGGGGTCAGTGGAAAAGCACTGACGCAATGGGCCTGTGTGATCTGCGTGACAGAAGGGAAGCAAACTCATGTACGTGGAAACCCTGTGAGACGTCTGCAAACAGGGCAGGGCAGAGAATGGATGTTGTACACCATCTGCGGAGACCTCCTCCCTCGGCTGTGTGTCCTGCAGTATCAGCTCAGCATTGCTAAGTGCACAGGGCCTAAAAATCCCTCCTCACTCACACTGGTGCTTTGTGTGAAGGGGTTACATCTCCTCGGCTCTGGCCACAGGCGTCGTGTCTTGACTGTTGTGCCCATCTGGCTTTGCCCTGCCCTGTTTTCCTTGAATGAGGCCTGGCAATCATCTTTTTGCTTGACTCCATGTCTCCTCTCCTCTCATGGCCTCATTTCATTTAAACTTCCTACTTGTTGTCTCATCCTCCACTTGACTGTGCCACTGATGAAATGTGAAATACTATACTTTTGTATTCAAAGGATCCCACCGGGGTTTCTCTCACCCTTTCAGGGGTCAGTACCTTTTTATGCCACAGCTTCCTCCACACTACATGTTGTTGTTACATTTACGCCTGCTGTCCAAACTACTACAGAGTTTTTCCAGCACCTTAAACGACTGCATTTGCTTCCTGATTGGTTCTTATCAGTTTTATGCAAATTGTTGCAAACACTTACCGTCCACCTCGTGGTCGCTCGAAGAAAAGAAATCCCTGATCTTACTTTTCATCTTTTGCTGTTTCTCATTTGTAGTATCTTCTGTAACTGAGCAACCAACTCTGAATAGTAAATCTGCTCTCTATGCAAACTCAAACTCGCATGGCCAGCGAGATCACTTCTGACACAAAGCTCTTCTGGAGGGATATCGTCTGAGTTCTAAATCACTGTTAGAAGACTAACACATATTGATATGGATGCAGCCTGAGGCTACGGTACAGTTTGCTTAGGCTCAACATAAGCTCCGCCTCTAAACTCCTTCACTCAGCACATCTGGTGCCTTTTATTCTAGGAACTCGACACTGTCCAGAAGTATTACAGAGAACTGAATTCACTGCAGTATTTTGATTTGTCTGGATAGAATACTGGTAAATAATTTTTTTCACGTCAACGTCTTCATTTCATTGACAGCCTGTTATATAACCATATAATTAGAGCCACAGAAAACATATAACTCACAGGCTGAGTAGTGGTCTGCATGTCAAGTCAAAAGAGTTTTATTTACCTTATGGGCTAATGTTTTTGGAGCAAGCCCCCTCCTTGTATCATGTGGATGCTAACGAGTAAACATGTGTCGATTACCTTTGAAATAAAGAATTACCTCTTCAGAGTTTTGCCAGTGAGCGGTGCTTTGATGACTCGTTCTTTCAGTTAGTTCAACATTAATATGTTATCTGTAATTAATAAATTATAAATGTGTTCCAGTCATCAAATAACAAGGTAATTAAAATAAATACACCAGTGTGTGATCTTTAAAAATTGTCTGGCAGCCGACAATTTAAAAAACTGTTATGCACATGAAATAACACGTGCCCTCAATTTATTAAACTTCTATTATAATATTTTGATTATATCCCTGATTTTGGGACGTTCTGATAAATGTGACTCAACTGAGGTTGAAGCACTGGCTTGAAATGTAGTGCCCCCTGCTGCTCTTGCAATCTGTCCTACACGTAATTTGATCATAGGATCATTTCACCCCGAATCCCAAATATATTTTAATTCGGTCCAAGTGATGTCCCATCATGCATAGAGAGGACTGAATTGTAGAAACATAATAATTGAGGAAATGAGAACAAATCTAAATTGAGCTTGTCTGATCTTCAGTCCAGTCCTTACAACACAAGAATTACAAAATCATACACCGTGATAGAATAAAGGATCAGGACATAAATCTCTGACTGAAATCCCAACATTGTGAATATAATATAGGACACATCAGAAGAAGCTGCTCTGTCAATTTTTAGAGTTTGAAACACTCTCTGTTAATAATTGATGGTTATTAGAAATGGCACAATAGCGGGACATATAAAGCGCCGGCTCTTATTCATTCAAATAGAGGTCACCCACACTAGGTGTCTTTCTTCTGTGGTTTATAAATTGCCTCTCTCTCTCTCTCTCTGTCTCTCTCTCCGTCTGTCTCTCTGTCTCCACCCGCCGTCTCTCAGCGTTGGAGAAAGTCGACTAAATTTAAATGGGATAAATCATGAATCTGATTAGGTGAATATTCCCTGTGATCTGGAGGGCAGTGTGGAAGGAAGGTGATGAACTGAAAATGATGAGAGTTCTTTCATTTTTTATTTTATTCTTTTCTCTGTCTGTCTTCCCCATCCGCCTGCCCCTGTTAGGAGTTTAGTTGAATCATTTATCAGTAGGGCAATAACGTGAGGTACTTCATTAGATGGGGAAGCTCTCCGGTGTCAACGCAGCCGTCTCCTAATTGAGAAGCCTTTGATGAATCCCGATCAGAACTGTGACAGTTTCAACAGACACGAGACAGTCGGCTGTATTACGAGTCGCCACAGAGGTTTCATTCTCCCCTGTAAACATTCAATAAGTCATTATTAACAATGTCTTAAGGTGGAGTGAAGTCCACATCCCAAAAATAAGTTGAGCCGGAAAAGAGGTGGTGTTCTTTGACGTAGAGTAGAGGGTCGTCTGATGTCCCTGGGTGACACAGACAAGACATTTCAGACCCTTATGGAGACTAACAACACAGTCAAAATATACTGTGCACCGTCTTGTGTTGGATAAAGGTCAGCGCTGTTAAAGAATTCCTCAATGTGGCCAAGAATTGTTGGCGTCTGACACCTCGGATGCCACCTGCGCTCCACCGGTATCAAGACTTTTTTTCCGACCTTCCCGCCATGAAACAGAATATACTGCAGTTGAACTTTCCACTATATTTCAAAGCAAATAAGAGCCTCGTATTTAATCGCAGCGATCCTTCTCACATTAGGCTGAAGATGCATTTCACCGCAGGTTGGAAGGTTAGGAGGCTGCATTGACTTCCAAGTCTGATGACTTCACATTATTCAGTCGTAGACCATTAGCCGCAAAAGGTTATTAGCTGAAAGTTTTAGAGCTTTATCAGAGTTTGAGGTTAATGAAAAGGAATGGCATAAAGTTATTAAATGTTATGGGTTCTTTGCCGGGTCTGTGGCTCAAGATATTCTAGAACAAGTCCTAAAAGATTTAATAGGGACACAAAAGGTTTTACCGACTAACAAATGGTTTTCCATGCTTCAGTACAGACTGGTTTTATGTGCTTATCTTGTCCACTTCATTTATTCTTAGAAACCCTGTAAGTTAAACAAACCTCTACAGAAACAACCGATGAGAGTATCCAAGACAAGTGATCAGTGAGAGAATGTGGACAGAGCTGAAAGTAGTGGATAAACAGCTGACATAGCCACAGTTAATGGATAAAAGGTGAAACTGGTTGCTAAAAGTTAAACAAGAAACATTTGGCAAGTAAAGAAAATAAAGGTGAAACTGTTTGATACGACTCACAGTAGGTTAAGAGTCATAGAGTGTAAATAAAAAAGAATGAGGCATCTCCACTCTCTCCCATTGTCCAGAAATGAAGCCAAAATAATGCAGATACAAAGGTTGCCATCATGCAGATCCCGTCAGCTAACATGGAGGAGTTAGGGTTTAAGAACTATACTGCAGTCAGCCAACAGGTGGCGATCAAGACACATTAACCTTCACATTGGGAGAACAGTCATGTCGACCATTTACATATCCAGTCTATACAAACAAAGTAAAAGCGTATGTAGATAAATAGTTCGGTTGAAACAACACACACACCACACACAAACAAACACACACACACACACTCTTAAACAATACGAGGATCACTTGTTATGAGAGTCGGACTGTGTTGAGTGACAAGAGGTGATAAGATGTTCTGTTCCTGTGTCCAATGTGTCTTTTCATTCTTTATTTAAGATTGTTGTTATTTCACACTGTCACACATTTCCATTTTCCATTTCACAATCCACCGAAAATGCGCTTAAATCTTTTATACAACTTCTATAATTTCCACTTTCCCTCACAGAGAAGTTGACGAGGAACAAACACTGGTTCATACATTTTCATCTAACCTCGGTGTCCTTTCTTACAAGGCACATTAGCTGGAGCCCCAGACCCTGAGAATACAGAGTGAAGAGTGTTTTATCATGCCAGAGACACTGCAGAGGGGAGGCCATTGATCTGTGAAGCCACAGTGTCAACCCTCTGTGTCAGACCCCCTGTTCTGCTCTCTGAACTATGTGTGTTGACTGCAAACCCTAAAGGTTTAAAAGCTACTTTAAAAAGTACCTTTCCACCTCACATACTTTCCACTGAGTGCAGGAGGATTGGCTGACGTGGACTCTGAACTGGAGGATGAAGTGCGTAAGTAGTGTTATTAGCCAACCTCACCTCACATCCCATTGGAAACATAGACAGAGGTACATGATCCAGACGTGATAAAGGCTTATCTCAGTGTTCAGACATGATGATGTTTGGGGTGTTGTGGTTTGTTTAGCCTCCAGATTCAAGGTCAGTGCGTTGACACGGTTACGTCTCGTCGACACCGGATGACTCAGGATTGAAACGTGAACTGATTTAAGCTGCAGATTTTTTATTCGGTTTTCTCAACACTATAATCTTTAGCCTCTACGTTCTATTCACAGCTCACCGAACAGAACTGTAAGCTCTCTGATTGAATGTGTCCCGCCTAAATGCACCTCGGGAGCCGTAATTAACTTCTCCCTTAAAATGTTATGTGCCCACGTTTTCCTTCGTTTGACTTTTTATGGAAGGACGTGCTATTTTCCACTCTGGTTGTTAATCATTTGGACTGATAATCATGTAAAAAGAGTCTAATCAGCTGAATGAGTCGGCACATGGAATTAAAGCAAAGATCCATTTGAAGCTGAATCAATGAACCAGAAGAACCAGTCGGCATGAATATGAAAATATGGAGTGGTGTGTTGGATGATGAAAACAGAAACTAAACTAAAAGGCATGGTGTGTTGAGTTTTCCACTTCTGACTCCACCAAGACAAGTGGAGTAGACTCTTATATAGGCCTACTGGGAATACCTGCGCCCCAGTGTTCCTCATGAATGATGACAAGACCACACCTACTGGGTGACTGCAACACAAAAGACAAGCAATCAGCCCAGCAGCCAGAAGAAATGGGGTCATCACAAAGTCCACAGACCACCATTTATAAAGAGACAGGAAACAGGAAACCTCTGCCAACAAAATCCTTTATCACTCTTTACCATTTTAAAACATAAAGAAGATTTTATATTTTCAACACTTTCTATAGGGGCTAGAAAAACTAATTTAATACAATATGTAGATGTTGCCATCCCTATGTAAGATCTATGGGCCACGTGGTATCGAAGCTTAATTGCTCAAATTTGGTATATAGGTCAGAAATCCGAGAGGACTGTAGGGCTTTGACATTCATCTTCCACGTCGACAGAACCCAGCAGCCATTTTCATGTGCACCTCTTGGTCACATCTCACTGGAGGCCACCCGCGAAGGAACCCCGCCCCAAGCGCTCCAGGGGGATATGCCTCAAATCTGGCGTGGGAACACCAGTGGGTGAAACTTGCCCCCTCAAATGCCCGTGAGCCTTTTGACGCTGTACACGGCCAGCAGCCGGCAAATGGAGATGTAAATAAATGGATTCCCAGAGGCACCCAATGATTTCCTATCCACTCCTCCATGTCAAGCAACATGTCTAGATGCAGGCAACACATTCCATTTTGCGATACCCCTTTATCCACACACACACACACGCACACACACACACACACACACAAACACACCCCCCACACAAATGGCCTCCATATCTCCCACAGATAGCATTGCAGTGACCGGCGCATTTGAGCCACAAACCCCTCTATTTTCCCATCGCTCACCCCCGCTATCCCTCCATCGCCAGCTGAGCGGGGTGTCTGGATGCTATCGCGCCCCAGGCAATCAGAGATACAGTCATATGTCACAAATAGGTGTCAACTCTTATTATTGCGGGGAGGGGGTTGAAGGCAAGTGAAAACTCACTTATCAGAAAGGACATAGCGGTGACATATTCCCCGTCCGTCCTTCTCTCCCTCTCTCCCTCCCTCCCTCGCTCTCTTTCTCCATTTGCACAGCCTGAGCTGGATATCACCTTTTTTTATATCACAGTCCAACAAGATTTGACCAATAACACAAATGTAATACCTCTCCCCTCTGCTCTCTGCCTCTATCCCAGTTGATTTAATGGACCTGTAAATTGCCAGTATAGTTTATTCAATGTGTTTTTTTAAAGGGAGGGAAGTGAGCCTGCAGGTATGGGAAGGACATACTGGACTTCATCTCTACTTTAATACAGTAGCCTTGACTATTATCAGGTTATTTGTTGAGAATTGGTGTGATTTATTGCTCTGAGTTTGTTTTGGCCTAGTTGCAAAGTTGATATGGGAAAAGTTTTCATATCTCTTACCTTTTTTTCCCCCTCCATTTATTACACTTCTTGTCACCTCTAGGTGTTTGTGTTGAGTTTGTATCTAAAACAAGGCTGCAAGCTCATATTCTAAGAAGTACATGTTAAACTGGAGCTAATGCGAAGCTTTGTCTTCAGAGTTTTATAATAACTTTTATCTTTCATTAAATTTTAGTATCTGCCATTTGTTAACATGGCATAAAGTCAATATGAGCATTTACAGAAAAATATATTAATTTCTTGATTCTGTGACATTTTACAATACAGAACTGGGGTTTAATCAAAATCCAAATTGTGCTAATAAATTGTCTCAATTTGCCCAAAATATATTTACAAAAGACACGATGGGTTTTTATATTTTTCATTTTACCCTGAGATATGAAAAGAAAAACAATAGGCAGGTTCATTCAAGTGGCAAATCTTTATTCTTCCAAATCAGTGAACTCTGAACATAAAAGTCAAAAGGTCTGACATGATTGAGAGAATAAAACCATAACCGACTCTTTGCTGTGCTTGAAGAGTAGCGCTCATTTTTATACAGAAGTACACTGGAGCTGAATAAAATACAGGACTCGCATCGTGCATCCTGATTGGATCATGGTGCGTTGACTCTGCTGATCCGTGATGCAGCGGTGGCAGCCCCGGGTCATGGAAAACGCGTGAACACTGCGTTCGTAGCTAATAAGGGAGTCAGCCGCGGAGTAGATGTAGTCACTTTATACAATGGATCCATATTTTAGCTGCTGATACGTCCTTATTGTGCAGCTATGCGGCTCTAATCTTTTACAGTGCGAAAACAATTACGTTAGAAGGAATGTACTGTAAGTAAAGTGCATATACATTATATACAGGAACGATGTATTTTACCATATATTCAAAGTACCGTATTTAATCTAAACTCATCTTTAGAGTCAAACTGAGACGAGCAGTATTTAAAGTTAAACTTTAAAGTTAAGTTTTATTTTGACTTTGAAATCCTCGATAAACGCATCATGCATTTTCACTTCACAACACTTCTTAGACTATTCAGTCAGTTCCACAGAGCTTAAACAATAACTGTTTAACTAATCAATTAATAGCTTCGCTCCCTGGGTGTTCAGTGCTTTCATTTAAACCCCTACCGACAACAATGGCAACATTGAAACTGTCAGAGACGGTTTTGTTCTTGTAGTTTAATTACCTCATCGATTTTCCATATTAGATGGAATTATGCCATTTAGCCCAGGCTGCGGCTCTGTCCTGCACATGTGGTGAGAGGACCCCAGCTGGGGACAAATAGATTCCACTTGCACTATGTTTTTACAGAGTTTCTGAAATGCACGTGTAAATGTTCGAGAAAACCTTATTATTTCATTTTATGTAATAGAAATCCCTTTCCCTCAAACTCTACTCAACCATTCCCTCTCACAATCTTCACCGTTATCACTAACCATCTCCCCATTTCATTTTCTGTCTGCTCAATAGTTCTGTGATTTTTATCGCACACTTCTCCTCCGTCACCATCTGTCCCTCTCTCTCTCTCCACCGTGGCAGAAGTGGAGGCCCCTGGACGCCGAATTCGTCTAGAGACACGGGGGGAGTAAAAAAAAATCACCTAGCGAGGACGAGTCAGCCATCAATCTCCCTCTCTGTCATTCCTTCCTTCACCCTCTCCTGCTCTCCTTCACTATCGCTTCCTACGTGTCTGTTCTCTATCACTGTCTGTCTATCCTCCCCATCCCTGTGCTCTCCTGCTCTAATCCCATCTTCAGTCAAGGCTGGACATGTGTGATGGCCCTTCTCTCTCCTCGATGCCATCCAGCCAGGACCACAATAAACCCCCTCTCAGCCCTCTCCTTATTACTCCTCTGTTTAGATAACATCTCTTAGAGGCTCCGAGCCATTGTATTCCTCTCGCTCACTGTCCTTCTGCGAGAGCCTTTATAGAAGGGATCCAGATGGGAGATGGCTTAGCTAAAGCCACAGTGGAAATCCTCAACCAATGGTTTCATAAGAGGCGCTATCCTAGCTGAGCTGCCACATTGGGTGTAATTTCCCTGAAACCACATTTCAGACGAGCGGCTAAGCACCGAGATGATGTTGGTTCAACTGGAAGCCAATCAGCAATTAAACTGCTCTGGAAAAAAAAACAGGCCAAGATCCATAAAGATAAAGTTGTGGATTAGGTTTAAACCTTGTTAAACACTTAAGGGTCTCAAAAAAGGGGGCCGGGTTGTGGCCTCCCATTCAGTGGCTAATGTCTGTGGATGGAGCCCGGGGATCACAGAGGGGTTTTAACCTACCCTGTCAGCCTAAATTAATGAGGTAATTAAGGGCTCAGGTGGAATTAGCGGTAGACACCTTAAGTGCCCTGGGGCAGCCAGATAGGCAGCCAGGATGTACAGCTACATTATAGTTAGAGGACCGAAGATGCCATAAAAAGGCTGGGGGTGAAAAGCAAAGGTCAGAACAGACGACTGTTGGGTCAGAAAGAGTTGATGTAGACCACGTCCAGTTGCTTTGGTTTGTCATGCCTTCGGGATGACGGGGGGGGAAACGATTTGTTCAGCGAAATCAAAGCAGTTTGTTTTCCACCTCAGGTCTGTGGCGACATGGGATCAGGCGAACATAAGGAGAATTTAGGAGGCTCTTTTAGGGAGTTCAATGTGATTATATTACATAGACTGCTGCAGTCATTAAATCATCCAATTTAAAGCGTCCATAAAAGACTCCCTCTGGAATAATATTCAGATGATGGATCCGTAATACTCATGCGCTACAGCTCCATGCCTCTTCTCTTTCACCGAGATTCTTCTTCATCGGTTCATCCTCCTCTATTCCTGAAATGCTACTCTGAAATGAAAAGAATTGAAAAGTATCTAAATGGACTTTGACTTTAAAGTGTAACTTCACACTTAGAGAATTTCAAAAAGTGCAATGAGAACGCAGTGCTGGGAGTGCTGCAAGACACACACACACACACACACACACACACACACACACACACACAGATTTGCCACCAATTAGCTAGCTAAAGCTAAGTTATCTCCATTGTCTCGCTATGCGCTACGAGTCAAATGGCAGCATACGCACTTTTCAACAGAAGTGTGGTATGAGGTAGAGGCTTCTCGCCTCAGAGCACAGTCATCCCATTCAGTTCGAACCGCAGGCTAAGGCGTGTGTTTCAGCTAGAAGTTCAAACAGTGTGTGCGTGAGACAGGAGCGGATGGGCCACGTCTCTGAATGGTGGAACAATTTGAGGAGTTATGGTTTTGATTTCAACAACAACATGGCCCAGTGGAACTGGTTGTGTTCGGTTCGCAGCCATTTGCCTGCAACACTTAATCAAAAATATTCACTGTCACTGCTCCTTGTTCAAATTCCCCCTGTATTATATAGAACTCATCCACCATGGCCAAAATAACAGTTTTTCTCCTTTTTTTTAGATGGAATCTTCATAAACCACTACCGACCACAGTGACTACTACATTACCTTACCTGCGACTGCTTCACAATAAAAAGCCACGCCATGTTTTTGCCAATTGAATGCTTTCACGCACATGCAGCAGTGGGAAATATTTGGTTTGGATTAGCAATAAGTTAATGCGGCTTTGACATTCTATTATGAGAAGCAACGGGAAGCAGTGAGGCTCATCGCAATGACATAAATGTATAAACCTAATGCTCGACTTAGTGCATGCTCTGTGAAGCCCTTGTGAGTTGCTTGTGTGAATCTTGGACGACTAGTCTTTTTACAGCCTTAGAAATAACTGTTAAAATGTAGAGGGACCATATACAATGTCACAGTCCCACAGAATGCCCAATTTCAGATTTATCGAAAACCCTTTTTTTTCATTCACTTTCTTTTTTCCTATAATATTCATATGATCAACAGACTGAATCCCTTTCACCTGCGTCCACTCGATGCAGAAACCTTTATTTTGATGTGATTCATGAGGCTGTAACTTAAATCTGTCAGCTGTAAACTGGTTTAGAATTACATTCCTGCTCACTCTCAGGGGTTGTTGATGGTTTTCAAAATTGATGCAGTACTCCAAAAATTGACTGAAGTAAAAGTACAAGTAAATAGACAAAAAGTAACACTTTTCTACTTGAGTAGAAGTAAGTCAATGCTCATATTCGCGTCTTGGCGGTTTCTTCACCAGTGACGCTGCAGTGGAAGAAGGCGGGGTCTAATGTTTGCTGCCTGCTCTGATTGGATCAGTGGACTAATTCCCTTCGAATTATTGACTAGGTTTAAGAATTAAAGAAAAAAATACAAACATGTTACATAACATCTAACTCTATATGTTGACCTTGTGATGGAAGGGGTGGCCTGTTGAGGAACGACCATGCCTCTCGCCCAATGTCAGCTGGGATTCACTCCAGCTCCACCAGTGACCCTCAAACAGGACAAGTGCTATAGATTATCCATGGATGGATGTAGTGGAGTGAGAGTACAACACAATTTACTTAACTGAGGTACAGACACATGAAAAAAATGTAGTTAAGTACAGTAATGAAGCAGAACAAGTACCTTGTTACATTCTATCTCAGATTTTTCATTTAAAGTGCTTATTAGAACTCTCATCAATAATCAGTGCGGTGATGTAAAGACAAAATATAATTAGAAGTCTCAGCTTTGCATCTGTTCGGGTTTAAAACTTTATTAAAGGGATGCGGGTGTTCGGGGTGGGGGGGGATTTTTTTACATTAAAATGGTGGCAAACTAGCCACATGAATGATACAGATAATTTAACATGTAGAAAGTGGAGCAGCAATGAGGGGATAGAGTACCCCCCCCCCTCCCCCCCATTAGTGATTGAGTCGGAGACACAGGTGGGTTTTGAACCTGTCGTTTTTCTAATTCAAAACACGGCGGGGGGAGCCCGAGTCGTTTTCTCAGGCAAACATCTCGAAGCCTTATTACATTCGCAGTGATCATTTTCTGTCCATCGGGCAGAGGTAATTAGGTTCCCCACTCACACCGCTCACACCGCCGCCGTCAATGATATCTCATCGGAGAGATTGCGGTATATATAATGAGTGATTGTTCTGGAGAACATAGCCTGTGGTTGTTCCTATCAATGACATCCACCAGCCATGCATTCATCCATGCGTTCATGGACGCGTCCTCAGAGACGCAGCGGACACGCTCAGAACAAGACATACAGAGGAATCATATTATTACACTGGAGTGAGGTGCATACCCAAAAGTACAACATCATTTAATTCACAAAGTCACAGTCCGAACTCAAATTAGTACTGGTGCGCCTGGAAACCAGTACTTATTCAGCAACAATGTCAAATGGTGGAACTGGTTGCTTTAAGAGACAGAGTGCAAATCAAAAGAAAGAAAGAGTAGTGGATAGATTTTTCTCAATAGCCTCATAATTACATATTATGTTTAAGGATAGGTGGTTGTAACGCTTCAACGAGTAGATGACTAATATCTTCGCATCATTGGGCGATGCTATACTTAACCATCCAACCATGCACTACAACATGAAGGGTCTGATGAATTGTAAGATGTCAAGATTTGTTTTGCTTCCTCTCTTTAAATAGGTATGTTTACAAATGATTCTAAAATGAATAAATGATTTGTGAAATTACCAACCAGATACAACATTAACCCATTAGCACCTAATGCTCAGAATAAAACATTTGTTTTATATATTTAAAGAATTCTTTGAAAACGACCCGCTAAAACATTTTCTGAAGAGCTGACAGATTTGATTTCTCAGCCTCTGAGGCAGATGAATTGAAAACATTTGATATCTTAAACATTTGCCTTCACCCTCAACAAAAAAAAACAAGTGGAGTTTACTGCAACCCTCTCAAAATGACTCCTTCTTGTTCACGATAGTGCCGAGTTCCCCAGCAGAGGTTGTGCGAGATGTTGTTGTCGTGACTGTCCTCTGGTGTCAGTCAGTAGTTTGGTTCCTGCAGCTTTGACTCTTCTCCTCTAACACATGACAAGGGACCTGCCGTGTTCTCTGTTGGACCGGCTCCCCTCCCTCTCGCTCTCCCTCTCCCTCTCACTCTCCTCTCCCTCTCCCTCTCCTCACTCCTTCCTCTCATCCCCGGGGTTATCCACATATGACACCTGTCAGGGCGACAGGGCCGATTTCATTCTCGCCTGCAGATATGACCTCTCCTCCTTTCTCACCTTCACACTTTAACCTTGAGTGTTCCCACTCAGCTGCGAGCTCTCCGGTGTCCCCCACTCCTTACGATACTGATGTCAGAGAGCGTTATCACACGAGACCAGCGCGAGCACACCAAGCGGAAGAAGCTCACTTCATTAGTTCAGTGTGAAGAACTGACAAGCAGCTTAAATCCACTTTCCTAACTTCCCCGTGTTCCAGAGGTGTCCAGGATCAGGCCACGGGGCACAGGTGAATTTGTTGTAACTGACATTTTCTGCAGTGGTGTTCTTCATCGTCTTCTTCTTCTTCTTCTTCTTCTTGCTTCTCCTCTTCTTTTTTTCAGGCTCAGTGAACTGAGAGAAAATGACATTTAATTACAGGAGAGCAGTCACGCAGTTTGGCTAATTACAATCCCGGGAGTTCAGTCATCACATCTAATTAACTTTCAGTTTCATGAAAGCTTAATGCGGCACCATGGCTGGGCACCGCATGGGCCACACCTCAGGAATATTGACAACTCTTTGGACATTAATTTAAATATATATATATATTTATATATTTATATACATATACTTTCTTCCTCCATTTAAATCGAAGACAAAAGAATCAATCGGGACAATATTTTTTAACCTTTTGTTTTACGCTTTGATGCTGGTTTAATTTATGGACGCATCAAATGTATTCATAATTGATCTAACCCTGCATTATGCTTAAATATAAATGAATATAATCAATCACCTGGACTGTTGGTGGCAATTCATGGGCTTATTGATTGTTAAGCACGCTGCATAGTCTGATTCACATTCATTATGACACTCTCAGAGGACAATCAATTCATTATTATGCTTGCCCTTGACCACATTGTTGGTGTGCTTACTGGGGCAACGTCCCTCAAGTGCATGCGTTTGTTGGTGTTGTCATTTTTACACAGTTTTAAGCGACGACCCTGCTCCTCAACCTCTGATGTTGCACAGTCTACAGACCATCTGACATGACCCACCTTTAAAATAGGGCATTTCACATCCAGATAACATATCACCGTGTAAATTGGGGCCACGTTTTATTTGCAGATGTTAAGTTGCAACAGCGGCCGTTAACTCTCTCCATCTTCCTGATCCTTTGCCATATGTCGCGCTGTGGGCAGAACCTTGGTGGGGTTTGTTTTGAGCACTCCACTGTCCTTTCCCGGCTCCGCACTGTTTGACATGATTCATGCGTGGGTGGTAAAAGAGGTTAGTGTTGTTTGGAGTCTGTTGTGGGGACAGGTCTGTGGCGTAGTCGTTTTTTTTCTGCTCCACGTCAGACTGTCCACAGCCCAAACCACCATGCAGCAGAAATAGCTCTTCTCCCAGGTACTGGCTGTGTACATTTTTTTATCTTTAGCTGGTCAGAGTCCTTCTGTTTGGAATCACCTCACTCTTTGTCGTGTTCCCTTCCCTCGACATTTATTTGTGTTTCCTCTATGCAAGGTCCCTGACTGCTTCCATGCTGTGCAGAAGCACAAGTTAACAAAGAATGCTATGAGAGAAAAAAATGGAAAATGTCCTGGGAAAATAATTTCTTAAAAATAGTAAAAGAAGATATTGCCCATTTTCACAGCCTTTATACGGTCCTTTTTTATTAGTTTTTAAAATCACAAATATGTACAGGTATATTATTATAATTGTTTTACTATTATATCAATTTTAAAATGCTGCATTGTGTTCAAAACCATTTTAATGCAAAGCCCTTCTCTGTCACAGTATATTGCCGGGTGACCTCCATGTGCAGATCCCCCTTTGGTATCAATTTGTTTTGGACCAAATTGCGTGCATGTGTGTCCTGCCTCCTGCTCTGTATGCTGATGTTGTTGATGGGATGCAAGTCTCTCTCCGAGCCTCGAGATCACACTAGTGCAGAAACCAGAGTGCTAATTGGTGGCTTGAAATCCCCTCAGTGCAGCCGGAGCTCTGTAAAGGTCACATCCACTCATAAAATGGAGAGCTCACTTGTTTCTTTCTCTTTTTTTTTATTAACTGGACCTGACAGACTTGGCCCTGAAAATCAAATAAATAATCGTATGGAGGTGTTCTAGCCCATGGCCCAATTTTTGTAAAAAAAAAGAAGGGAAGTCACAAAGGTTAGTTTTTAGTTACTCTCCGTGGGCTCTGTGTTAACAATCTAATGGTCTGAAGTAGATTTATGGCGTTTCCAAATCCACTTTTGTTAGTTTAACAGCATTAATAAAGGTTGCTGTGCCCGGTGCAGGGTTCAAAAGGGTTGTACTTTATCGGTTTATTAATCATTGGTGTGATTTGTGCATAAGAAAACAATCAGAGTGGAATCTCCCAATCCCCCTTTTGAAAGCCAGGTGCGAATTGCTATTATAATGACCGATTTTTCAGTTTGAGAGACAGATCTGCTTCCAAGCAAATTAAAAAAGAAAGAATTGAAGTGTGTAACAAACACTGTATTATATTCTATTCGTAACAGGAACACAATGCATGATGGTATATATTGCTTGGTAAGTGGAAAGCACTTTTCATGGTGCACCATGAGTCAAATATATAGGTTTAGGTTATTTTCATTAAACATTCAGAAAGAAATAAAAACTTGTGTCATTATGTCACATTTGGACAATAGCCATCGAGCTGATTACCTGAGTCTCTATGCTAACAAACTCGTAACTTCATATTTAACAAACTGATATCAGAGAGAAATGTTGATTCTTCCTCCAAACAAATGGGCTGCGGCTGCTTCACCCTGTGTTACCCTGGAACAAACACCGCTCCCCACCTACTAGACCTACAGTTCTTTAATGATGACACAACATGCCAAGCACAACACCGTGATTTAGTGTCACGCTTTACCGCTGGCCCTCTAATTCCCGGCCGCTCTCTCACGGGCGGAGGTGTGAAAAATGTTAGTGGCCTGCCATAATGCTGCAAACATCAGCGAACCCCACAAGGAGGATTAATGCCTCATCTTGCTTTTATTATGCTGTCCTGTCGTCCTTCGCCGGCCGGCCATTCATCCTTGTAAGATGTCCATATCTGCTGGCCGTGTGTGTGTTTGCCTACTCGTGTGTGTCCCCCCATGTGCATGTGTTACGCTCGTGTGAAAGTGCTCGCTTGAGACTTTGGAACTTCATCCCAGCGGGGGTGCAGTCGCTTGTACAGTTGCCGGCTGTCCAGGGCTACGTCTGGCTTGTCTTATCAATCTATCGACGTGGCACCTGCGCTGCTGGTGGCGCTGGGAGGCCGATGGGATCCGGCCGGGCCCCACCGCGGAGGAATACTAATGGGGATGCAGATAGCTTTTGGTTTGGCCACCTCAGCAGACATTGATCCCCCTGCGGGCTTCCACGCTGGTGACAGATGGACTGTCACCTCTGAATGAAAGGAGATTGGGACACGTCCTCTCACATCTCCCTCAGTGGGGTCCGCTCTCTAACTGTCTCCAGCTCTGTACGTGTCGCCTCCTCTGTCCTTCCTTTCTCTTTCTCCGCGCTCACTCCTCCTTTTACCACCTCCTCCCTTCAGCCTCACAGTCAGGGACTCAAGCCCGTAACAGTCAGGGTGCGGGTTAAAATCTCTGCGGCTGCCAAGTCATTTACAGACAGCCTATTTGGAGATGTTCCTGAAGATCAAACACATAAAGTCACAGAGGGAACACTCTCAACTAAAAATAACTTTAATTTCATTAAGAAAGCGAATGAGGCGGCGTTGGTTTGTGCTGGTCAAGCAGCGAGTCCTCTGTCTGTCTCTGGAGAGGACTGAGTGATAGAGCTTAAGAGTGCGGGCTGGCTCATGATGAAGCCGGTGTTTATGTAGTGGTCAGTGTGAGGAGCAAACCTGTGTGACTGGTGCTGTGTTCAAGTCTCAGGTTTAAACGAGGAAAGTTTTTCTTTGACTTTGAGATAAGTTTGAAACATAAAAAAATTTTTTGCAGAAGAATATTCTACAGTAGCGATGAGCGTGAGGAGATGGAGCGCTTTTGAAAATGTCAAATCGCTAATTATTATTATTTGATTATGTCCTTAAAAATCTTTCAGTGGGATCTGAGCTATAGCAATTTGTGTTGTCATTAAATGAGGGTTAATCTAGTAATTGTTTTATCAAAGGTTAATACATTTTTTTCTAGCCCTAACCCCTACTCACTCAAGTTTTATTTTGTTTGTATTTAAATATTTTGGGATTTGGTTAAACTTGCTAAATATTAGATGCCTCCATCTTCTGTTAATGTGAGGATTATCTTTAGATTTCCCTTTATATCAGATAAATATATATATATATATTATAATTATAATTTTTTTGGCTTGTCTATCCATTTCCAAAAAAAGCCCTGAACTCAATATTAAGACCGTTTGGTTAAATCCCTCTTTGCCTTTTACCTGTAGTTAGGAATTTCGTCTATTTGTGTCAAATTTGACAAACCAAGAAAAATACATGAATAGATAAAACGTATTACCCTGAGGCATTTTCTATATATATATTACCTGTTGAGCCCTTTTGGCTCTAATTCTAGCACAAACAACCCCCCGCATCCCCCACCCTGCCCCCCCCCACTCTCTCATCACCAAATCCCACTTATCAGCCGGCGGCGGCTGCATGGTATTGAGAGGAGCTGTATGCAAATGACTGGGAGGGAAAGGCCAGATCTAATCTTTAGGTTTATTCTAATTAAAAGTGATTTACTTTCCCTGCCATTCCCTGAGAGGGAAGCTTAATGTCCTGTTCTCAAAGGAGATGGCATCCCCTAACTCAATTAGGTATGAGAAGATGCACTTGGGTAAAGTTTACTGTGCATGGAACTGCTTCACAAGCATGTGGTGAAACCTTTCCACTCAAACAAGCAAAGGACAGAGAAAAGTCAAGGTGAGGGTTGTATCTGTTTTGCACGTCGGGGAGAATTGACAGGGAAACACATTCTCAGAGATTGTTTTGATTAGATCACTGCAGCCCATAAAGAACTGTGTCTGGATTTCAACTTTGAACTCATTAGACTTTTTCCTCTGGTCTCCTCCAACAGTCAGGTGCAGGTATCTGATGAAACACAAACAGATCGGCTGCTGGTTGAGGTTTGAGTCTTTCAAAATCTAAAATTAGAAGTAGAAGTAAAATCAAAATAGAAGAATATAAAATAGAATTCTCAAGTTACAGTTTGCCCCAGAGGGAGTAACAGGCCTAAATCCTAGATTGCAGTCTGGGAAACACTACTATGATTGGACAATATATATATATGACAATGGGGAGATTTCACTAATTTTTTTACGAGAGGAAAATGTATATTATTCCAACTGCATTCCATGTTTGTTAAATACTGAGTTAATACACATGAGTGGAAGCGAGTGAGTCACATGGGAGGGATCACTCTCCCAGGACGGACATGTCACGTGTAGCAGGGAATGTCAATAAAATAACAATGCTGACCACATTCATGTCTACATAAATGGAGAGATGTATCAATGTTCAAAGTATTTATTCAAAAAGGAAATGTCTGACACACATGAAGAAAGCTGCAGTGACAATTATAATGATGGAGGTTTGGTCAGTAATATGTGAGTTGGCATATTGTACAAGATGCTGAATCGGCAACGATAAAGCACAAGGAGTCCTGACAGAAATGTCAAGTCAGTAACATTGCTGTAACATGCACTATTGATAGGTTATTGACAGGTTATTGAGGAATTATTGACAATTATTGACAAGTTATTTCCTTGTTAAACCATGATATGCTTTCCATTATTATGTTCCCCCCCCCATCATGCAATGATCCAAAAGTAAACTTTCCGTCTTCCCTCCTTTTCTTCAACACTTTTAGTATAGAGTTTCCCAAAGTGTGTTTTATTGAATCAATTTAAACAGTCGTACTAACTTTCACATATTTTTCTAAACTGTCCTTGCCTCAGTCACCCACTCACTCTGAAGCCCAATACCACAATACGTTCTTCTATAGGAATTCATTTTTGAGAGGCCATGAAGTATTTTATGAGAAAGAACATTTCTAATTCTAAGAGATGAGGGAAACTGTTTTTCAGGCATTTCTTTGAAATGTTCTTAAAGTGCTATGTGAAAGCTTTAAGGCCAGTATAGATAATCATGGCAACCATTACACAACCACTGGTTTTGACAGGATATTAATGTTTTCCTACCTGGGGTCAAAAGCAGAGGGAGATGTGGATAAGATGCATCGCTCTCGGCCGTGCATCCATCACGCCCGTTCAGACTTGCTAATAGACGGGGGTGAAATGTGCATTTCCTTCTCAGGTCCCTCACTGACACGGGCACCATTTACTGCTGTCAACAACCTTCCCCTCCGCCCTCCCTCCCCTCATCACCACCACCACTTAGTGAATAAAGGTCAGGCAATCAGGCATCTGGAAGGACAGCTAATTTGTCATCCCTCGACAAACGTGTCAGCGTCCGATCTTGTCCGCAGGGCTTGATACCGCAACAAGCCGTAAAGGTTAAGAGATTCAAAGAACGCTGCCCTCCCCTCGTCCGCCCCTCCCCTCCTTCCCGCTCGCCCTGTCTCCATCTCAACAAGCACCACGCGACAGAGCAGAAAATTCAATTTTGGATCTGATACTTCGAGGGGCTGGGTGGTTTCGCGGCTGTGACTCTTCGGAGTCTTTAGGCATGTCGTCCGCCGTGCCCAGTTAAACTCTGCTGAAGCCCCCTGGATCGAGACGTCCCTGTCTTGTACATGTCATTCTCAGCTAATGCAGCATTTCACTGAGCTGATAACTGGGTTTCTACCCCCCCCCCAGCAATGCAACACCAAAAAGAGTGTGCTCACTGAGAGGGAAATAATCAGAGTAGATGGAGATTCTCATTCAGAGCAACAAATGTTCCCCACATTTTTTTAATAACAAAATCACACCAGTAATTTTAAATCTGGATTCAGGTGAAGTTCAGATGCAGTCAACCCAGACAGTGTGTTGGACCTACGCTCTGCCCGTGTGATTATAGAGGCATTACAAGCTGTCCCTACCGTCCCTGAATGCATCCTAATAACCTGCTTACAGAGGCCATTTGCAGCCGCAGGTGTGTATGTGTGTGTGTGTGTGTGTGTGTGTGTGTGTGTGTGTGTCCCTGATCCCCAGGAGTTTAAGTGACAGGATCTGAGAGAGACACTGAGGGAGAGATGTGAAAGAGTGACTTAGATCAGGTGAGTTCACCAGGCCTCTGTGTGTGTGTGTGTGTGTGTGTGTGTGTTTTGGGGATAATGGAGAGTCTGACAGCAGTGTTCCAGATGCACTTGATGTTCATCATTTACTAGAATGGTTGTCGCCTCACCACACACACTCACAAGAAAATACTTTAGGAATTAAGTTGCAATGGTGCTATCCGATCTCCAGAGACTCTGCAGCGAGTAGCAACCGGGACTCACGAGGCAATGCTCAGGTTATGGATCATCACTACCTTTGCTACCTGGACTACTTGTTTTTTGAACCATCATTTGGCTTGGTTGACAGCTCTAAATATCACAGTACTGATGATCCTTGAGCACCATTGGTCTGGAGAGGAAGTCAAGAAGCCAAGCATTTATCCTTGAACTTGAACTCTGTTAAACCAACACAGAATTTAAAAATGAAGAGATTTAAGTTGAAGATTGTGTTTTCAATTTTGTGTTGTATATTTACAACATAATATTAAATCAACATTACAGCTTTCAGTTAAACACTTCTGGCCAAGAGGCATGAAAAAGCTGCAGAAGGAAATTATTGAGCCAAATATTGCTCTGAGGTTTCAATAAAAAAATAGTATTTGAAGGCAAAACGGGAAGTATGTATTGCACATGATATAATGCATGATAATAATGGAATAATGCACATTTAATTTCCCCCAAAAAGCCACTTTCAGGAAGATTCCTGTTGGTTCAAAACTTGTTCTGCCTTCAGGACTTTAAAGATGGTTTATATCTTTCCTCCAACTCGTCACCACGATGTTATTGTGGAGAGTTTCCTGGTTTGGCTCATGTCCTGACGTGTGAGACTTGTGAAGTGATTCTTTATTGTTCATTAATCTTCTCTCACCTAAAACATATGGTGAGCATTGTTGTTGTGTTTTAACACCTCGCCTGCCACAGTGTCTGTATTTTTTCCGCTTCTCTCACACAGGGTCTCGTCTTTGAGTCTTCCTCTCACCTGCTCGGCTCTCCCATCTCTTAACCTTTACTTCTTCTTCATGCTCCGCTCACTCTCCTCTCACTCCCCTGACTCGTAGCCTGCCACCTACAGAGCAAATTACCATCAATCCGCACGATGAAACCTCACCGTCACATCTCTTGGCGAGGGGATATGTGCGGGGGAAAAACACACACCTGCCTCCTTCTCAGAAACAGATAGTTTGTGTAGCTGCTATAATCTATAGATAGCTGTCGCACGGCGGGGGGTGTCTCAGTTGCGCGCCCCACTGCTCTGAGCTAATGTGACTGTGGGCTCTTCTGCAAAGTGAGGCAGGCGGGGAGAAGGGGGGAGTCGAGCAGAGAGAGAAGAGGCGTGAAAAAAGAGAGAGTGGCGAGCGGAGTGGGCGAGGGAAGGTGGATGGCATGCTGGGAAGGCATCACAGTCAATGTGCGAAGCCTAATCAGGCCCAATCTGCTTCACCATGATGCGCCTGTGTATTTTGTATGTATCTAAAATTAAAAGCTGTTGCACACTCGTTGCTGCATTTCATTATGCGGAACATTAAAGGCATCCAGTGGAGTTGATGGAGCGGGGCCGGGAGGTGTCCTGGTGGCTCCTGGATGTGTTTGCATCACGTTATCTGAACGTGGAAGCACAGGCATCGGCAACAACTGTCGCAAAGGGAGGCGGAGCATCCCCTCATGTCTCCATCTCTATCAGTGAAGGTGTTAGGGTGTCGGCCGGGTGTCAGCACAGATCGAAAGTTGAATCTGTTTATATGAACAGGTAAGTCTACACTGCAAAAAGGAACACGGCAAACATTTCTAGAGATAAAACCCAGCAGGAACGGACAATGTGTTTTTTGAATAATATGTGAATACAACTATGATAAGGTGGCATCATTGAAACAGTTCAGTTTATATGTTAATGTTTATATTAATGATTTGATTATTCAGATGATTTTTTTATCAAAATATTTCTCTTTTTCCCTCGATTGGTCAAATAGTCTCGATTTACACTCAAATATCACGTCTTGAAATGTCTTGTTTACCAGGATCACAGAAAATCGTTACACCAGAGAAGATACAACTTGAGAATACTTAATATGTTTTGCAATGATATATATAAACTCTAATGATTCAAAGGACAAGAAAGTTGCTAATTATATTTTCTGTCAGTTGAATTTGATTCATTCATTTATTGATTTTTTTCGCTCAAAGCAACATCAGAGGATTATATAAATCAACTCAACTGTAAGAGACCGTGCATGAAGACATTTAAATAACATGATTACCTACTTTTTACAAAATGTATACTGAGCCTTTTAAGTCTTAATTCTTGCTTAAGTCTTTAACTTGTTATCATTTCATTTATCGATTCAACCAGATTTAGTTCAAACTAAATAGTGGTTACAGAGAACTGACAAACTCAAAAGTAAAAGTTAAGATAATTGTACTTTTTCCTTTGTACAATGGCACAGCAACAGAGCCATCATCAACATACAGTAGTCTTCATTATTGTCACAGTCAACACAGTAGCTGAGTATGAACTGGTCTGTAACAGAGGATATTAACCACTGGTTTTTGTACTGGTCTCTGTGTGTGGCAATTTAAGACTCGAGAAGTAATCTGAATAACTTTTAACTTGCACATATAACAGTGAGGATGATTTGAACAACACAATGTATTTGCAGCCATCCTCTACTCACACACTAAAATCACCAAGCAATGACTTTCTTGCATGATCCAAAATGACATCACATTCTGTTTCTTGGACTGTATATACAAGCTCCAGATTTGCGGAAACAGAGATGTCATCTGTATGTTTTCAAATGTCCTTCATTGTTCAGGAGGCAGTGCTTGTCAGTGTCGAGGTTGGAGCTTTACCGACTGTGAAGTGGTGACTAATTTGGGGTAAAGAAGCGTGGCCTTTTGATCTTTGCGTTGAATAAAGCTGACTGTGCGTGCCTCGGCGCCCCCTAGGCCTCATTGTCAGCCTGCCAGCACGTCATCCATCTCCCATCACTGATTTCTAAAACTGTGGAATACATCATGCAAATAATCAGCCTGGAAACAAACACGAGCGGGCGCCTTCCCCCAAAGGGAAGAGGCAGCCATCTCTAATGAGCAGGGTAAAATTGGAATATTCATACCTCCTTTCTTCCGCGGAAACGATTGAGTGATTCCCTCCTCTCCGCGCCGCTCTGCCCGATTTCTCTCTCTCTCTCTCTCTCTCCCCCTTTCATTTACTGTTCAATCTTTCCTTCCGTCTCACCTCCATCCCTGTACCCGCTTCCTCTCCGCTCTCATGTCTTCCTGGAACGCGACGATAACCAGAATAGGCAGCCGGCGATGTTGACAAAGCCGTTCGCAGATTACGCCCCGGATCACAGTCGCAAAATCTGCCAGAGAGGAGACGTTTGTTTGTGTGCGAGAATCAGTAATGAATGCACAAGAAGAGATTATTAGGAAGGAGATGGAAATACTTCTTCTCTTAAGGAAAAATACTTGGGGGGGGAAAAAAACTTAATTTAGGATATCTGAGGAACCGGTGAAAAATATGAAGTGGTATATCTCAACATTAATATTAAATGTCAATGAAACCACTGTTTCACCGTCTAAGCGCTGACCCCCCAACCCCCCTTGTGTTTGCACTGCGGACAGGTGTTACTGAAATGAAAACAGATGTGGGATAGCGGAGGAAGAAGAAGATAAACGTTGTGATGCACCTCAAGGCCAGCGATGGATGAGGAGAGGGATTTCATGTCTCTCTTGACCACCTGTTGACAATGACCTAGAATAAGAGAAAAATGACCTCCATGGTATAAAAGAAAGAAATAAGAAAGTTTCATTTGCTCAATGCAGAAAGAGTCTTTGCATGACAGGGGGATCTGGAGAAGAAAGCACAGCAGCATCCGTTTGCTCTTTCTTTTTAGTTTGTATTTAAAGGTGTCTCAATCCGTTAGTCAAAAAAATCAGAAATTTTCAGATTTCAGCCTTTTATGGGAAGCTTTGTTGCCAGTAAATATATATAGAAGATATTAATTTTAAGTTTAAGTCTCAAAACCAAAATCTAATAAGTTGCAGTTTTTTGTAACAAGGTAACAAGCAAGTGAAGAAGTGAGTTGATTCTGATTTAAAACAGTTTTTTTTGTAAAGTAAAGTGTGTCAAATAAAGTTAAACATTCACCAAGATTAGCAGATGATGATGCTTCAATAAGGGAAAGTATTGACTCAACTACCACTCGAATGTGAGAAAGTTTATAAATTTATTATTTTTCTAATTAAGTCACCCATGGGATATATGAATGAAGACTTTAATCTCTTATTTTGGAGATTGTCCAAGAAGCCTTTGCACTGTGAAGGAGCCGGCATCAATGGAGGAAAGTAACATTAAAACATGGCGCCAATGAGCCAATGGTGGTCAGAAACTCCACATGGTGCCTTCTTTAGGCTCAGAGGAACAGGATACCATTGATACCAAGATATCTTCTTAACAAAATGTATTCCCTAATGATTAAATTTGTTTTATAAGTCCTCTCTTCTCATTTACGATAATAGAGACCTCTCATATTCCCCGTCTGTGGTAACATGAACTCTGTATTACTAATGTCTGCTTCTTATTTCAATTATCCAAGCTGCTTGTTCTCATGTTACAGCCGCCAAGCGAATCGACTAAATCCCCCTAAACAAGAGATGTAAACCCGTAGAGGAGGCTGGAGGTGAAGTGTTTACTGAAGTTGTTATGAGATGCATTTGAAGGCAGGTGGTGTATGGAAGAAAAAGAACCCCAGATGAAATGGAGGAAGGGCCATTGGGACAGGCGAGCTGGCTGTGATAACGAGGGAACAGCGAGAGACAAGAGGGGTGTTAGTGGCAGGTTGAGGAGCCCGGAGGCAGGGGAGTAAAGAGGGCCATTTTAATCAAGTTGTGTGCAAAGGGGGAAGAAAACCCCAGCCTCTGATACTGCTGTAAGATGTCAACACTTTATGATGTTCAGGAGGTTTTGGGAGTTCAAGTGAGCCTGCAGTCTGTTGAGATGTTTATATTTATCCTACCGAATGATTGTTGAATGATAAAATGAGCAGCGCTGAGTCATTCATTGGAAAACATGTAAAGTATTTGTCATAGAAGAAGCGATTATGTTGTTTTTGCTGATTACTCAAAAGCAAAAGTAGCTTTTACTTCAAGTCTGTATGTACTGCTCACCTCAGCGTTAAGTGACTCCAAATAGCACTTCTGAAGTTCTTGGACGTCGGCTTACGATTCCTTGACATATTAATAAATAAAAAATATAAAACTTCGATCTAAAATAACTTTGTGGTTACCAGGAGTCAGTTTTATTTCCAATCCCGGCCCCCAGCAAACCCACTGGGGACCAATCAACCGACTCGACGAGGAAGAGACCAAACATTTCCTCCCGGCTGACAGGCTGTCACCCATACATTACACTAATTAGCCTACACTTCACTAATTATGTGTTACTGCCCAGCGATGGCAGCGAGTGTTAAAAGAAGATCTTTCATGCAGATTTTGAGAAATGAGACTTCAAACGGACACTGAAAGAAAAAGGGAGGAAATCAATCCCTTTAAAAGGTGACAATTGTGACAATTGCTTTCCTCATCACAGGGCTTTGATCGTCTTCTCCAGAGAGGATCTGACAGTTGCTTGAAGCACACGATTCTTACTTGTAAATCTTTTACCGTGGTTTGTACAAATAAATTATATACAAATTATATTCCTTAACTGGCTTCATGGAGGGAAATGATTACAAATTACTTTTAAATCTGTGTATAATGAAAGTGTTTTCATCAGAGATTTACAATCAGGGCCAAATTATTCATTTCAATTTCTATCTAATTTGCTAACCTGGGTCATCCTGACCATTTCTGATTCTTTTAATACAACAGCACAGCTGAAATGAAATTGACACATTTTAAAGTGATAGAATACAGAGAAATATGGCAGCAGCCTCTTGTTATTAGTGAGTTGTAGGGGTTTTGCCTGAGCTTTGCTCTTTGGATTGGCATGGGGAGGAAATGTATTTAATAACACCCAGGGGGGAGAATAGTGTTGTTGACAGGGCTGTGGATGAATATGGAGATGATGAAATTATCTCTCTAGGGTTCCAAATAGATGATTTGAATTGCAAAAAGTAATTTTAAATAACGATTTCATTGGAAAATCAAAGGAGTTTAAATTATTTTAGGAAAAAGTTGGGTTGGATGATTCAGCCGTTCTGAACGATGGTGGAGAAAATGGCCAAATTGTCATAAATATGTTTTACTTGAATTCAAGATTATGGATTAGAGCAGTAACTCTCTCCGCTGATGTGTTTCCTCCACACTATGACATGATTAATCAATCTGCAATCTTTCAGAAAAACACGTTTTTAACAGCTTCCCACTGTTTAATGTGTTTTCATATTTGCTAATAAACCGCTGGGCAAATAGATGGTGTTGTTTTATTAGCCCCGCAACGTACATCAGTCTAACTGTAATCAAATTGTTGGAATATTTCTTCCGCCTCCTCAGCACTGTTACACCACTTCACAGCGATGATGACATCTATCATCTATTTCTGGCCGAACAGGGCGGCCTACTGGACTCAAATATCTCAATAGATTTGACAGGTGGAAGCTGTTGCCAGGCTGCGGTGCCGATGAGAAGCAGAACACGCAGACATTTCCTCTTCTTCTCAACACAACCCATTCTCTTCTGTATCTCTGCCTGGAGGTTAGCTTCGATCAAATCACTTTTGCATAAACAAGCAACAACATAGTTGCATCCTTGATTTCTCAGTGTGAGCTCTGTCTGCATATCCTCTAATAAAGTCGCTTATTAACAATCCAAAGATTCACGGATGAATCAACGATGTTTAGAACCGACTGCGTAGTCTATACACAGTTTATAGAGTCATGTACTGTGGTTATTGTTGCTCAACCACACTTCTGAGCAAGTGATCGTCCAATCACAGCTTAGCAGTCCTAAGTATGGCACATCTCTCAAGCTCTGGTTTCTCCCCCGGCCGAAGAGGCGTGGATGGGGCCACGAAGGAAAGAGCGATTTGTAGCATTCACGATTTTACAATGCAATGAGCAGAAGTGTAGGAAATAGATTAAATAGTAGTATTACCAGCTTTGACATGAGTCGCAATTATTAGCACATAATACAACTTTTGCCTTAATTCTACCACAGAGCGTGTATAAAGATGGATGACATCACGGCTCCACAAAAGTGAAGCCAAAGCATCTTGACTGCTGCCTGGTGGCTGCCCGCATTATTATTCATAAGCCCCGCCTCCTCCGTGTTAGTGGATGGGGCATGGGTCAAACTAAGAAGCAAAAACACATGTCACATAAATTATTCTCAAAGATGTTTTTGCCATTTATGATAGTGCTCGTGCACATTTATTACATACGTTTGTATTCAATTACTAATTATTTATGATATGATCAGCAGGACCTTGGTAGTGCAGCTCCATCCCTTGATCGTAACAGACTCTGGCTCCAGATGATGTCTTCTGTGCAAGATGGTAGCATTCGAATCCTTCAGCATTTGGCTTACTTACTTCAAAGCTAGGGAGCATGTTACATTTCATTATGAGCCCTTTTGCTTTATAATGAATAGCAGTTGCCATGTAAACAGAGACAGCACTTTGTTTACCTTAATCGTAAACCTTAAAAAGGCCACGTTTTAAAAACATGTGCAGCATTAAAAGAAAAAAAAGAAAAAAAAACTAGGTTATGTAAGAATAATTACCGTGATCTTCCATTTCATACTGACTGCAGCTTTACAATCAATATAACAACAATATGTTTTTTCCCCCATATATTCAAGAGGTGAGAAAACGCTTTGATCGGTAGATTTGCCAGTTTTTTTTAATATGTGTGCTGTGGGAGAACAGAACGTTTAACTGTCACACAATCAGGGCTATTGTATTTGTAATTCGAGTAAGCAAGAAAATGACCTTGTTCAGTGGGCAGGCAATCTAAAGGGCTTATGGCAAAAAGCTCACACTCAGTATACAGTGCAGGCAGGCGAATTGGCCACAAGGTCAGTGAAACGTTTTCTTTAATTCTGCTGATTTGCAATAGAGCCGTACCCCTGTACAAATGCTCAAACACCCAAGTTGATGGGCAAAACAAAATCTAACTGAAATGAATTTAGCTGGGATTTGTGGCAACGATTGCTCCGTAATTGCAAAACCTTTATTTAGATTTCATCCTGCAAGTGAAGATGGAAACGCTGAGGCTTTCTCTCTCTGCCAACAGATCTGATTTTGTAAAAGTTGATTAAATCGCTTTACTTGTCTTTGTCTTTCACTGACATTCAACAAGGAAGTAAACAGTAAAAATCCCCCATGAACGTTTTTTCTTACGCAAAGTGTTGGATTAGATATTTACAAGCTTTAAATTCACAATGAATACTTCATAAAAAGCGTTTGACAGAAAGTGGCTAACATTTGTACAAAATACAGGTTTATTCATTATTTTTGATGATGATGATGATGTGAAGCTTTTAAATGGGATTGGATTGGCTGTTGAACAATAACAAATTCTTACACCACATAAAGCATTAGTTACTTTTAACTTGTGCAGAAAAAGGCACTGAAGCAAACTAAATCCCCTTTACTAATGACTTTTAACTGAAACTACCCCCAACACCGGTAAACGTGCAGTACCAGTGTTAATGTATCACTAATTTATCAGCACAGATCCAGTTATAGCCAAAGTACCGTATCTCCTTTAGTAACCCTTGTAAGTGATTAGTTTGAGATTCATTTATTGTCCTTTGGTCTGAAGCAGATCCATTTACACTAATGTGGAGGAAGGGGCTAGCTGTAGATATTCACTGTGGTCTTATTGGCAGCTGGCGAGAGGGTCATTACTAATCTAAAGGCCCTCACGGGAGGGGAGAGAGTGGGTAGTGGGACTGTTCTACATGCGAGCCTGCATGTGTGTGTTGGGTGAAAAGGTTGAGACACCGCAGCGGGGTCACGCTCATAAGATTGTGGGGGTCAACGGCAAAGATCAGCCGAGGTCGAGCTTGTAATGGGAGCCATTTTTCATTTCTCATCCCGCGCTCCGAGTTAGCAGCCAGGGAGAAGAAGTGAACTGCAGGAAATGGCATTTCAATGTGTGTAACCCCTCGCCTCCCAGCGTCCCCTCTTGACAGGGAATGGCAGGTCCCTCTCATCCCTCTCCGGCCGGCTCATATATCACTCACAGCTCTCGCACCATCTCTCCATCCCAAGAGACGGAGGCCTGAGAGAGCCGGAGGGACGAGGGCAGGTGGTGCCGGGCGGGCCGCTCTGCAATCTAGCAGCTACTCAACAATCAGCGACACATCTATCACCGGGCTGGAAAAGTAATTTTGAAACCCGACTGACACACATACACGTGTATCCCCGGCCTGTGATATAGATGAACCGCACATGACAGCCACTGAGCTGTTGGCCCATCAACTCCTTTTGTTGTGCATGAGTCCAGCGTATAGACCGAGCCGAGGTTGAAAAAGAGAGAGAGGCCGCCTGCAGAATTGCTCTCCCTCTGTAAACCCAGAAGGTCCCGCCACTTGGTGGCACTAGCAGCCAAAATCAATGAGAGAAAACAGAAGGGGGGGGCTGTATCTGGGTGTTACAGATAGAGCTGTAGGAATATTCAGTTTCCATAATATAGCACGAGCCATGAATATTCTCAACAGCAGGCACAGGACTATCAAAATAAATCATGTGCTGTAGAGCTCTTACTGAAGATGAATATTTCAGTTTTGGGGCTGCTGTGAGAGCATTCGGCTCTGCCAGGAAACAGTGTGGGCAACTTCATGTGGGGTGAGTTGTGGGTAGAGGGACCCTTTGAAGGGAAATCAGCACAGATCCACACACACACACACACACTCTGTCAGTGAACCTTTTCACTTCCCGCTCTGGTCCCTAGTAAGAGGGCCGTTAGAAGTGGAACACTTACCGAGGCCAGGGGGGAAAGCTCGTTTGTGATTCAGGTCGCGACGGGGTCTTAATGTCATTGGCCGGAGCTCAGAGGGTTAATTGAAGACGTCTTGTCATCTTTGTCAGCCTTGACCCGTCCTGTAATCTGATTGGATACAGCAGTGCCCCCGCCCTTATTCTAACCTTCATGCTGTTGTTTGATAATGACCAGGACATAAGCATTCATTATCATCATGAGGGTAAAGTACAATGTAAAAGAAGCAATCAATTGTTTTACCTATAGTTATAATTTATTTGCCTATGCATAGTAGAGCTGAAACTTTTAGCTCATTAATTATATTACTCAATTAAACGTTAATTTAAAGTTAGTTCAGTTGGATGTTTGACCTTCACTGTCCAGTGTGCAGAGTGTTTATATTTATATGGGCAGTGGGTCCTACGACACAATCAGCTAAAGGGACATCAACATCTTTCCATTTACATTTTTTCTCATGCAATACCATATAAAAAAATCTATATAATATATAAAAAGAAATGTTTGTATTGGATGGGACTTAAAATCGTCAAGCTTTACATATGAAACACAAGATATTATCTGAAGAATATTGATTTAAATAATACTTTTTCAGCTTAGAGGTTTGTCATATAAAATACACTAAATACATTTCCAAACGCAGACCATATTTTATCAGCCGGAACTATCAGATTTACATTTCTCTAAAATCCAAACATAAAAAGAAAATACAAATGCACAGAACAACAAACCACAAATACAAAAGCCATTTTGGATTCTGAGCAAATAACTAGAAGGGGAAATGTGTGTTTGCCTGTTATTGATTCAGGAAATCCATACAGCTGCCAGGATAACTAATATTTTAATTATTTAACTTATTAAACTGATCATATATTTCACATTGGAACCAAAAATTCAGAAGACATCCCATTTGATAAATCCAATATGACAATATAAGACAGAATATTTACAACCCCCTGTAACATTAATGACTTATATTTTTGTGTTCTCCATATTGTTACAACATGCAGCTCACTCTGTTCTGCTGATTATCATGAGGCAGTTTGTCTTTATAAATATTAATTTCCTTAATTTTCTTTGCCAAGCCCGAGGCGTCCGGTGCAGGTGTTTTATTTTGTATTTTTTTGTGAATAACACAGAAGACGGCCGGCCAACTGCAGCAGGAAGTTTCTGTAATGACTGTCCCCAGTGCACCCTGGGTAATAATCAGCCCTCGTTTGTCATAATAGCAGGTAAATACTGGCGCACAGACGCCGTCGTCCTCGCAGTAGGACGCTGGCAGCGGGAGCGGCCCACTGTAATTTTTCACTTTCTATTTTTTTTGCATGAGGCGAACAGGCGGTCGCTCTCTGACGCTTGTTAGTGTTTACAGACGCAGCAGCGTGAATGAAAAGGGCAAGTCGTGAGAGCAAGAGCAAAAACCTTGAGTCACACTCGGGCTAAAGTACAAGAGAGGAGAAGTCCACCATCAGGGATCGGCATTTATTATTCATAAGTGATTCTACAATTTCCTTTACAACCCTTCCCTGGTTGATTGCCCATTGGGGGAGAAACAGACGCCGTATTCTGTGTTATTATTTAATAACGGAGGAATTAAGACGTTGTTTCTGAGAGGGGTTACAAAATGAACAAAGCCGAAGCTCCGGGCAAACTTTGTCGGTTGAGCTTGCCGTCTTAGTGAAGAAACTCTGAGATAAGACAAATGGTTTCAAATGACCTTTTGAAAAGATCACCATCCCTCCGTTCGCCCGAGAGAGGGAACGCGAGAGGGATAGAGAGCGGCGAAGAGAGAGAGAGAGCAAGAGAGAGAGAGATAGAGAGAGAGAGAGAGGGGCTATTTCTATATAGCGAGGGATAAAAGTGGATTCCCAAACTGTGCGAGCGTGCGCCCTATTCGTCTTCCCCCTCTCAGTGCTTTCTGCTCCATTTACACGAGCTAAGTTTATTTGTCTCTGTCGAGGACTCAAGCGAAGCAGCAGAGGGGGAGTCATGGAGGGGTGGGCCGGGGGAGGGGGGTGTGAGGAGGAGGCGGTCGCTCCTGTGTTCTGTTCGTTATCCAGTAACTGACAATGCTCGTGATTTTCTTTCATTAGTCGTTTTCTTTTTTTTCGTTCTTTTTTAATGAAGAAGTTGAGTTGCCGCAGTGCTGCAGAGGGTCTCCACGCCTCGGCCACATGGGCTTTTCAACACTCACCATTACAGCTCGGTCCTGGGAGAGCCCGGGCTGCCTCGACTCTCTTGTCGTACGCCCACTCACCAAGGCCCTACATCCACGTTTGAAATCTATGTATCGCTCTATGGCACGAGCGAGGACCTATGGCGAGTGCCGAGAAGAGTCCACAGATGTTTAAGGTTGGAAGACGCCATAAAAGAAGAGAAATAAATACTAGAAACATTTCAAAGTGGCTGTTGGAACAATATCAGTAGATGTAATTCCTTTTTTAAATGCAAGGTTTGCACAGACAGAGATGTGGAATATTCACCACTCACAGAGAAGAAGCTTGTATATGTGTGAACAAGATGACACCTCATTAAGCCGCACTTTTTTACTGAGCATATACACCCAGCGCTCCCACTTTCTCGTTTATCTAAAAATAAAATAAAGTCTCTCACTGCTTCACCGTTTATCTTCTTAGTTTGGCCCATGTTCCGTCTATTAACATGGAGGAGGCCAGGTTCATGACCTTCACTGTAGCCAGCCACCAGGGGGTGATCAGGGCACTTTGGCTTAACTTTTGTAGAGCTGGCATGTCGACCATCTTTATATACAATCTGGTCTGGACTAGTCACTGGTTACTCGATACAATCACTCATCCATCCTTCCAGCAGGGGCAGCATTTCTTCACTTGATATTTCTGAAATAGTGACGCATTCTGAAGCAGCTTCCACTGCATCAGCCGCTATAAAAGTTTAAAGCCTGTGATATTAACGTTATTCAGTTCACCTTGTGAATACACAAGAAGCATCAACTCCCGTGAAAGATCTCCCACTGCGGCCCTGCCAGTCCTTACAACATCACAACTATATAAAACTCACCAGCGCCCTTATCTTAAAGTCATTTCTCCAACTCTGTGTGTAGTCGTTGGTTTATTCAGTCCCCCCCCTCCTGCTGTTCCTGCAGACATCTTTGAGCCAAATGTGACCCTGTGTAGCGTGCAACTGTCTGCGCTTTATGGGAAAAATGCTGTTCATTAAAGGTCGCTGCAAAAAAAACAACTAAACACAAATATTGAGACAACAACTCCCACAGTTACAAATGTCAAAGGGATTTTCCCTCAACGCACGCTGTGGGTTTATTTCTGAACTTCTCTCTTGAATTTGTGGGCTCCCTGCAAGAGACCTCATCGTATCTGCTGCTGGATGAGCCCACTGCCGAGTAAAGGCATCAACTTAGTGCTTATTTGGTGCCGCACCAGGGTGTCACCCGCTCGCAGAATTCAAATGGAAAATGAGGACTTGTGTCTATCAAATGTGTTGCCGTCTGTGTGTGTGTGTGTGTGGAGAATACACGGGGCTCCTGAAGTCCAGACGGTGGCATCACTTGTCTCCAGGGCTTAGAATTGGTCTTAAACCTTCGCCGGGCTTAATCATGTAATTAACGAGTAACGGGGTCTGTCTTGACTCTGCCCTCGGAAACATCTGTGTTTTCCGAGACAAAGATATCATTCGTGACCTTTCAGACCAGGAGAGGCCCGGCTACCTTAAGGCATTAGTCTTTTATTTGCGGCCGGGGCCTTGTTCTAAACGAACGTCTTATTGTTATGCGGCGCGTGATACCTGTATGTGTGTGTGCATATGTGAGCTTTTGACGCCATTAAAACGTCCACGGTGTGTGTAAGCGCTCTTGTCTCGCAGATCATCCTCCGTCACGATCACCCGTCCAAGGTCTCCGCTGACGGCTGATTACCCGACGCTGGCATTTCGAAGCGGCGGTTGCGGTCTCTCCCACTTGGACGTGTCACACATCAAGCTGGGCTGAGTGGTTGTTTACAGCGTCCTCGCCTTAATTTCTCATCAAATTATCGGCTTAATGGTAAGACACGTTAGATTGAAAGGGACATATGGATTCGGAGAGCGGCCATCAAACGCTGGCCACCGCATTGGGGTTTTGGCATCTATGGTGTCTATTAGCCAAACAAGCCGAGGTCCTATTTAGCGATAATCAGCAGAAGCACTGTGGAGGATTAAAAAAAAAGAGAAAAAAATCTGCCGCGGGCATTATTTTCCCTTCAGCCCTTCAGGAGTGACAGGCCTATTATACAGTGCCTGGGATTTATGAGATGATCATCTTTGATGGCCCGGGTTGTCTGTCGTTGGCTGTAATGCTTTCTATGGTAATGATGCTTCCCCTCTGCCTCCGACCACGGAGCCGCCGTCCGCCTCGCGACTCCGTCTCTCCGCCGAGAAGTGATCGTTGACGGCTCCATTAAGGGGTGAGAAAATATTTTCATTTCCCCCCCAGCCCCCCCTCCCCACGACCCACTCCTAACCACTCAGAAGCTTTATATTCACTCATCCGCCCGGGTTTATTTATGTCGTCTTCTCCGGCGCGGGGATGCATCAGGTTTGAACTTGTCGCTGTGATGGAGGACGGGGGTGATTGGAAACGACCTTGATACAACTCCTGCGCGTGGTCCCGGTGTAATGTCGCCGTGGGATCGTACGAGGGGAATCGAACGCGGTGGCCTGGAACTGCGCACGCTGACTGTTTGGTCATTACGGCCGCCCCCTGGAATCAAGCTGCAGATCTCACATCCATCAGAGGTGTAAACCCATCTCATCTGTCCAATGAAAAAAAAACACCTGTCACGTTGGGCACTAGATTTATACTGATGCATCAGATGTATGTAATATACCTCTAACGTGGTTTGTTTAACGGCGCATATTCACAACGCTTATCAATTTCTGTCTGGAGGAGCTGAAAGCAAACGAAAGACAGGGCCGGCTAAAACAGCCAGAGGGCCCAGAGGCAGAGACTAGGCCCCCTGAGGCCCCCTGAGATCCCTCAATTTCCTTGAAGCAACCATTAGGTGCATGGTCGTTCACATGAGGCTGCTTCATTAAATATTTAACTGAACCACAGAAACCAACCAGCACTCCTGAAGTGCGGAGCTAGGAAAAATATTAAAATAGCATTTTGACACAGAGCACCTCTACAACAGTCAAGTTTCTTACAGTTTCTGTAGTTGCTGTGGCAACCATGCATCTACATACTGGTGATATTTGTCGGATAAACTGTGGGACTAAATGTTCCTTCAGGGGTTTGAACATGCTCCTATTAAATCATCTAAAAAGCTTAAAATAGTTTTTATCTGTATTACACCAGCTTTCACTTTTTATTCAGAATCTACTCTGTACACAACGGAGAAATAAATGTATACAAATAAATAAATATATTGAATAACATGGTTTTACAGGAAAGCAGTGGTATAGAAAACTTTCTTCCTCGTTACCTAGATAAGTTTGACTAGATACAATCACTGAAGGTGGGTTTCTGTCTTAGGAACTTCCCTCGGGATATGTTCCCCCCCAGAGCAGAGAAAGTTTCAGGAGCTAGTTTTAAACAGGAACTTTTCTGGATTCAGGGTCAAAGTTCACCAAAGTTAAAGTCAGCAACACACCAGGCTGCAAATGCTTTATTCCTCGCTCACACGTTGGAAGTGAACAGGAGTACATTCGCCTTTTAGTGACCGTGCCCTGATATCACCGATAAATTATTGTTTTATCAGTGTTTTATTGTTTAATACAGGTAAAACTGTAGGAATTAATATGTTCGCATTTTAAATGATTATTTGCTCTACATCCATCCTCATTTGATCAAATATACAGCCAGGCTATAACACAGTAGAAAAACAACTTTTATATTTGTTGAGATTCAACTTTTGCAAGAGACACAAAACAAGCTTGGGGTCAAACGAGAGGTGAAACTTGTCTTATTTCAAATCGTAGATTCAGTGAATTTCTACTCAGCAACACAACAGCGTGCATGTTGATCTCTGGGAAGCGGCGCCATCGTCTCAGTTGTGTTGAAACTCAGCGGCTCCATTTGAACTCGGAGTCAAATTGTTTAAGTCACGCAAACGTCAACTTGCGAAACCAAACAGGAGAAAAAAAAACACATCTCCCCCATCACAACCGTTTATGTATTTGAGAGTTGCTTCATCTCAGACTCACAACAACAGACGGAATATGAAATCTGACCTGAGAGAGTTGGATCTTTTGACACCTGTTTTTTTCCACAGTGGGAATCGGAGCTGTAATTGCTTTTGAGGGCTCCCTGATCCGTTTACACCGCATGCCGCGTCGCCGAGCTGGAAACACGATTCCTATTTGACACATGTCCTCTTTTCATCTGCTTTCATGTCTGAGCCGTCTTTGTGATGATGTTGCTGTGGGGTAGACGATTGTTTTATACTTTGGACCCTCTGGGAGGGGAGGGGATGGGGGGGGATGATTTAAAAGACAGCACTATTGATACTTTTCTTTTCAGTGTGGAGCTTTGGGTCCTGAACTACACACTCCACACTCCACACTCAAAAATTCTGTCAATAAAATGAACAACCAAACACATTTCCCCTCAAAACGAATAATACAAATTTTGCAACAGAACCGTCTGTAATCATCGCAAACATTGAACAACACCGAGGCCGACACCATAAACACTTGAATTGCAATCCAATATCCTCGTTGTTATTCCCCCACTTTGGATTTTGAATATGGAGGTGCACGTTCCAATTATCCTTTGTCGAAACACAAATGCCAAAGAGTGAAAAAAATAAATCTCTCAAATAAAAAAACTAAAACAATTTGTTTTTTTGCAAAGTATCTGAGCTTCAGGGGAGTGACAGGAAGGAGACGGCAGTATCGTGGTGAGAGTTAGTGGCCGGGTCACTGGATTAGAATTAGACTTAACCATTAAGCAAATATCAACCTTTTTTTATTATCTCCTTCAAGGAGGTTATGTTTTTGTTTTTATTGCTGGATTTACAAAAAACTTTTGAACGGTTTCTTTAATATTTTGAGCATTTCCCCCATTTTTCGTAAAAAAATTAAATCTTGCAGGTTAAAATATTGTTATCTGTGAGTGTGTTTACAATTTGGTGCAGATCCAAGTATCGGGATCTAGTGAATTTACAGAGGGGGCTGTAGGGCCTTTGCGGAGGGTACGCCAACCACTAGTTCTTTTCCATCTATTCAGATTCATTTATCAAAGCCGTGTTTTGTCCCTATTCCTCCATGTTTGTTTTGGTTTCCATCTCCTTGAATGATTTAATATCAATGCCAAGTTAATGCAGCTGTCCTTGTCTTTGAAAGAATTGTAATTGTTCCTCCTCAACGAGGACACGTGGACACACGTTGAGAGGGAGATGAGATGAGAGATGGCGGATTCCTCCTGTGCAGAGGACGAGGACGATGGCCTCCTCGGGCTGTGAATCATTCTTTCCAGTTGACGCTAATCACCAGCTAATTAATATTTGATGTGCCGGCTTACGAAAACAAGACGGCTGTTAACCTGTACATGCTATTGATTTAGCTCCGGTGCCGGTGCCGCGGCAGATCCAGCAGCCTGAGAGCGAACACGGGGAGGAAGCTTCTGGTAATTTGGAATATATAAGTTAAAAGGTATATGAACGACATTAACTGTCACTAGATGTCGCACTAGGAGCAGAACCTCACACGAAACCAAATTACTGGACGGCTACAACTCCCCCACTTCCACGTGTTCAGAACCGCTCCTGAATAAATGTACCTTGTGCACAGGAGAGCCAACAAAATACATTCCAGCTCTGGTGACTTTTTATTTTTAATATGAACATTTAAGTTGAGCCAAACACATCCCTCCTGCATTGTTCAAGAATGGGATTTCCACTCCTTTGTCCACAACATTGCCAATATAGTTATTTCTTGGCCCACTTCTCATCATTCAACCAAGATCTGTAAATCTAATCAACCGCCTGCATGTGTTTAGCTGTTAAATGAGGTAAAATATTGTTTCTTTATCATATTTACTCGACAGTTTCTGGCAGAGATAAGATCTGATGCTTTTGATCCTAAACCATCCCAGTATCAGATCAATCTGCACTGCAGCTCCATGCCTGACAGTCGAATCTGCATCTTTTCACCATGAGACTAATTGTTGCTGCTTTATTCTCCTGCCTTCATCTGCCCACTTACACGTATAAATGAGATCTCTCCCGATTGGGCGAGACACATCTGCGGTGCAGAAGTGCAAAGAGAAAAAAAAGGTCCTGATGAAACCATCTCCCTGACGACGCGTGTTTTACAGCTCGCACACAGGCCGCTGAGTTAAACGCGATGCAAACACGGCAAATTGAATCAATTTGCCTCCGTTAAATAGATGTGATGCGTCGAGGCTGAAACGCGCAAATGAATGAGAACGAATTTCTATGTTGTTTTGTGTGTGTGTGTTTTTTTTTGTCTCCTCTCGCTTGATGAAGGTTCCAGAAGATTGTTTCTGTTTAATGTTGTTTTGTGTAATTATTGTTTCTCTGTCTGGTCGGTTTGAGTTTTTTTTGATTATTTCATGTCTTTGTGGCTTATTCTCATCTGTAGTTGTGTGCCTCTTTGTGGTGTGTGTTCTTTTTCTGGTTATTTAATTCCACCTCTGTGATCATTTTCTGTCTCTCTTCTGTGTATTTGATGTCTTTACAGTCACTTTTTTATTGTTGTGTATTTCTTTCTGTTAATTTTGCGTCTTTGTTGTTTTATGTCACTTTTGTCGTTTTGTGTTTTTTTGTTGTTACTTTATGCCTATTGGTGGTTGTCTAGTATTTCTTAACGGTAAATTTTTTGTTATTTGTAGTTTTTTTATGAGTCTCTGTTGATGTTTTTCTCTTTTTTACTCTTTTTGTTATTTGCTCTCTCTCCGTGGTTGTGTTGTGAGGTCGTTTTGTGTTTCTTTGTGGTCATTTTCTGTCTGTGGTTGATAATTTGTCATCTCTCTGTGGTTGTTCTCTGCCGCTGTGGTAGTTTTATAAAATGTTGTGCTCATTTTCCATCCTTTTGTGTGTTTGGTTTCTCTCTGTGCTAATTCCTCATCTCTCGGACGCTTCATGGAATTTTGTGGTCATTTTGCATCTCTTTATAGTTCATTACTATCACTTTGTGGACATTTTGCATCTATTTGCAGCCGTTCTCATCAGTTTGACCATAATCCAGAGCTACCCTCGGCCTCCACTCGGGCTTTTCCTCCTACATACACTCTCCACATACACAAAGGTAAAGGATATGTAAAGGAGACTGTCTCATCTGCATGAATGTGGCCAAACACTGTGTATGTCTCTCAGGGACACGGCTGTCATCGCTGCTGACATATTGATCAAGAGTGGCCTTCCTTTTTGTTGCGGACGGCCTGCAACACTTAATGATCAACGCGGAACACAAAGCTTCCAGCGACGCGGGCACATTGACAGCCCGTGATTAAATCAGCAGCAGCGGCGGCATTGTGGACGACAACGATGATAACACTGAGGGCGCTTATCAGAGGAGAGGACGGGCGTGCAGCTTAACACCGCCGCACTCGGACGCTCATGGATGCTGATGGAGAAAATTAATTTCGGGCTAAAAAGCGGAGCATTCATCATTAAACCGAGTGGTCGGGGCCCCGGCGCGCGGGAATTTCTGCAGAGCTCATGAATAATTGTTTCCAAGCGTTATGTTTTGCCTGTCAGTCACAAGTGCTCTGCGTTAGCTGTAATACATCTGAATTAAGCGGCTGGTGGCACTCCGTCACGTACACGCCGTCGTAAGCCGTTAAATACATAAATCGGGTTTAAATGAACACACACACCACTTGTCTTGCCTGGTTTGCAGGGTAATTCATCTTCCAACTCCAGTGATTCTGTTATGCAGTCAAATTGACAAGTAATCCATTGCTGGTGTCCTTGTTGTCAACACTAAGGTCATTTCTGATTGTTGCATTGAAGGAGCAGACTTGCAGCGTTGCGGCACTTTGCGGGGTGATGTGCACTGTGTAAGTGAGTCTGAGCTGCAGTGTAACAACCTGCTCAGGCTTTGTTTGGCAACAGAATCATTTCAAAAGAACTCCTGTTGTCTCTTTCATTCCCAGCATCCTCCACAGAAGCGGCACGTCGAGCTGTATTTTCCTGGCATCTATAGAATCTCCGTGCAGCAGAGAGCGAAGGGTGCAGACCTGTTTAATACCTGTCGAGAGACTATGTGTGAGCCGGCTTTAAATAGATCACAGCTCATTATCCACAATTACTTTTCAGAATAAGCTGGGAAACGAAGAGGAAACCCGACACGGTGGTTTGTTAAAAAGTGCTTTCTGCAAACCTGAGCAGAGGCGTTAGATTGAGCTGAAAACAACTTTATGTTTGATTAATACACTTGAGATTCATTGTTTTGAATATTCTTCTCGTATTTCAAGGTCAAGGCAATGCAGTGTTTTTGCTTTGTTAACTACATAACTATAAATGCACTGAATAGAAAATATAAACATTATGTTGTTTTTACTTTTTGTATATAGCTATACAATGTCTGATATTGCTTTGTGGGTGGGAATGGCAGTTTCTCACATTTTGAATCTTTTCCACATTGTTACATTTTTCATATTTCTCTAATTGTTTTGCAACTTACTATTTGCCAATAAATATGTTGGGTAATATAAACCCAGCAAATACAAAATAACATTAAAACATCACAATTGTGAGTTTCTGAGGGGGACAAGTTATACCTAATATAAGTTTTTCCAAGAATTTACGGACGTCTTCAAAACTAAGTCTTGTGATCTAGTAACCATGTGAGGGTTGAAACGATTTCCTATCATTGTGCTGATGTTTGCATCATGTGGGAGAGAAGGTAATGATGGGAAAGTTTCCCGTGTTCATGACTTAGTTCAGACAACTGCAGAGAGTTCTCATTACTGGAGATTCCAGCTGTCTTCATCTTACAAAGCAAAACAGAAAGACACAGACGTCAGCAACATTTCTTCAAAGAACGTCGGGCAGAGAATTTTTTTTTCTGTAATTTGCAGCAATTTGAATAGTTTTACTGCAGAGTTGTTCGGGCGGAGGCTTCTGGTTTCCTGTGGTGACAGCAGGTTCGATTCCGACCTGGCCTGTTGTTGCTCTCTCTCCCCCTTTCACACTTAACTCTCTCCAGTCAAAAAAAGGTGCAATGCCCACAAATGTACAACCAATAATTGTTCAGTATAGCGTTGTTACTAATACATTTGACAGAAGTTTCAGATGCACACAGAAGCAGCATGAGCGCGAGTAGAAGAGCTGAAGCTGGAGCGCAGGAAATCTAAGCGCAAGCAGGGTGTAATTGAGTGCAAGCGCAGGGTTTTGAGTGAAAGCGTTACAAAGTGGGAGCGTTAAATCAATAAGTCGAACTGAAAGCCCCCTCTCTTGAATAAAGATGATTCCTGATCGTCTTCCTCATTGTTTAACAACATTGTCCGAGTTGTTTTCTCCTCTCTGGCCTTAATGGGGCTCCACAGCTGCAGTCACAATGGAGTTAGTTAAAAAGTCCATGAATTTCCGACGCAGTAGCTGCTGAGTTGCCGACACAGCCTTTCAGAGCAGCACCAGGAGGAACACGTCTTTAAGCCGGTTGGCCGAGCCGAGTCAGCGAGGGCTTAAAAGTCTTCATTTTCTTTCAATGGCCTTGACCACAGCTGCTTATCTATCTCCAGCTGTTCGGACATAAAGACGCACACACTGTGGGGGAGCACATTCAGGGCGGAAGACTGGGAAAGAGGCCGAGGGGTTGGGTGCTTACAAAAGCTGGACGGCCCCGGCACCCAAACACAAACCTCTGTATTGTGATAGAAATCTGGAGATACAAGAGGCTGGAAACAACAAAGTCATCTATGTGTATTTAATAAGGGGCTTTCTGCAGAAAGGATCAACACTCCAAGAGTCCTAAGGATCTCAGAGTGAAGATGCAGAACAGTCAAAAACACAGATCTTATAAAGGAGGACTGAGGGCCGTCCCTCTGAACCAATCCAGGAAGGATCCATGGGTGGGGGAGATCTAAATACAACAGTTGATTTACATGTGTTTCCTAAGGTGATAAGAAGACATACCCTCCTTCCTGTGATGGGTAATTAAATCACAAATGGTCTCACTGTATTCACGTCACAAACAGTCCCGACCATAAAACAGCTCAAGTCCTAAACATTTGGTCTATGTAAATACAAGTCATAAAAGTCTTTTGAAAAGGCTTCAGACACTTACTAACTAAATACAAAATAGTTTGTTAACCGTGCTTAGTTAATTTTTCTACTACAGTATCCCACTCGGACTCCACAGCGTGACTTCAAACTCTGTTAACCCTGACTGACAGAAAGGTGTCCAGTGATTCACCTGATCAGTTATTTCACAATCACCCTCAGGCTGTGAGTTTGGATCTGCTCCACTCGCTGGAGGTGAAACCAAAGCATCCATTTTAAAGAACACATTTCAAATGCATGAGTTGTCGCAGCAGTAATTGTCACTTTTATGCAGGGAGGTGTTTTACTTAACCGGAATATCCTCTCAGATTAATCTATCTGCTAATCCCGCAAACGTCTGTGTGTCTTTGTCTATATCTGTCTGCACAATCCTTCCTTGAGTTTACAACACATTGCACATTGCATTCTCTGGTGTTTGTGATATTTTTATATAATTGTTTTTATTACCTATTATCAATTATTTGGGCTGTGGACCGGGTTGAACACAAGGTTTTCTAACTTCACTCTGCACCATAAAGACTGTTTAGAAGAAGCTCTGCACACAAACACTAAAAAGTGACAGGATATAGTAGAACTGATTGAGGAGGGCTCACTAATGACATGGAATAATTTTGAAGAAGCTCCAGAGCATAAACACGGCCCAAGAACACAGGGAGGTTTAGAACAGGCACTGGTATCATAGGAAAGAAAGAAAACAATATCAGCAGTAGATAGAAAAAATAATCTTAACATTTGGAGATAAGAGACCTTTTTTTTTAAATCTTCCTCTTTATTCTTCTCCTTTATTCAAAAATCTGTTTAGAAATCTGCTGGAAAAGCAAATGTTTATTATTCCCCCTTTAAAAAAAAGAAAAGGAAAACATGTGCTCCCTCATTATCATCCATCTGCCTTCGCCGCCCCTCTCTCGCTTCCTTGTTTGAATATCTCCCCTTAACCCACAGCATGTAATAACTGTCATCTGCCACGCCAATGAGCCATGTAGTAAAGCCGCCGCTCTTCATGTTTTATCGCGGCTCATCTCCAAAGCACGCCACGGCAGCCATTACAAAGGGACATGATGCTCCGCTTGACGCGCCTGTTGAGGAGGGACAGGGGGAAGGAGTGGGAGGTAACTCCTGAGGATGTCATTCCGGAGAACCCCCTCACCTTGAAGACACGGAGCTGTTGAGGCGTGGATGGCGGTTGGTGACAAGGTGTGATCAACATGGTGCAGATACCAGGAATCAATGTAAATCCCTTCCCACCCTTCACTTTCCTGTAAAGAAATAAAGCGCCTTGCCTCCATGTCGTGTTAAATCGCACTTTTGAAGGCCTCAAGCAATTTCCCCTCCTCCTCAGTTTGTCGAAGCACTGTCTGGCTTTGCTCGTCATGTTGTGGTCTGGCTGTCGGGCTCCCCGGGCTGACAACTGATGTCGGCGGCATGAGCCGGGGAAACCCGAGGGACGAGAGGAGACGGCTCATGAAATACGGTGCCATGTTCAGCAGCAGAGTCGCTCTCGTGTCCTGAGCTGCTTTCAGTGGATCCACCACCTTCTGCAACCTCAAAGCAGAACATTGACACTGTTGCTTCATTCAGAGTCGTAGAAAAGACGCTAGAATCCTGTTTCTAGTTTGGTCAATGTGCCAAATGCTAACATGGAGGAGGTGGGGTTTATGACCTACGCCACCGCCGGCCAGAAGGTGGCAATCAAGACGATTTGGCCTCACTTTTAGAAGCTGTCATGTCGCTCTTCCTGTTATATAATAGTCAGAATTATAACTGATCAGCATTTGGTTGCGTGTCCACCTATGCAAACATATTCATTCCTTATTTTTCCCAGATTCATCTCATGGGTTCCGGTACTGTATTTTTCTTTCACTCACAAAGTTTGTTCAATTTCTTTACATCAGAGAGTGCTGTGTATCTCCTGTTCTCTCATTGTAATGAGGACACGGTCCACGGGAACGAAGCTATCGATGAGCACGATTGATCGGACTCTGGGAAGTGACAAAACTCTGAAATTCCACGTCCCTCAGACGATACTGTCTTCCCCCCCCCGGCTGTGAATCTCGCTCTCCCAACACTAATATTTACCTCCCTAATAAAAGTCATTGTTGTGCGGCCCACCCTAAATCAGCGGCCTGCTTCTCTGTCGAGGAGGGGGGGGGCGGGGGGGGAATGACAGAGGGAAATATAAAGCGCCTCTCACAGTGATGGAGAGCTCCCGAGGCTTTTATTAGCTTAGCAGAGAAGACGGCCCTCATCAGGTCCTGGTGCATGAATCCGACTGCGCGTGGAGCAGTAACTCAATCTGTGTCGGGCACTCTCTATTTCTAAGTTTTTTAATTAACTGCTTCAGACGAATAATTATTAACAGTGATTAAAATTTCAGTGAAAAAGGATGATTTCATACACTGATACGTCTGTTTGAAAATAGACACTCGTTATTTAAATAAAAGTTACAGAGGGCTTTGAACTCGTCACATTGGCAGTTAAATGCATATGTAGCTTCTGAATTGTGGATATTTATGAATGACCACGATGGAGCTTTTTTCTTATCTTTATTCAAGAGCGTGGAACTTTTTAGTTTGAGAGCATGACTTGTTGAATTTATGTTCAGATAGTTTTCATCAAACCCTGCCCTTGCACTCAAACAGCCCCTGTTTGCTCTGCTTCTGCTCAAACTGTTTGTTTGCACTCGGATATATTTCCTGCTCCAGCTTCAGCCCTTCTCCCACCCGGGCTGCTCTCTGTGGGCTTCGGAATCGTCTGCTCTCAGATTTCAACTCTGCTCTTGGATTTTTCATGATCCCTGCCTCGTTGGGGGTGCGTTCGCTTTACTCCAGAGCGTCCCGTGTGAGCGGTTACACTTTAACCAGGTTCATCAACTCCTGCCCTCCACTGCTTTATTATTTGGATGCAAAGGCTTTATAGTTGGATGTATAATTTGTCATCTATCTCTGCCTTTGTAGCGTGAAGCATCTAAATCCATTTACATCCAAACGTGGGTTGTATCAATTTTTAGCCAACCCCTCCAAAAACTGTTTAATTTTGTATTCCTGCTCAGCAATGAAAAACTATTAAATTAAATCTTTGCATGCAGACACGTTGCACAGTCATGATGTTTAATTATCCCGCTGCACAGAAATAAAGGACGGTCTAGACTTTCATTTAATTGGAATTAACCTAATTTACATAAACCAATTAAACACCTTATGGATTTGAGCTATACTAGGTGATGATATTATACTTTTTGGGGATGTTTTATGAGGAACAATGAGAGGTCCTGACATACATATCATAAAGGATTTTTTCTTGCAGTGACAGACACCAGCACTTTTAACACAGGCACACCGAAGAGGAGGTTGGAAATACATTTTTTATATAACAGTCTTTAAAAATTGAAGCTGTAAAACCTGACAACACATCTATGGGTATGTTAAACATTCAGCATATCGTTGTCTCTGTGCTTCAGGCTGGGTAGCTTGATAAAAGAAAATGCTTTCTGTGAGTGCGTGCACGCGTCTATAAACACAAAGGTCGATTTGCATCACAGTGGCCTGCGACGCACCGAGGAAGACATAACGCCGCGCACCGTGCCGTGCTTCACATCTGGAATGCCGGGGCGATGTGAGGCTTGCACACGACGGAAGACTTTGTGGAGTGTGAAAATGTGTAGCGGTGATCGTTCACGGCCCGCGCTAATGCCTGCTCTCCGACAAGAGACGAGAGCGAGGGATGTACAGTCGCTGGCAGTGAAGAGTAGCTGCTGCCAAATGCACCGAGGGCGAGACGGAGACGAGCCCCTCGCCATCTGGGCAGCTCGAGGCGAAGCCGAAAACAACTCCCCGCTCCGTCTCAGGCTCACACTCGCACATCGCTCTCATTTTTCCCGCCCTCTCTCATCCCGTCTCGACCTCCTGTGCCTTTCTCGAGATGCCACTCTGGGATTTCAAACCCCACAGCCTCCTCGTCTTCTCCCCTCTCAAGGATTTATCACTCTTAATTATCTTAACTATCCCGCTTCGTAGTCGGCTTGTATCTAGCATATTTAATCTCGGATTCAGCAGGGCTATTAGTTACACTCAACACGCAGAGGCTAATTGATTTAAGGAAGCGAGATGTGCTTGTTGGTGCCGATGGATTTAACTAAAAATTAATATAGGAGGATGGAGGACGGGGTGGAGGGTGGATAGGGATGAAACGCTCACGCTTCGGAGGAGAGTTTCTTTTTGTCTTTGTAAACTTTGAATTTTTCTCCCGCCCGCGTTGATGTCCAAATCAGTTTATTTCGACTTTGGGAGACACGGTGCGTGGAAATAAGGATTCAGAGCAAATTTAATGGCTTGCAGTCTTTTTCTGATTTCTCTTTTTTTTCTCTCTCCCCCTGATTTACATGGGATGACTGTGGTTCGGGTAAATATTTTCGGTTGGTGGGGAAACAGAACAGCGAAACAGATGTCTGTTTAAATGTCATGTTTGTCGCCGAGGCTGAGCTGACATTTTAGTCCCAGACTTCCACCTCGGATTTGCTCTGCGCTGTGAGTCATTACCAGAATCAGGTTGAGTCAGAGCTGCTGTTGTGAATAAATATGATCTAATTGATAGCTGACCTCTCACATTAATGAGCAAATGGGCCCCAAACAACTACCACGAAGCCAGGAATGTTTAAATACTCTGGGCGTGTGTGTGTGTGTGTGTGTGTGTGTGTGTGTGTGTGTGTTTTCCGAGTCATTGCATCTGTGTTTGTTTCCTCTGTGTACACGTGTGTGGCTCCTACTGCATATGCATTACGATATTGATAATGGCGTTGGGGACACTCAGCTTCTTGTCTTATTAATCACACCAGGCTGAGCAGTGACCTTTCTCCGAGCTCACTGCTTTGGGCTGAGCCAGATCCCCCTGCCTCCCCCCCTCTCCCCCCCGGGAGTAGCCGGCTGACATCACTCACCCTGCGTCCCCTAATGTCAGCTCCGAGCCTGGCCGCAGCGCCCCACTGGCCCCGCCCGGCGCCCCGGACGGAGCCCCGGATGACAGAGACATTGATCACTCAGGAAGCCCGGGCTGTCCGGGGGTGGTCCAATAAGCGGTGAGGGGATTGGGGGTTGGTGTGTGTGGGCGCTTGTGGGTTTTGGTACAAAACCAATTGAGACTGGTGAGCATAATTAGACCCCACATCTGGGCCTAATGAGCGAATCAAGACCCATCATTGATCAGGGATCAACCGGCCTTGAGCTGTCCCCTGATTGGTTGAGAGCTGCACTAACACTGGGTGTGTGTGTCGGGGGGGAAAGTGGTCACATTGAAATCCCAAAATTACCTAAAGAGTTTGTACTTTTGTCCAAAAAACTGGTCAATGCAAAAGATATGGTATATCTATAGCTCAAATAGGCTCAACACAGGTTTTTAAATTTAAGATCACTTATAGTCAAGTATAGTTTGTAATGATAAATCCGTTCAGAAATAATATAAAAAAATGCTCCTTATAACTATCACATTTGAAAGTGTCCTTGAGTATCTAAGTATTTCATTAGTAGATGTCTGTATATTCATGACTAAACAAGATAACCACTTGAGTTATGTGTAAATATCTTTTTCAATCTGAAATCCCAATGAACAATTATGATGGATTTTAAGAAATAACCTCAGCGCTGACAGTGAACCCAAAAACACGATGTCTCTCTCCATGGCTGTAAATATACAATAGAATAGAAGATTATAGAATAGAATGCCTTTGAATGTCATTGTACATTGATTGTACCACAAACTTTGCTGTACATCTCCCACATATTAAATAATAACAATAGTTCAATAGACAACTAATTGTGCGTGGGAAATTTTTAATTTTCACAAGCTGTAACATTTTTTCCCAACTTATTAGTGTGTGTGTTTGTGTGTGTGTGTGTGTGTGGGTGGAAGCTACTCAACAAAGTTATTGTAGCATGAGAGTATGAACAAAGGGAGTTAAAGCGTCAACACAGTTGATTTTTATTCTTTGTGTTTCTGGTGTGAAACCCTCGTACGTCAAACCCTGAAGCTTGATCCACGTGTTCAAACAAACCGACAGACATTGTCAAAGTAACTGTGGAACAACTTCCCGGGCTCCTGCTTCTTTGATAACACCTGGCACCGCTGACTTTTTCTACAAATAAACCCGGGAGAATCGTGCGTGTCATTGTCTGGTCAAAATCTTGTTTTGCACACATGCTTGTTGGCAGCTGCGCCCGGGCGACGGGAGACTGGAGGCCTGAGGGATTCCCACAACATCCAGGAACATCCTGTCGGGCTGATGCAGCACTGGTTGTCAGGGTGGAAAGGGCAGAGGCAGCGAACACGAGCCGCGGCAGCGTGGGACGGGGGCCGGCTGAGGGAATTCATATTTGGATGCACCAGGTCTCTGATAAATTCAGAACATTTGAGTTACTTCCTCTGTGCACTCTGCGAGCTCCAGGCTCTGTGAAGAGGCCTTAAAGGGATAGTTCACCCAAAAATGAAGATTCACTCATTATCTACCCACCACTATGCTGGTGGGTAGATAATGAGTGATTTTGTTTGAGTCAACAAAAACCTTTGGAGTCTCATGTAAACAGCATTAGAGCCAATCAAATAGACTTGAATCAGGACCACGTCTTCAAATGTGAAAAAACAACAGACAAAAAACATAAAGTGCCGTCATACTGCTCCTCTGGTGTAATCCAAGTGTCCATAAGCCCCGACCTTTAGATTCCACTGTAAAAGGCCTCATTTAAACCATGTTTTACCTCAAAAATCCCTTTAAAATCCTCTTCCTAATTACTGCTGCTGCATAGTAGTGAGTAGATAATGTTTTAATTTTCTGTTTTGGGTAAACTATACCCTTTAAGTGTGTTTTTTGAGCTGTAAACTACATTCCGATTCTTCTTTGATGAAATACATTAAAACATCCATGACCAATTTTATAATAAATCTACATTTATAGGTTTAACATTGCTAATAAAGTCACAGAGTGTTTCGAACCATCCATGCTTACGGCCAGTCAACCATTTGTGATGTCACTATGTCACGACAATTATATAGATTTAAAAAGGTAACACCTGCAACTGCTAAAACCAAACCCCCTGAACCAACACATCGTCTACAGATCAGAAACCCCCACTCCTGCTCTTCTGCCCATGTGCTATCTCCCCCCCCTCTCCCACACACCGTGCCATTTGGGCCGCTCGGTGAGACCACCGCCTGTGACACCACCGCCTGTGACACCGTTTGAACTCTTCAGGACCGCCGCGCTCATTAGACACAGTTAAGCGCTGGTTGTCTCGCCATCGGAAAAAAACTCTCGTGGCTTTTTGAGAAACCAAAACCTATTAGTGAATGTAAGTTATAATTTGAAAACTTTAAAAACTCTCGCCGTAGCAGGAGGCATTTAGTTTGTGAAGTCGTCAGCGATGTACTTAATGTTTTTGGCATTTCTAAGTGTACAGATGTTTTTTTCCAGACATGAAAGACAGTCACGTTGCAGTGTTTGGTGCAAAAGAGAGAGATGGCACTTTTTACTTCTGTTGCCTCCCTGATTCTCACACTGATGTCATATTGTCTAGAGGAAGAAGTTCCACCAGAAAAAAAAACCCCTGCACATTAAAGAAGACATCAAAGTTTAGGTTGATTAGGGTGCAGCAGCACAGGGGCACCAACATTAGGCAAAATAATTAAATTCAAATTATTCAAGGATAAAAGGGTAAGAGGGAGGAGTGCACATCAGCACTTATATTTGTGGATGGCACTGTACTCTGAGCACAACTTTCAATAAACATATTTCATAACGAGCGCGGTTGGCACCTTATCCTTAATGAGGACGACATCTTTTTTTGTATTGTTGATTCGCTCCCCGGAGAACAAATGAATTCCGTTTCGTAATAATGATTACCAAAGTTTCACCCTGATGACTTTCCCTTTGTGATGTTAATAAACTTGTATTTATGGCCGACCTCAGCAAAGCTCATCAGACTGTCATTGGCTCCGTTGCGAGAATAAATACTTCTGTGAGTCCGATCGCACACGAGGCCCGTCACGTGTGTACTGAAGTATAAAAATGGGTTGTGTTTTGAAGATTCAACTCCATTTCTTCTGCTGTGGTATTCGTCCTGACCTTTTGCTTTGTTTACTGTTTCCTTGCAGTCGAGAGGCATCTTTAAAGCCTTCAAAACACGTTATTCTTGTGGTTTTTTGTGTCTTTGCAGGCTTTTATTTAGGAAAAGAAAAAGTCAAAAGGGGCATGTGTGTGTTTGTGTGTGTGTCCGTGTGTGTGTGTGCTCGTGCGGTCTGTTGTCTACTAGAGAGTGTTTAGAGAACAGATTTCTTTGACGGCACCAAAGCAATACAGATTTGGCAATTAACCTTGATGTCACTGTAATTACCGAGGGGAGGCAATGATCCGCCTGCCGCTCCCACAACTTCTGCTGGGTTCACGCTGTCGCACTCCTTGGTTTACTCAGCTCGCCACATGTTGAGCGGCCATCCTTCCTCTCCTCCTCCTCCTCCTCCTCCTCCTCCTCGGGGCTCCTCGTCTCCTGTCCTCGTCTGATCGTCCTCACAGGCGCTCGGTGTGTGTGTGCCCAGGCTTTTGTCTGGCGTGCGGCAGGTATGTGAGTTATGTGACACAACAAGCGCTAACCTCTGCCCGCTGCTCATCTTGAAGGATGCCACGTGGTGCTCACCCGGGAGACGGAGGGGAGCAGACGTTTTCACGGTTCGCCTCCTGTGGTCTTTATCTCCGATCCCTCACCAAGTGTCTTTTCTGCTGCTTCAATTAGTATGTAAATTTGTAATAAAAGTGTTTTTCAGCTCGGTGCGATTTCACAGGTGCTGTCAAATAAGTGCAGACTGCAAAATAAACACATGGTTGATAGTAATTGAAAAGTAGTGAGCTGGAGGACCCTGGTGTGATTCCCCTCAGGCCTGCATGGTCTCCAGTGGAGCATCAATCATATTAGAACATAATTGTGTCGTATAACCTCATCAGATTCATAATTGATGCATTGACGTTTAAATATTTTAGGTAATTGTTAGATTATTAATTAATGATTATGAATTATTTTTCAAACCATTTATTTCTTAATGTGTACAGTGGGAAATGGAGTCGTCCCAGTGACCCTCTGTTGTAGTGAAGCAAAATGGGGAAATTAGATTTTTTTTGAAACCACATCAGATGAACCAGACAGAAGCTCTTTCAGGCATGTAGTGGGGAGAAGACATTTTCTGGAGTTTGCCTTTAAAATATGAGGAGCACAGCAGGAGATGGTCCGAGTCGAACAGGAACATGTACAGGTTCAGTGGGGTGCCTGGGTAGAGCAGGCAGGAGGCTCACACTCAGGGAAATGTCCAGACTTAGGTGCACGTCCAAAAGCAGCTTAGGAGTCTGTAGACGTCCTGACTGTCTGTGAGCTGGAGGTTTGAGCGGAGACTCAACAGCAGCATGCCAACATGCCTACAACAGGATGCTAGTGGATGTAATCTTTCAAATTGTATGCCGATCCATCCAACTGTTGCCTAGACACGCAAAACCAAGAGATGAAAAGTCAGGGAATCACCAAACTCCACTTGGGACCACGCATGTCCAAAACAAATTTCATGCCAATCTAATAATTGTCGAAATACTCTCAAGATTTGTCATATCTACAAATTTTGTGCATTGTGTTGACGTGTGAGCGCAGGATTGTAAAAATATGACAGCTGACATAGTAATCACGACAACTGACCTTTTATAATTTCCCTCCCTGCACAAACACGTCTGTGCAGTTGAAGGCCAAAACCTTTTTAAAAGACTTAATTAACACCTGCTATGGAGCCGTGTGTGAAGCATGACTGCGGCTTCATTCATCCTTCACCGGCATTGGCTCATTAACAACGTTGGCTCCCAGGTATCCAGTCATGTATACTGGATACCAGTGCAATTTGCCCAGTACAACCTGACACCTCATTCTACTGATGCTTTCTCCAAGTCTCCAGCTACAGCTCAATTCCTCTGTCATTGTTGACTTAACTAAAGATGAATTGAATCTATTTGTCTTTCCTCATCCCTTTGAGTTCTCCTTCAAAGAGCCGAGTCTCTTCTGCCAAACGAACGGACTGAAAGCGAATCGAATGTGAAACAATTTGCTCGACATGGTTAGACAATGGACACAGGTGTCTCGGGTGTAATGTCCCTGACTGTTCTCTTTCAGACTTACAGTACATGACACGGGCCTAATTAAGGCCCCGCAGATGTCGGTGCCAGTTTTATCTGCACTAAGTTTAATTTCCAGGGCGGCTGTCATGTCTGTGGAAGCATAATGATGTACCTGGACCTTACTCCTGTCGCCAGCAGTGTCGAGAGCGACGACCAGTTAATAGGCCAAACTGGCCAATTTAAATCCAGTTGTGAATATCATAGGATATGTAGGATTTCTCCGAAGATGAATTAGATGTTTTTATTAAGGCATTCGCATTATGGCTTCGCTTTTCTAAGAAAGTGTTTTACTTGTTTCTCAGCATAATGAGTCAAACTGGATGGCAGACCACTGGTGAAACAAAAAGGCTTGTCTGTTCGTGATGTGCGCTACACACATAATATGACAGTGGACAGGACAGAGCCATCGGGAGGAGCGGAGTCAATTAGGCATGAATGCAAAGCTTCAGTACGCATTTAAATAAAAGGGGAAGAGAAAAAGAATGTTAAGCGAGTCTTGACCAAAGTCACCAGCGACCCCCTTCCCCCAGCCCCACATCATCAGCTGGCAGGGTTTCTCCTCTGGTTCTGAACTACAACTGGATCTGGTTGTGTGTGTGTGTGTGTGTGTGTGTGTGTGTGTGTGTGTGTGTGTGTGTGTGTGTGTGTGTGTGTGCCAGCCTGCATGGATGCGTCGCTCTGGTCCTGACATGTCCAGTCATAGGTTCAGTTGCCAGCTAGCTGCGTGGCGTCAGTGTGTGTGTGTGTTTGGCCGTGGAGAGTTTGGAGCATAGAAAGAGGTCAAAACAAGACAGATGTGAGAATAGGCTCTATGACAAGAACCACTGCCCCACCACATCACGACCCAGACGCTGCCTTCCCTGTGTGACCCAGGTCACTTCGCACTGTGGGAGTGTGTCCAAGTACCTGAAGGTGTGTGTCTGCCTGTGTCCAGTGTCACTCAGAGGCTGTGGGGAGATCGGGGGCCACATCGAGCCTCGAGGTGTACTGCAACAGAGAGAGGGAGAGAGAGAGAGAGAGAGGGAGGGAGAGAAAGCCAATGAAACAGCAGGGCGAGGACCCACATGCGAGTTGTTTACATGAACATGTGAGGGTGTGAGTCCACATGAGCCCGTGGACATGTGAGAGGGAGAGGGAGAGGGAGAGAGAGAGGGAGGGAGGGTGTTCTGGGTCAGCAAGAAAGGTCAGATGCATCTGTGACATTATCACTTCAGTGCATTGGGTCCATGCACTTCAAACAGGAAGTGGCTGTCTCCTCACGTCTCGGAGACAAGGTCACACGTCCACATTTGCATTCACCCGGCGCTTATTTATTCCACAGGGTCACGGCACCGTCAGCGTAAAAGCCATGTATTTTATAGACTTATGACTACATTGTTCATCTCACACATGGTTCGCTCCGGAGTGGTGCCAGTGCCCCGTTAAAGCATAAAATGTCCCGTAACTGCAACCCAGCTGACCCCCCCGTAAAATCAAGGACGCAATCACATTTTTCAGCAGGCTTCTCCGGTTTTCGATTTTATGCCTTTAGATATTTGTGTCTCTCTGCCATTGATTTGTTTAGATTAAAAAAACAATCTGTAAAATCTGTTTAAATTATTCCGTTTTCTTATAGCATCAAATAAGTCCCAGCCTACTAAAAACATGAATAGTTGAACATTAAAAAACTGATATAATAACTACCTAAAATGACAGAAACCATCTTTGGCATGTGTTTAATAACATACTTTGATATTTAGTATTTCAGCTTCATGATCTATACTGAAGCCAGCCACCAGGGGGCAACCAGATGATTTGGCTTCACTTGTGTCGCCCTCTTGTCGACCTTTATATACAGTTTATAGCCAAAAGCTAATGCCAGCTCTTAGCAAATAATAGTAAGGTTACCACTAAGGGTTCTTTAAGATCACATGAGAAATGTTATAGTTTTAACCATCTATCATAGCTTAACGTTCAGAAGTGAAACAGCCGTCAACAGAATCAATTCAGAAGCAGTTACCATGAAGTTTACCATCAGGGTCACTTTTCAATGTAATGATATGATTAGCAACATAAAACCCATATTCATTTGATTTCATAATTCTTGTATATTTTTGAAAAATAAGTCCAATAACTTGAAGTTTAATAGAAAATGTCTAATATAAGCCCTCGTAGTATCTTGATATTAAACTGTAGTATTTATTAGTTTATATATTGTTCGTTGTCCCCCTTGGACGAAAGACTTTTTCAGTTGTGTGACGAGGACGTGAGCGTGAGAAGGAATCAAACCCATTTCTCAGTTTGAGTCCTTGTGACGTTCATTATTAAAGAGGCCGGATAATGAATGTTATTTATTTTTTTCTCAATTGTGTTGCCTCCATTGAAGAACAAACACAGAATCAGTTACACACAACGTACTATCTGCAGCGGCGGCGGAGCATTGGCATTCCCGCAGTCATGGCAGTCATTTGGGGCTGTGCAGCTCCCTCTTGCTTCCCATGCTGTCACTTAAATAATATAGATATACCATGCTGTTTATGCCAGTTATCTTTATATGGCATTTTACAGCAAAGTCACCTTCACGCGCAACTGAAGCAAAGACACATTCGTTCCCACAGTGACACAACTGTAAGGTGCAAAGATGCAAACGAACCGAGCAGCAGCCGCTGGAGTGATTAAAAAGCAGGAGCATGTGCAGTGCACTGTGAAATACTGGGTGAGTCGGCAGTTTATTTTCCAGCATTTACAAGCATCCGCTGTTGATGTAGAAGCCCAATTAAAATAAGAAATGGATTGTCCTTGAATGCAAGTGATACAAGACTGTAGGTGACTGTTTCTGCAGTTCATGTTTTTGAGCGATAACAATCAAATTGGTTTGGTAATCCCACTCCAAATTAAACTTTAGATAATACAACATGTTTTCTCTCTCTCTCTGAGGATCTAACGCTTGTTCAGTTTATCATTAAACTAATAATTCCACACAATGGGTAAATCCTGTTTTCTTTACATGCTGCAAAAACTGGAAATACTTTAAAACCGTTGTGTCTAACCCGAGCCCAATACAGTTAACATTTTGTGTCACCCTGTCCTTGACACCCATGGTTGTGGCTTATTTTTCCAGAAGCAAATAGTTAGAAATATAAACACAAATTATGAAAATAAAAAACTAAAATGTGGTCAAACCACAACAGTGTTTTCTGTATTGCTGTGTTGGAGGGGACACTGTGTGTGTGTGTGAGTGTGTGTGTGTGTGTGTGTGTGTGTGTGTGTGTGTGTGTGTGTGTGTGTGTGTGTGTGTGTGTGAGTGAGTGTAAGTGCTTGTGTGTGTTTGTGTGTGCGTGCGCTCCAGAGGGAGACAGATGGGACAGACCTCCACCACCCCACACTATTTTCTCACTGCATGACTTCTCACCACAGTTTGTAGGTTGTATTAGTGCCAGCGCACCACACACACACACACACACACACACACACACACACACTCCCACACACAGACACCCACACACACACTGGAGCTCATGTGACTACGGCCACTGTTTCATTAATCATCAGTATGTGTAAATTAGGCATGAAAAAAGAGGATCTGGAGCATAAAACCTTGGACATGCCGTCCTCTGCTGTGTTCCGTGGGAATAAATTGGATGATGAAGTGAAGTTAACGAGCTGCTCTCCTGATTTTTGGTCACACCAACCTCACCCGTGTTTAAATCACATCAGTGCACACATGTTGTGTTTGTATTTCCCATTTGATCTGAAGCACCATTTCTTTACCAGTACCACGTTGTATCTTTTTCTGAAGTTCTTGCAGCCACTTCCGATCCCACACAAAGAGCTTATGAGATATGATGATAAAGAAAGGTATTCATCACGTCCACGTTTAAATAGTGCGGAACAATTACTTTAACTCATGTTTCCACATTTTGTGCAGCTTAAATCTCAGAGTGAACGTCTGTCATCCAGGTCATGGTTATCTGAGGAAAGATGAATCGAGGGAAGGTTCTTCACTCTGAAGATTTTTTACCAGAAGGTCAACTTCCTACTTCTACCCCTTCCGATTCCATTCTTTTACATATTCATATTTTTCCTGTCTCGCATAATGAAGCTTATTTCACTGCATTTTATTCTGCTGATTTCACATTTGATAACCAGGCGTATTTATATGCGTTGGCAGAGTTAAGAGACTTCTTCTTAACACTGTCTTCCCCCAAAGATTAACAATTCACCAAGAGGCTTATTAGAGCAATTCATCAAATCAGTGGGCAGAGCTGATTAAATCAATTTGGTAATAAATGGAGTGATATAAAGTCTTCTAGATCATCTGGAGTGCTCGCAGCCCACCTGCCCGATTAGGAGGCAATTTATCCTGTAGCTTTCCTCAGGGTCCCACACTTTAATTGGGAGAAAAATGTGAATATCATTCAGTTTTACCTGACTGCAGAAAGCACAGGTTCTCAATGATGGATACCTGGGAAAAAGTTTGGCCCCATGATGAGGGAAGAAAACCTCCCGTGCAGACCAGTAGCAGCACCAGAAATACTTTAAGTGGCTTTACCAGAGTGAAATGCATAGTACGTTCCTAAATAATTGATTTCCCCTTATCGGACTAATTTATAATGCAAGAACATAATATAGACCCTAGAATCACTCCACAAATGTGATAAATGCATGTGCTAACACCCAGCGGATACTGCTATGCTGCAAGAATATGACCTTTCCCCTCCAGGATGTTAGGAGGAGTTCAGAACCTAGTTTTTCCTTATAAGGATAAACTGCAACTCTGCATCACTGTGGCCTGATTCAAAGTCACGCTCACATGAAAAACCTAAGTACATGATTTTAAAATCTGCCATGTCATCACGTGGACCATAAAGGGAAATATGAATTCAACTTTTTAGTGCGTTATTGTTCTTGGTACTTTTAACTGCATCCAACGAAAACATTATAGTTTTGTGGTCGAAATGACATCATCGGCACAAGATTGCATCATTTGCATCTGGGATATTTGGGGTTTCATTTCTGGAGAGTGGGAGGAAGTAGAGAAGCGTGGTCCATCTTTAAATACAGTATCACCACTAAAATGACCCAAAAATCAACTATATAAACACAAATGAACCCTAAACTACTTAAAAGCTAACACAAAACCAGTTGTAGCAACACAATGCAATCCTAAAACCCCCTTTAACGGAAAATATAATGTTAAACTGAATTCACCTGAATAACAAGAACAGATTCAGTACCGGAATGGTAAGTGATAGCGGGGCAGCAAACCTGGAAGACTTATTTGTCATAAACGTGGTGAGGATTACACAACAACAGAATGCTTTTTACCAATTAGCTTGCGTACAAAAGGCATGTAGACAAACACACACCTCTGCATCTGTATGTGTCCCGAGTTTACTCTGGGCCTTTGTTAAAGGTCGCCCAATCAGTGCTTTGTATATTTGTCAAAGGTCCCACACCTTTACGCGTGCTCTGTGGCGATTGCCTTGTTTTGGATTCATTTCACTTTGTTTACCACATCATCAAACTCCGAAGCGACTAAATGAGAAGCTACCTTCAGTGTGAATGTAGATGAGCTGGCCCACAGTGGGACTGAGCATGTGGACACACGTGCACGCCGCTCTCTGCGCTCGTGCTCGCTCCCAGTCATATATTTGTGTGTGATTGGGGATCTGTATGCAGCGAGGTAAAAAGTGCAGGATGTTGGCGAAGGCGACTCTCGGGCGAGCATCAGATGGCTCCTGATGAATAGTCAATTAACTATAAACTTGTTCCAGGAATGACCAGTGAACGAGGGAGGAGAGGGTGGCTGCTGGGGGGGGGGAAAAAGGCATCCATTATCTAGCAGCTAATTATCTAGGCACTGCCATTTCCATCCTCGAGATAGCTGTGTGATTAAAGGGTTTGGTCAATCAGACAGATAACAGGGATTAGAACAGGGAGGACGGGAGAGGAAGAGGAAGAGGGAGAGCAGCGAGCCAGAGAAGAGGAGGCTGCCTGGGGCTCAGTCGGCTCTCGTCTACCGTTTAGCAACAAATGCAAAAAGTACAGTTACAGATATAATTTTGTTTTTTATCTGTCGCAGACTTTGAAATTTCCTGGAACAGTGTGTCTATTAATTTCATCAACACAAACCAGTGAGCGTAAAACAAGTGCTGCTTCTCTGCTTAGTTTGGTTTGAACACATTCTAAGAAAAGTCAGTTCAGGACACACACTAAGACCCGCCTGTAGTTAACTGTGCTTCGACCTCTTGGGGTATAGTAGAGAATAGTTGATAGAAAAGTTGAATTTCTCATTTGCTGTTGTAGGTTGTAAAGTGGAGGCAATATCAAAACAAGACCATTTCATAACCAGTTAAAAACTCCTTCTTGGGGCTTTAAAATGTTTTAATGTATTTCATGTTTCCTAGTGAGTAGTAAATGCTTTCTAGCTTTTGATTAGTGATTGAAATAAAAAATGTTATACACATTATTTATAGACTCAATATGCATGTAGATCAGAAAGTAAATGATCAATGACTTATGTCTAAGGATCAGATCAAGCATTGGAAGCCATCATTGTGTTTTGGTGCTGAATGCTATGGTCACATTGTGGTCAGTGCTTGTGTGTTAAGACGTGCTGCAGAGCCCAAGTGAATTCTGGGATAAGTACGACTCAGCAATTTCTGTCCTGCGAGAGTGAAGAGCAAACATGAGAAGAGAGAGAAGATATAAACAGTATAAATGAATTCAGGAAAAGGCCACGGAATGCAAGTTCAACACACACACGCACACGCGTACAAAAATACATATAGATAGGTTGTGTGTGTGCGAGTGTATGTGTGTTTCCTCTGATCACCTGGCAGCTCACGGAGGCTGATTTAATCCCTGTATAGCGGGGGGGTCTCCCTGATTGGTGAATCCCCAGAGGGCCTCGTCCAATGGGGGACATGAAAGGTCAGGTTGAACCTCAAATGGTGTCACAACCAACCGAGTCATCGCTTACACACACACAACAAAGGCTGATCCCCTCCCGTCGAGGACCGCCCAGACAGAGAGCATGAAATATTAATGACCAATAACACACTTTACACACACAAACAATGAATTGGTCTTGGCTGGAGGGACGACAGTGGTGCAGTGGGTAGAGGGTAAGACGAATGTGAGGCGGGAGCATCCCCAGTATACACAAACAAACTCCCTTCCCCATAGGACACTAATGGAGACATTCAACCTCACTGTGGGCCTGCTGGGACAGTTCTGTTTGTCTCACGTACAGTTTTATCATGGGGAAAAGAAATGTGGTGACACATACATTAAAATGAAGTTCTCTCAATCATCTGCACCCACCCGACCCTTCAAAGTACGACCTGGAGCTGAACCCCACCAGCTTCACCCTGTTTTTAATAACCATTTCGGTTTTTAACTTTTCTCTGATTCAGTCCACCGTAGCAGAGTAGGATCATCTTTCTTTTTCCCAACAAAGAGCTTTGGTGGTGACAAAAACTGAAAGCCAGGGATAACACCGCATCATCAACACTCTGAAACTAGACGTGTTATGACGCCAGCATCAGAAATGCCTCTGATTCTGCCAAAAATGTCGGATCGGGCATCAACAACACCACAAATCTGTTCTGATACTATTTGAATCACCCAGATACAGAAAAGCAGTCGCGTTGTTCCGTGATGGCAAATTCTGTTTTTACAAAGACAAAGGAAAAGTGATTTCTGGCTAAAATATCAGAAAACAAAGTCAGCAGAGAAACTTGTGGTTTCATTGCTCCATATTCCTACAGGCATTTGTTCATGTTATTTTTCAGTTATAACTGTTAAAATAGATAATAAGGAAGTTCTATGGAGACCGGTGGGTAATGGGTCGACCCACGCACCACTCTTAGTCGGACTCTATAGGCTTATGTAGGTGAGAAAGGTTGAATTCATAGTCAATAAATTAACATAATGATTCTCTCTGTTAACCTTGGGATTCACTCAAGTGGGATGTCAGCAGAAAGGAAGAGTTGTGCATCCTCTTGACATTTCATATTTGTGTTTGTATAGATTATAGCAGCTTTCTCAACTTTATGTTTATTGGGCAAAGTTAAACATGTAGACATTTTCCTCCTATTTTACAAAACCCTCTTCAGCGACTGCAGCAGAATTAAAAAAAACACTGGAGCTTGACATTAACAAATATGACATTCAAATTTAACCTTGTTATAATGAGAAAACGCAACATCCAAAAATAATATCATCATTAAACCGATACACAGTAGTCCAATATTTAATGTTCCTCTCTTGTAACAGGGTTGTTGATGTGAGGGCACGGCTCGGACACCAGGAATGTGATGACATTGTATGGGTTATGCACAGAAGATGTAAAATGTCATGTGTTTTATATAAGGCCGTAAATACTCATGTAGTGTTATAGGTGTTATTATATTTCACACCATAGCCTGTTAGTGCTGTTATATTGTTGATATTGCTTTTGTTTTAGCTGTGTCCACTTCCTGTATTTGCCAGTTTTCTGATTGTTAGCCCGTGTGTGTGTGTTTGTGTTTGTGTGTGTGTGCACTAGCCCTGATAAAGTAATGACAGTGATCAGTGTGAGCTGGTCACTGGGACGTGAAGGTCAATAGTTGACCACCCAGCTGCTGCTGCTTCTGTTTTTCATTACAGAGGAAAAGGGAACGAGGGAGGCGAACGAGCAGCCGGACATTTTTCTACGTTTGCCCGGAAACACGCAATTTGAAACCATCAGCGACAAACCCATGACAGATCCTCTGAAAAATAAAATCAACAGAGATCTGCCTCCTATTCAGCAGAGTCACTCGTTTATTGGTTTAATGGTCGCTCCCCTCACCACAGCTGCAGTCACTCCGTGTGCGGCGCCACTCAGATCCAACATTACTTTTTTACCATTACAATTCACAATGAAATGCAAATATCAGCTGAACATTAAAGCCGTGTCCCCTCTGCCCTTTATGCAAGGGCTCGGCACGCGGCCTCCCTGCGAGTCCTTTCGTGGTGGAACGTGTCAATATGTTCCTGTGTCAATGTCACCAGGTCAGATTCCTGCAGTTATTGTACCTGAAGATTAAGGTGATTCTTATTTTAGCAGCTGGATGTGGCAGAGTGCCAGCTCCCACTGTACGATCACTGAAACGCTGTGGATATCTGAGTCTACCCTCCACATGTCAGCCCCCTTTTCAGTGGAGGTTTTGACTTTCATTCAGTCACAACTCCGCCAAGGACGTTGTGTTTTCAACCGTTTGTTTGTCTGTTTGTTTGTGAGCAGGTTTTCATGAAACAAATCCATGAGATGGTTGATTGGGTTCATTGCGAGAACACTGCGTTTTTTGAATTATTACAGAATTACCAATGGAGATTATGATTTCATGAAGTGCGTTGTTCTGTTGTCTTCACGATAAGGCTTGATTGAATATAAGGGACTTTCTTACCTTGTTGGAGATACGCATTCTACTGAGTGCCATTCAAGTATTTGGCCCGGTGTCATTAATGTGATAATGCAGTGATTGTGTTCCGGCAATGTAAGACAAAACTGTAAGATTTAAAACTGAATTTAGGGTTTCCGCAAGGTCTAAAAAAGTCCAGACAAAAATTTTGAATTCAATAATCTGAATTGTGGGACTTGAAAAGACATGAATATGGTAAAGTATTATGTACTTGCTATATACATGGATGCAAATCTGCATTAGGTTCATTTAACACTCCTTCTATATGACTTAAAAACAAATTTAAATTATGAAGAGTCTTTATTTGTCCCACGATGGTGGAATTTGCTGCAGCAGCAAAGAGGAGAGTCAAAGAATAGGATTCAGATAAAATAAGTAAACATGCAATATAAATAGAATAGACATGATATATACATTGAAACAGGATTTTTTCAAAGTTTGTAATGTTTCCATGTGTTGTGGTTTTTTCTCAAATGGTACCGACATCAGCACACTGTAAAAAAAACTACAAACATGTCCAATATTGATAGATACATAAAGAGGTAGAGAGGGTTAAAAAAAAAGACAAGGTAAAGCAAATAAATGGCTGAGTGGGATCAATTTACAGACTGCACAACCTGAATGGCCGCTCGCTAATTAAGACAAATGAACAATAGCATGGAGGAGTGTAGGAGAGATGACAGTGAATTTATCTAGTCCATTTTTTGCCCTTTAACTTCACACATTTTTTTCTCTCCCCTCTTCTTTTTATTTAAATCCACATCCTGTTTCACTCGTTCATCGCTTTTTTTTATTACGGACAGCAATATGGAGCAGCTCCCGTCCCGTCTCCCTCCTCATACATTTACAATCTATAAATCATGTACGGCAAAGCTCATTGTTAAAAGAGGTTACACAATAGAAGTCCTTGTGAATTCCAGGCCTCTTCCATTTGTTCTGCGTGTCACACACTTAATACCACAAGGGGATTCTTTCTTAAATATTATCCAATGCAAACAAAAATAGTTTGTTCGAGTACAGAACATGCAGTGTCTCTTATTCTGGTGGTTACGATGCCTTTCCTTGTGATTTCTGACAGTGTGATAAAGTGCACACATTGATTCATGTGGATGGAGCTAAATTGCTGCAGTAGCTCAGCAGTTTTGTTAGAAATGAGGAATCCACCCACTGCAACAGAAGAGAGGCTGATGTTGCCCTGAATATCAAGAGGATCATATTAATAACTGTCATTAATTAGGACGTGTCTAGAGTCTTTCCACCAGACATTTCGGTACTTTCCCGTTGAGTTGACATGGAAATATTGTCGTGTAGCTCAACTAATACGATAGAATTAAAAGGATTATTTGATTAGGCGAGTCAGTCGTCACAGCCGAACTCTGTGACATTTTGTGGCCGGGTGTGCATAACAAACAGAGAGGGAGCAGAGGAGTCTAGACAGTTATCTAACTAGAATGAAAAGTACCTCCGCCAAGGCCCAATAGAAACACACATTTAAATTCACTTCATCTGGATTTTTATTTGGATTAAACAGACTCATAAATATCAGCCCCCAAACATGCTTTGTACGTTTTTCATCAAGATCCACGAATCATTCTCTGAGAAATCAACCGAAATGTTGGAAAATTGCCCTCAACTTGGAATGATGAAGAAAATGGGAAACAACATCCTATTCTGCATCCTTTCACCGAGTTTTGTAGGAATCTGTCCAGTAGTTTTTGTGAAATGCTTCTAAAAACAAACAGATGCAGATGAAAAGATAATCTCCTTGGCAGCAGGGTCGGATCCAGGGGCAGAGTCAGGGGGGCACAGGCCCCGGCTAAAATCTGATTGGCCCCTCTCATGTCAGCCGTCTTGTTTTTTTAAACAGAAAAAGCTTAAAAGTCAGAACAGATGGGATAAATTGTGGATTCAGATTTTGAGATAAATAGCAAGAAGTAGTTGTGCAGAAATAGTTGAAGTGGTTTAAAGTAGAAGGAATAAATCAGAGCGTTTCATTTGCCCAGAAATGTCCTCCAGCAAGTCTTTTTACAGCGTAACACTAATCATGATTAAGTGCCGATTTCATGTTGAACCAATCCTCTCATGTTTTTATTCCCTTCCAAGGTGTGCTGTGTTTAGTATGTGCAACGTGCAGGTACGGGCCAGGGATGTTCACGACCTTGAGGCCTTGATCTGTGGAAAGAATCTCATTCAGTGACCTTCAGTAACCAGGTGGCTGGCTGGAACCACCGATCTGGACATTAAAGCTGCCGACTCGGGCCTTAAATTACCATGGGGACAACCTGGGTGTCCCTGGACTCCACAGATTCAAACTCGGGGCCTCCTTCATTCTATTTATTATATGGAATTAAACGTTAAATAATGGCCCTTGTGAATCTGTAGACATTTATAAAAGAAAGGAAAACAGATTAAAAGACTTTCAGAGTAGATTTGCAAAAAGTTTCTCTCCTAATTATTTTCTGTGTCCCTTCTTCTCTGAGGAGTTTGTGCAATTTCCGGTTCAGATATTTAATTTGACCTGAGGAAGCTGAAAAAGAAATGAACTCACAGATTTTATCTTAAATTATTATTACCTCTATTGTGAACTAAACCCACCTCATAAATAACACTGTATAAATACAAATTGGGCGTCCTCTGCAGTATTTTGTGCTAGTTCTCCGGACACCACCACGCGCCCTGGGGCTGAGGCTAGTCCCGCTGTAGGTCACGTGATGCGATGTTTGATCTGCTTCGACTGCCGATTACTCCGCGCTCCGAGATGAGTGCCCGACTGTTTTGAAGAAGCGTTGTAATTGGTTAATGAGTCGGAAAGGAAAAGCTTCTTGATCTCATTTCCAGTGCTTAATTAACCTTGGAGTTGGGAGATTTCCCCCGGTGCTGGGGGACAAGGCAGGGCTGTACCTCACTCTTTCTCTTTCTCTCTGTGTCTTTTGTCCCCGTCTCGCCTCCGCTCACCCCCCCACCACCCCCCCTCAATGACAAAAGGATGCCCAACTCTCCTCCGTGTGTGTCCTTCCAGAGGCGACAGGCCTTTATTGACTGATTTATGAGTGTAAATATGAACATGCGGTCCTTCCATGTGCACAGATGTTCACATATCTACATCCCCTGCTTGCGTTCAGTGTATCTTCTTATCTCTCTCTGTGTAACATTTAAGTCCAGAATGAAGCGATATAAATAGCAGCACTGCTCTCGCTCGCCCTCCCCAGTCTCTCCTCTCCCCGGGCCAGCCCAGTTCTGCGGCCCCGGGGGTATGAACCCAGTTCTGACAGAGTAGATCTCCTCGTTCCTCCTTCCTTTTGTCCGTCTGCCCCCTCCGCCCCGCAAGAGCCGGCCCTGCACCGGACCGCTGGCTCTTACATATTTTTAAATTTCCTCCCGTCCTGCCTCCATTTTGTCCTCTCTAATCTAACACCTACCATTTCATCCTTCACTTTATTTTTGCTTATTCTTCCTTTAACTGTGATTTCTCTTTTTCTCCTCTTTGTTCATTCTTCCCTCTTTACCTCTGTGATTTGAGCCACCATCAAGTCATCTGTCTTTTCACTGTTTCTCCATTTCACCTCTGTCCAGCATGAGTAAAGCAAACATCACATTCCTTAAGTGTGTTTGTTGGTCATTTAATATTAAAAATCATATATTTGGCAGTCTAACATGTTTAACTTCAAACTTATTATTGGTGGTTCAATCCTTCTTTCCCCCCATTCCATCCCCCGGAGGTGTCCTTGGGCAAGATGTAGAACTCTGAATTGCCCAAACATCATATTGCTTGGTATGAATGTGTGTGTGTGTGTGTGTGTGTGTGTGCTGTGTGTGTGTGTGAGTGTGTGTGTGTGTGTGTGTGTGTGTGTGTGAGTGTGTGTGTGTGTGTGTGTGAGTGTGTGTGGTGTGTGTGTGTGTGTGTGCGTGTATGTGTGTATGTGTGTATGTGTGTATGTGAGTGGGTGAATTAAAAATAAAACTGTGCTGTAAAATGCTTTCAATTTGTCAAGAAAATATAAACTCTGTATACATCCAGGCTATTTACCATTTATCACTGTTCTATTGTTGCTAGGTGTTGATAATGTGTCCAAAGCTTGAAATAGCTTGATAGGTTGGACTATGTGATTGGCTCAGCAGCTTCACAGCACATTAGGATTTCATCGAGAAGTGGTTGTTAAGTCTGCAGTTATTTTAACCTACAACAATCTCATGAAAGGAGTTTGAAAGTTTGAACTAAAACTAAATCCTATTTAATGACTCACTCAATCACTGATCTGCTTATTTGGGCTGCGACATCAGGCTGTTTACCTAATGCTTCCTCAGAGGCCCCCTCTTGTGGGAGTGAATACACAAGTGCATTTCCCAGAAAGTGTTTCATTTAAATTCAGCCGCTGGAGACACTTTTCTTTCACGTTCCATTTCTCTCCAGACGTGTGTCAAAACAGTTTGTCATCAGATCGCACTTAGTTGCACTTTCTGTAAATCAAGCCACGTCGTTAGTGTCTTTTAATTCCGGGGGGGAAGATGGAAAAGGACTGTGACGCAAAATATGGCTCTTCTATGGTAATTAGTACTTAATATCTCCCTTAGTATCAATGGTGTAAATACATGTGGGACTCAGTTTAATCCATAAGGTTGAGTTTTTCTTAGGTTTCTCTCACATCCATTTGTTTGGTTCAGACCTTCTGACTTTTCGCTTTAGTCCAAACCAATGTAACTGGTGTGAAAGGCGCCTCAGACCCCAGTCCGGAACAAAGGAACACAAATAAGTCTGACAGAAAGAGGTCCTGGTCCGCATCAAACTGAACTAAATTTCTGTTGGTAGCATGAAAACTCATTTTGGGGGGTTTTCTGACCACCTACAGAAAGTTAATACGGCACAATAATATTATTATTGTAATAATAATAGGGAACTATATTTATACTGCTCTTTTCTAAACAATGTTACACAAACAAAACAGAAACTAGATGAGGCAGTTGACTAAAAGGACATTTGGCCACATATGAGATAAAAAAGTAAAAATGACTAAAAACTAAAATAAAACTGTATAAATAAATGCTAATCAAACATTCCCAAAAGCTTTAGATGAGATTCAAAAGAAGCGACAGAGGTAGTGTGTCTCTATTAGCAGGAACTCAAAGAAGAAAAAGAAGCAGAAGCGCAGGAATCAAGGTCAAGAAGAGGAAGATGCAGAAAGCGGACCTGACGACAGGACGCAAGGATGTCGTGCAGAAGTCTTTATTGTGCTCCATAAATTACAAAAACAAAACTAACAGGATCAAATTAAAACAATGTAACAAACACATGAGGCCTGGTTCAAACCTTCAGCTGTGAAAAAGCCCATAGATACATTTTATTGCATCGATTCAACTTCTTTTAAACTTGAAAGTCTGAGTCAAGGTGAAACTAGCTTCGTGCTCATATTGTTGCCAGATGTTGATCAAGAACTTTCTCTTTCCTCCGTCGCTCTGTTCATTTTCTAAGTCGGAGGGCTGGCATCGATCTCTCTCTCTCTCTCTCTCTCTCTGCTCTTTTGGTTTGAGCCCGGCCTTCCTGCCAGGTGAGCCGGTGCCTTGGCCGCACCTGTGACCAACCCCCCCCCCTCCCCTCTGTCCTCCCTCTGGCCGTTAGCTCCAGATTAATGCCAGGTAATTTGCGATGCACCTTTGTGTCCCTCCTCTTCAGTCTTCCGGGTGAGAGAGCCGCGTTCACTCCTGTCTGTTCTTTTTCAATTCTGCCATGTAAGCTTTCCTCATCCTCTCCCATGTTCTGTCCCGTAGCCCTTCATCTTCCCTCCAACAACCCCCTCATCCCTCTATCACAGACAGAGCCATATGGCCGGGTGCAGCCCAGGCCTGCCCAGTTCTCAGACTTGTTTAAATTCACAGCCTGCGGGTCCTTCTGCCTCTGCGCCGGGGATCGACAGACACCGCCGAGGAGGAAGGGCCGGCTAAATGCCCCAGTGAAGAGAGGGGACGGAGGAGGAGGAGGAAGAGAGAACGCCACCGCAACACGGAAGAAAGAAAATGTGCCGCCTGAAATTCTTAATCAGGGTTGAAAAAAAGAAAAAGAAAGAAAGAACGCACACATCTCTGCATGTTAAGTGAAACAGAAGGTGAGTCACATGGCTGAAACAGGTGGTAGGTTGACATTGAAATAATGAAGTGGAGAGTAAATGGGAGTGGGTGCATTTGTATTAATTTGGACGACCCAGATTCAGTTTGCATCATAAGAGAACGATTGGAATTGTGAGAGAAACGTGCATTTGAAGGAAATAGTTTTACTTTTTGTTTAACCTTGATAAAAGGCTTATTCTACCCTTAAATTAATTGTTGATGTCCGTGGAATTTAATAAGAATGATTTGTGTGGGTATCAGGGCTGAATCGTACATTTATCTTGTATAAAAGCAAGTTTGGCCGCAGCATTGTTACTATAAATATAACCTAAATAATCTAACCTAATAAAAATAAAACCTCACGTTTACCTTGAATTAATAGTTTCCACTAATGGGACTATAAGAACAAATTTGGGGCTTAACTTTCTTTTCTTTTTTTTGTCATCCTTCCCCAGCATGAATATTTCCATTGGTCTATGATACCGACCTCATTACCTTTAAATAATATATTGAGAGCAAACAAACTGGCAAATCACCTCAGCTACTCACTAATTATGGATGAAGAGCTGTTGAAAAAACATTGCACCATAAATATGAAAGCTCTTATTACCAAAGACCCACAACTAATCTGACAGGTTGGTTCTAATTGTCGGTTGTGATGAGAAAGGAAAAGCCCTGATGCAGAGACGAGGCTGTAACTGCTATGAGTTTTACAACATAAATCTCACAAAGCAAGTTGAGACTTCGAATCATCTAAACAAGATCAGACGTAACCCTCCCCCTTTTCCTCCATTACCCTCCCTTCTTCATTTTCATACAGGGGCGTTAAAACAAGGTGGGGAACTTCAACCTTTCTATTTTGCTTATAAATATGTGCATGATCAGTATTGGGGGGGTGGGTTTTTGGTACCACGTTGGGGCCCCCTATGTCCCTATTGCCTGTGGCCCCGAAAAACTCTTGATACGCTCCTATTTTCACACAACCCCAAACCAACAGCAAAGTTGTTAATTCTAACAACTCAAATCAAGGCTGCAGGATTTTGTTATATATGATATGAAAGCCTCGGTCACTGATGAGAATAACAAAAAGGAAAAGAGTTTGAGACAGACCCAGAAAGATAACCATGGCTGCTATTTAAAGAGGAGGAAGCAGCAGTCAGCTGAAAGAGGCAACTGCGAGCAGGAGTAGTTGAGAAGAAGCAAATCAGGCAAAACCCAGCAGGAATTAGAGAGGAGTTTGGAAGAAGTGCAGCTCAGCAGCAGGTTGCAGAGGGAGAAGCCGAGAGGAACGCTCAGAGGAGGGGAGGAGAGGAGGAGCGGAGCGAAACAGCGGGCATTAAAAGAGAAGAGGTGTGAAATTGAAACCAATAAATCCAGAACAGGTTCCTGCAGTTGTGGGAGCCGCAGCGACCGTAACACGTGGCCTCACTAGTGTTCGCTCTTTAATGTGAGCTGAGCCCTTTGTTGTCTGAGCAGACTCCGGCTCGACAAACATTTGTGTTCAATGACACCGGGCCCCCAAGACTGAACAGGACCGGACACGGCCTTTTGAAAAGAAAAGAAGCTGGAGCAAAGCAATTTATAAACTTTCAAATAGCTCACTCCTGTGTATATTATTATATTACTTAATATAAACATCTGCAAAACTCTTTTACATAACAAAACAATCCAACTACAATAATGTAACACTGACACCAACAGTCTCAGTGCTTCATGCAGCAAAATACTCCAAATACTTGTCATCACATGTCTCCCCATCAGCATGGCAGACGTGCTCAGCAGGGGGTCCAGCAGGAAGTCAAACACAGAACATCCCTCTGCCTTCAAATGGAGCTCATGTGTATCCAGATGCCTCATACAGTGTGTTGCGTTCCTTCCTTTTCAAGGGATTCAAACAGAGTGTGTTGTCACCAGAGGTAAGTGTTATGTTGACTGGTTGTTTAAAGTGCCTGTCACATAACGTTAAGCTGTTTCTACACCAAAATACAGGTTTGTTAAAGTACAGTGTACTTTTGCCTCAGAAACTGTTTGAAAGTCCGACCTATAAAATCTAAAGTTGAACTTTAAGGTCTAATGATGCCTTCTATGTCATTTCTATTCTGTAACAGTTATCTTCCACTAAAACTCAACACAATGCTGTGAGTTTGTGGTGCAGAAGGCCTGAGGGTGTGTTACACAGCGCACGCAGCGGTTAGCCATAATATTATGGTACAAGATTGCTGCTAATGTGTATGTGGCTTAATACACTGTAGCACTCACCATAAATAACCATCATGAAAAGCAAAACAACAACAAATAAGCATTTCTCGGGGTAATACATTAATGGAGTTGCTTTATATCTTGACAATGCGGGAGGATTTATTCGGAGGAACATTGTAAATGGGAATGCATTTTCGGCTGCTTGAAAATGTCATCACTTTGGCAACGTCAGTTTTTCGATTTAAGCCCTCTCAGATGATGTATGAATGCAGCGCGGCTACATGGCACACGCTAATTGACTGAGGCATATTGTGTGGATATTCTCTCCATTCATCCACTCAACTTCTTGAATACCAATCCCGGACTCACAGCCTCCTCCTCCTCCTCCTCCTCCTCCTCCTCCTCCCGGCCGCCCCTCCTCCCCCTCCTAGTGTCAGCAAAGTACGGTGCTAAGATTCTTATGGACTTTAGCTCTGCCAAATATGCTTGTTAATACACCCCATCTGGAGATCTCTTAAAAAAAATCTGATAAATGATGGCCGGGCCCGCCGCTGGCAGTGGGCTCTGGCCGGCATACATCACAGTCTAAAGCCCCCCCTCTGCTTTATAGAGGACATTAGAATGAGCTCCAAGGCAACAAACCATACATAGCAAATGGGCCTCTTTAGTAATATGATAATTTATAAAAGAACAGGATCCAAGTGAATATTCCGCAGAATTCCCTCACATACTTGGTGCTTAATAGATGGTGTGTGTTATGCCCGCTCTCACCAGGATTGCACCAAACTCCTGGGGGTAATGGAGTGAAGACCAACCTTGGCCTGACAGCTTTTAATAACTAATGAAAATACTGCCGGGCAAATTTACAAAGAGAGGATTAGGGAGCCTCTAGTGCACGGGAGGAAGAGGAAAGAGAGACAAAGAGGGAAAGACTAAAGTAATCGAGAGAAGGAAAACTAAGATGAAGTGATAGGCGCCCATTGTACCTTGGTAAAGGATGGTTGTGCATGAGGCAAGCTCACCGCCATGTTCCCAGCATGCATCACTCTAGGAGCTTATTGATCAGTGCTATTTGGGTTGAATTCCATCTTGTTCCCTCATATCTGCACCAGTCTTTGTCTCCATCTCCCCTTCTCCCTTGCTGTCTCTTTCAATTGCTCTGTTAACACTGGCCCCCTGTGGAGCCTCATGTCTGAATGGAAAAACACACAGACACACACACACACACACACACACACACACACACACACACACACGCACACGCACACACACACAAGCTTTCAGGATCAAACACTCTGAAACCATTGATTAGGTTAAAATACGAAACAAAAAATCCTTTGTAGGGCGATACCTTCTTCCATCTTTGATACCATGCCTTATTCATCTGAGCATACTGATGAAGACAGTCAGTGTGTGTGTGTGTGTGTGTGTGTGTGTGTGTGTGTGTGTGTGTCTGTGTGCGCATCCATGTAGTCCTGTGCATATTTATTCCCTGCATGTACTACAAAGGAGGCACAGTCTTGGCTTACATGCTGAAAAACCTTTTAATGTGGGCACGGACGAGGATAGAGGACATTTGTTCTGCTTTGTAGAAGTGATCATCAACCCTGCGGCAGACAGAAAGAAAAACAGGTTTGTTTCATCTTGGACCTGTTGCTCCTTCCACTGTCTTGTGGCTCCATATAAATACCTAAAGAAACATTGTCTTTAAAACACAACCATTAACTGCAGAACCTAGCTGACCATTTGGTCAAGTCAAGTTTATTTATACAGTGCATTTCAAATGACAAGCATTGACTGAATGTGCTGCGAGATAATAAGCAAAGATACATGACAAATATATAATAGAGGGTATTATTATGAATCCAAAAACATTCGACATAAAGGCCTAAATAAAGTTGAAAAAGTATGGATGTTAAAAACAAAAACAAATAAGACAGTAAAAGTGAACTATAACAATATGCTGCTATTTTACTATATTAACAATGATTCAGTAAGTCTATATGCATGATATCGCAATGGAAAAGTTATTTGTCTGAGGCTAGCTCAAAAAGAGACTTCCCCTAATCCAGTACGGATCAGGTCAGTCACTAATGTTACCCTAAACTCCAATAGCATCCACATTAATGAATACTGGCCAGTGGATGTGCTAACTGGGAATGGGGCTTTTTAAATATTTAATACAAACCAATATAAGCTCACAGCATTTGTTGTCCTTGGCCTTGGAAGTAACTCCCAGTGATGGGGGGTAATATGCATAGTAGCCAGACATAATAAGTATTAGTTCAGATACTACCACTGTTTAAACCACTTATCTCTCCTCCTCTGGTCCTGTGGTCCTTCTTTTCAAAAGGCTCCAAACTCTTGAAATGCAGAGCATCACATTAACCACGGCCCAGAGCAAACAGCTACAAAAAAAGAAGTCTCCTTTAAATTTAACTATGGCTGCTCATTTTAGATTGTTATAAGGCCTCAGTGTGAAGTTTGTTGCCACATCATCAAAATAGGATGTGAAGTCAGCAGCAGGTTTAGGTGAATACTTTGTAGAATTTACGTGGCCTTTAAAACGGGCAGAAATCTGCAGACGCTACAGTTTATATGTGTGTCATTGTTACACACACATCTGCATCTTTCAGGTGCAGAGAAATCCACTGAATTGGTTCCCTCTGCAATAGCTGGAGCATTTTACCCTAAACCTCTGACTTCCTATTCTAACTGGGATCCCAAAAGAACATTCTCAAAAATAAAAAATTATATGAAGATGCCCGATTATATATTAAATTAAGCGTTGGCAATCGTATACCAAGGCCACAGGTGTCTCGAAAACAGACCACCTAATAAAACAGTTAGAAATAGTGTTTTTGACTCAATATCAGTTTTAATCTCTGTCCATACTAACATGACTGAAAACATCCACTGGGTTTGCTGGTCCCACACAGAAAGCATTTGATTGTTATCGCAGAATCGTCACAGATTGCTTGAATAGCAGCTGGTCTCGTAAGCATGTTAACAGGTGTATGATTGTAAAATGCAGAATTTAACTGCACAAGAGCTGTTAAAAAACACAACAGGGTCAGTGACGCTTGTAATTAATGACCCATGTTGTGTTCTACACTAGTAGCCAAGGTTAGAACGTGTTGCTTTATTCCAGTTAGGGGTCATGTGATAGGAGCCTGACGAATCAGCGAAGGCTACGTCATGACCGAAAAGACCCAATCAGCAAGTGGTTGTGAGAGTGTAATTGTTTTGAAATGGCCTGGCTTTAATCAAGAAAGTGTCAAATGTCTTAATATTGCACTGCAGTGAAATGCAGTACAAATATCCAAGGTGACCAGAGGAGGAATCCTAATATCTGTGATAGTTGCCCTGAAATTACTTCTGAAAACTTCTGACTTTTAAAGAAATGTAACACCATTATCTCAGCGTAAATGTTCTTGGTCGTATGTGAGTAATAAATGTAATTTTCGTGACTGGAGTACGATATTCTACCCCTGTGTTTTTCTTTGCCATTAATATAGTGGCTCTAGGCTCAGAACATTTCTGACACCAGATTCATGACATGTTAATGGTGCATGTGTGCTGTGGAGTAGAGCGCACACACACCGTGCACCTGTGCATGTGTGTTTACTGCGTGCAGGTGCTTATCTGGAGATTATGCGTACTTCCCTCACACGCTGCCGTTGCTTGATGCTCTCTGCGCTGGGCTGCGTCGCTCCTGAGGGATGACACAGACCCAGAAAGGCATTATCACCTTTCTGCCACAGCATAGGAATTCAATGAATTATTTACATTACAGCCGGCGAGGCCCCCAGACGGCAGACAACGCGGGATTCAGTTAGGGAACTCGGGGGCCAGGGGCCAGTCGGGGGAACCTGGAGGAAGAAGGTGTGTGTGTGTGTGGGTTGGGGCAGTTGGGATCCCGAGGTAACGAGGGAGGGGAAATCAAATGACAAAACAGAGAAGAGGTGTAACATCAGGGGGATTGTGCACACCTTCAAACTCGTATAAGTCATTTGTGTGTATGCACATTTTCCACCGATATCACACACACACACACAAATTCACAAAGCAATACACATTTACAGGACCCTCAGCACCAATTCATGCACATTTGTTGTAAACATACCCAACTTACACACATAAATGCCTATCTAAGAATACATATAATAAGTTGTAATGCACACACACACACTCATGCACGCGCACATGCACACCCACACCCCAGCTATCATCAATCTCAGGCTTCAGAGCCGTTCTCCCCTCGGGGTCCGTGGCTCTGTTTTTGGCTCTGTCTCTATGCAGGTAGGAGGTCTCCAGGTACTCACCACTGGGTTAGTTCACTACATATTAATGCAACCCCTACCTCCCCCCCCCGCTATATGCACCTCTGTTCCTTGTCTACAGCACCGCAGAGTCCTTCTATAAAATCCAATCTGTGCGTGTAGAGGTGCAAATACAAGACTGACGGTGAATTACAGATCTAGCCATTTCCTTCTCTCTCTTTTTATGAATAGCACATCAGATGTATTGTGTGTGACTGTGATGTGTTTTCATCTGAATGTGGACCGACTCAGAAGCCAGTACAAGCAAGTTCCATGTTCTAGGACCACACTCGATTTCCCTGTGGGATTTTATCCAGGGGGTTTCTTTTCTTCCCTGTGCAGGGGTTTTACACCGCTGGCCTCTCTTCAAGGCTCTCACGCTGAAACAAACATCAAGAATTTAAATTGATGTTGTTGTTGTGTGTATGTGCATGTGTGTGAATGTGTGTGTGTGTGTGGTGGGGGCCCCACCATCAAAGAAAAATAAAAAGAAACGAGATTTTAAAAGCCCCTCTCGAAAAGAGAAAACAAAATTCAAAAACAATTTGTTCAACGTTGTTACGAATGAAATCAGGGCGTGAAATGACGTTTGAATGAAACACACATTGAAGTCTATATCTTGCCAATTTAATTTTGAGTAATTAAATGTAGCAAAAGAAAGGGGGAGGAAAAAAAAACAATTTAAAAATTGACTCCTTGCCAAGTTCATCAAGCGGTAAATGAGCGACTTGTCACATCCGCAGATTCATTACGCACAAGTCTGTCCACAACACAAAGTAATATGAACACACACTGATATTAAAAACATTCATGCTAATGAGACTTAGGAATTAACAACAAACTGTATGAGTGAAAGCTCCGGTGAAAAGTACTTATAAGTACAATTTCAAGGTGACTAAGCTACTTTATACTTCTATTGCATTTCAGAAATAAGGTATTTTACTAAATTGCTTTGGTTATTGTTACTTATTGCAATACAATTTTTTAATACACAGAACATATAATGAACTTAAATATACAAATCTATATAGATATTCTTAAACTCAAGATTAAAAGACCCCAGAGTTGTTTTCCAGTAGTTCTTCTCAAGTTCTAGTTGTGCTCAGATTTATTAATAACCATGTTTGTTCACCAAAACAGAATATTACTATATTCTAGTTATACCATATCTATCTTGTAGATATGTGAAATTAGTTCCTACTCAACCAGCACCATTAAAATGATGTTACATTTCAGTGCATCAATAATATTAATCAAGTCATTTAATTGTATTTCAATGTTTTAATCTTAAATCCTTATTGATTTGAATTCCTGTTGGAAAACATAATCTGTAAAGATATCATTTAATAACATGTCAGATACACAAGGTAAAATAAAAATGATTTGGGACATTGGAGCCTCCATTATTACTTGTCAAAATTGAACTTTACAAATAAAACTGCTACAATTTAGAATTTTTACAATGTAGTTTTGGATATTGATATTTCTACTTAATCAATAACAATTCCATAACTGAGTTATTCCAGACACATTTAATAGTGTTGTTTCTCTTTTACATTTCTTATTAACGTTTACATTTATAATTTACAAAATGAAGTACAATGCCTTGAGTCAAATCTAATTTGATTGCAGACAAACTACAGACATTTTTGATCTGTAATGCTTAAGCCCAACTATTTGTAGTTTTAAACATTAAACGCAACATCTTAAATTATCTTATTACCTGTTACAAACCCCGACCCGTTTCAGAGGCAAGTTATCGCTCTGCATGTGTTTCATCTCAGGACGTTCGCTCTGTGTTCTGCTCTCATCCTTTACTGAGCCAAAAGCCAGTCGGAAATCAAAGTAACTTTTACATCCTCTAATGAGTGATACGAGGGAAAATATAACCAGTGATTTAAATTCATATATATATTCCTTTCCTCCTCTGACTTGTAATAAGGGGAAATTGAGATTTTATAGAGCTGCTGTTCAGTAATGAGAAGACACGTCAAAAGGGAACGGAGCGCCCTTTAGTGTTTCTAAATCAAACAAAAGAAAGGTTTAAAACGCACGCAGCTTAATTAACGCTGAGAGACTATGTCTCCGCCACCCGGGTCACAGGAAGGTCACCGAGCAGGTGAAGGCTCCAGCAGGCCAGGTGCTTTCCCCAGCCGGAACACCTGAACCCCCGGAACACTCAATTCAAAAGGCTGCTCTCCTGTTCACTGTACAACTGTGATCCCCGCTTCATCACCTTGAGAGTAAAACAGGGTCCATAGGAAATGGGGCCGCTGACTAGTAAAGGGTGTAGTACAAGCCCGGCACTTTGTTCTCCACAGCTGAGGCTTCGTCCTGCTTTCAGGAGACTATTCCCAGATCAGGCCCGCTGCACTTTCCCTCGAATACTGAAGAACAATGAGAAACTTTCCAGTCCTGACAACTTCTGACTCACTTAGGTGACATAATACCTGAGCTGATTAAGTAGTTATTTATTCCATATATCTTTTCTACTTTTCTATATAACAGAAAATAACTTTTTGACTGTTTATGTACAAACTGTTTTCTACTCTCGTGGAATCATCTTGTGTCACTGCACTTTATTTAAAAAAATATCTATACAATCCACTACAGTGAAACATGTATAATGTACATACTCAGCATTTTTTATTAATATTTTTTCAGTTTTATTTTATTTCCTTTTTTAATATTTGTATTCTCTTGCCTGACCAGCCTGCTGCCGTAACAACTGGATTTCCCTCTATGTGTAGTCTTTTGTCTTTTATTATCTTATTTGTCATGTTGTTAGCCTGAAGTGTAACATAGTTTTAGTTCTTATCTTCCAATGTGGAGTAACGAGCCAAAGGTTGACAGTAGGAGCCAGATGGAGGATTTATCTCAACACAAATCTTCACAGACTAAGTTGTGATTTTACAAACTACATCCTTTTTCTGCAGCTAAATTGATTTTCGGTTTCTCAACCACATCATTGCTTTGTGCTGTTTCCCTATAAAGGCTATTGTTGGTTGGCAGAAACTTAATTTCAGCTTGTGTGCACCGAAGAAAGTTTATGTACAATTTCATCTTTCATTTCCATTGTCACTGCAGGAGCAATCACAATCTGCTCTGAGACGCACAATGTCAGAGGCGAGCTACGGTGGCCATGGAGGGACAGTCAAGCCAGGATCTTACAACATACCACCATTGAGTTATTTACATACTAAATAGTTATTTTCTATACTTATTAAAGATTTCTCCCATTAAAACTGTTTTCAGACATGCACAGCAGAGTTATTCCGCAGTATTGGAACTGGACTTTCTCCCTAGTTCACATTTTACACATGCACAAGGCAGCACATGGCATCTGTGTCTTCTACATGTGTGGCACCACTTTTTACACCCTGAGTATATTTGTATTCCTTTTTCTTTTTCATTTTTGCATCTGTCGCATTTTAGAAACTTCATCGACACACCAACAAGGTCACGGTAAATCCTACGGATAATCTCCTGCTTTTTTCTCAAGTCGGACATTCTCTGGAGTTCTTCCCAGAGGGTTCGCAGGAAAAACTCCTGAGAATATTCAATCCTCTCACTCTGACCTATTCATACACAGATACATCCCCACAGTTCAGTGCATTTCTGAAAGGAGCATTCATTATGAATTTGTAGGAAGGGGTTGTAACAAAATCCATACTTTCATCTGAATTGGTATCTATCCTCATTACACTTAGTTTCAACCTGCAATTTAATTTGCAACTACATGAATTTGTCTTTATCTTCTTCTGCTGTTAGAGGACATACATGTAACATAGCTTGAAGCTCTGGAAAGTAACAAAAAAAGATTATAACTTTGAACCTTAACATCTTAAGGTTGATTTAATACGTGTACTCTATATAAACTGTTAATAAATAATAGTACACTGCAGTTCATGTGTAGGATCACATGTATTATTAAATCTGATTGCAGCTATGGTATACAGTCTTATAGATTATGCATTAACTGTTTATGGAACTATTATGATGCGGGCAGTCAGTGACATTCATTAACTGCAACTTTTGTTTACATAACATTATGCATTGAGGAATTTATACATCTTCACAAACTAAATTAAATGCAGACGTAGAGTCAACATCACATCAACAGAAGTATATACGACTGCACATATTAGAATGTGTTGCTTCATCACGATTATAATAAAAACCTGTGATGTTGCAAATGAAAGCTGCTGAATTCCCCTTCTGTCTCCCTCCTACTATTCTTTATTGTTTTCGCAACCCTCACCCCTAAATCAATTTCTGCGTGTGGCTGGTAAAACTGGGGCTGGTGAGCCTGGAGAGGGAGCGGGAGCGAGTAGTCCGAGCTCGGCAGTTTGTTCACTACAGCTGAGTCTCCGTCCTGCTTCCAGGCTATTCCCAGGCCGGGCCCTGCCGACTGCGCTGCACTCCCCTGCCTGCTTATGATTTGTGGAGCCCACTGGGGGAGAAGCCAGCTCTCCCATAGGTTCAAATCTGCAAACAATGAGTCCTGTGTCCGTGACGGATGGCCTACATGCCTCCCCATTTGTCTGCGCTTTATCCCCATCTCGGAATCAATTGTTAAAACCCCAAAGTTTGCTTAACATGCACTCCCTGTTATACCGGAGGAAAGAAAAAAGAGAACAGGAGAAAAGAAGGGGGTGGAGGTGCAGGAGCAGGGATATTCAGGCGAGAAAGGGAAACGAGAAGGAGAGAGGAGAGAGAGATCAATGTTGTCCCGAGGAAGTAGAGGAGTGGATGAGAGGGACTTTCAGTGTGACTTTCAGGGTCCTAATTAGGTACAGGACAGCGAGCTACCTCTCTCTGTGACATTTAGCTGGACATACTTGATAAATGTCACACTGCTGGATTCAGCCACAACAAATGGATGCATCAACAGCGGCTTAATAACCTTTACTGATAGGCCTGCCAGGAATTCAAATTCTTTATCTGCTCTCCCCTGCATCCGTAAAACACTGAGTCCTAATAATCAGCGTGTGGAGTGTGTGTATGTGTGTGTGTGTGTGTGTGTGTGTGTGTGTGTGTGTGGGGTGGGGTTGTATGCCCTTGCGTGTGGGTTAAGCCAAATGAAAGTGCACCAGGAGGCTGTCGGCGTGTAACCTCATGCTGTATCAGCGAGCACGGGAGTGTTGCGAGTGCCAAATTATCTTGGCTTCATATCTTGGCCTGGATATGGGCAGAGAGAGGTAAGACATTTATAAACAATCAGAGAAAATGGAGAGTTTTAGAGACACGCAGAATGTAAACTGAATTAATCAGATCCCAAGATAGCAACAATCAGAGAAGAAGAAGCGGAAGATTGAGCCATTTAGTAAATAAATGACATGTGTGTCATGTGAGCAAAATTTCTGATTAAATAATTGAGGCATTGCTTAAGTGGGACAAACAATGTCATTTGGGACTAGCCCAGTCTGGGAGAGCAGAATTCTCAGAGGGGTTTTTAATGGTTATTACTAACGAGCTTGTCAGAGTTTACTTTATTTTTTAATGAAGAACACAGTCAAACTTCAACTCTTAGACGAATCAGTGCCTGTCCCGTTTGTAACATGACATTTTCCCTTTGATTTAAAGTGACTTGCACCAAGTGGCTGAGAGATTTAATCGTCTCAGAGTGTTTGTGTGACGTAGGCCAGTTGGGATTCAACTGTGAGGCCTACACGACACATTCGGGGCAAAACACCAACAGGGTGCTGTTGATCCGTTGGTCCATTGTCTCGGAGAGCACCCTGAAAACTTCCCGTAGTGTGAACTCGGCATCTTTTACACAATGAGGCACTTTCTCTCTTCTTTGTGATACTTCTGCTTAGGGCAGTGATATTTTTAAAAAGAACAAACCCCAAATGGACATGCTAAGGCTTCTTCTCCTTTGAAGTCTGTCTTTGATATGGAGAACATGCACATAGATTTATATTTATGGTTTGCTTCTGCGTATAAAAAATACATTTATCTGATTAAATTAACTTTCTAAACATGTACTCGTCGGTTTGTTTTTCGGATATTCTTTTATCTGTGAAGTGCTGCGTGCTCTCCCTGGACCGAAGCTCCTGAGTGATTACGTGTGCATGTGTTCGTTATTGCTTTGTAACATGTGTGAACCTCATGTACAGAATGTGTGCGTTATCATGCCTTGTGTGCATTCATATTGTGTCTGTGTATACCTGTGTATGCATGTGAATGTGTGCGTGTGCCCACGTGTGTAGCATCTTTCAAATCATGCACCCCGAGCTGCTACGTGGTGGCTAATTGCCTCTCCTGAGGAATAATTAGGTGACAAAAGCAAACGTAGTGGTGCCTCGGCTACAGAGGCAAAAGATATATGTTGTGTCGTGTGTGTGTGTGGTTCAGCGTGCGGTGCCATTTGTTTGCCGGTGGTAAGGATCGGAGGAGAGGACATCGCAGAGGCCGTGCATTTGGAGGCCGAAACCTGGAGAACAACAAGATGGTGCAACAATTAATTACGGCTAATTAGATGTATGCGTTATATTTACTGGGCCAACAATAAATCAAGCTATTTTTGTCCGATAAAAGACTTGTAACTAATGCCCAGCAAGTGTGTAAGCATGTGTGTGTGTAAATATTCTGTTGAGTGTGTGTGTGCTGTATTTGTGTTCCTCTGTGTGTGTTTGTTTGTGTAAACTGCTCTTTACTGTTTAGTTTTCCAGGTGTTCAGAGCTGGGTTGCCGTGGACTCCCTCCTCTTAGATTAATAATCCATTAGTAATCCATTCCACTAATGAGCACGCAGCGGAGAGTCGGGACCGAGGGGGACACAGAGACGGTCAAGTGCATAATTAATGTCTCAGCCAATCAGATGTGCTATAACAGTCACGCCCCTCCCCTCGCCCTCCCGGAGTGAGATGTCACCCGTCCAATAAAATGTGTGTTTAATATTCTTTCTGATGGGTGAAAAATATGAAATTAGAAGACGATCTGTCTGAGTCACTGGAATGATTGAACTGTTATATAATTCCTTTGAAGTAGTTAGAAAGGAAAATCCCAAAAAACAAAAGAATTCTCCTTACTTTTTGACTAAAATAACACAACAATTGTGCAGGTTTTCCATTTTCAGAGATGTGTCAATTTCTGGACATATTTTTGGAAACCGTCTCAGCTGCCGGCTTCTATATTGGCATTCTCCATGGCAGTGGGAAAACCACGCGGTCCCTTTCCCTGGTGTATTCCGAACTGGAGCACATCAGAGTCCTGCATATCCTGAGAAAGTTTTCTACAGACACATCCCGCTGGTTATGTATGTTTGAATGAATCTGCAGCTAAACCTGTTTCATTTTGATACTCACACATTTTGGAGGACAAACAGTGCTAGGTCACATCAAATAAGACATATTGAACTAGCTCATCTCTTGACCTTGTCCGTGGTCCAGACGATATTGCCCACCCTTGTGATGTCATTTAAAATTTGCATCAAATCCAAGTAAAGCAAGAGCAGATGAATGGTTGTCCAATCAGAACAGAGTGGTCCAACAGACCAATCAGAGACAGGCGCTTAAACCAAGTGTTTGAGACAGAGGCTGAAAAGAGGAGCTATAGCACTGGGCAGGGTGAGGAAAGTGATGTGTTTACTGAACATTATGGAAAGCTATAACACAAATAAAAAAAATGAGGCTGAATATTAGAAATAATTTGTCTCCAGTCTAAAAGCAGGATGAATAGCCTCCACTTGGAAAGCAGTAAGGCTATTGGAAAAGCAAGAGTCTGCCTTGACCACGTTTTCAATGGGAAGGGGGAATGTTAGCACTGATCACCTCTAGATGTACTTTCGGCTGATGTTCTCCAACAGCTGCTGAGTCAGCATCAGCCCTTACACACCCAGTGGCCATCCTCCCCTCCTGATAAGAGGGTTCTAGCACTATTTATCTGTCTCTCTCCTCCATGGGTCCACTTGGGTGAAGACAAATCACCAGACTGAGGTCTCGTTTTGTAACGTCAGCACTCTGTAGGTTCTTCTTTGATTTGAATCCGTCACAGAGTGATGTAAGTGATGCTCTGATTATAAATGGGACCAAAACCAAACGGTAGCAACTAAGTCGACCCCCTACATGCACGTGTTAGAACTGTGACACTGGTGTCATTATTAAAAACAATGAATGAACGTAGAGGTGACTTTTTAATTATTCTCCGGCTTAGGCCTGATAAGTATGCGGCTGTCACGCTGTGATGGGAATCGCGCCGCTGGGCGTCTTTTTTTCCCACAGCTACCGATGGGGTTTGAGGAACCTAAAAGCCGTTACCAGGCCTGGCACATCAAAACGAGCGGGTAAACACACACGATTCCTCGCAGCCACTGCCAATCCGGCACGACCACACCAATCTAGATCCTGTGTTTCAAGCCTAAACAGAAGATTTCCCCAGCGTTCCACCTGGTTTCCCCACGGAGCGTCTCTCCCCTGTTTAACAGTCAGAGCATGATGGAGCCTGACAAAAGAGGCCGTTAAAAATTGAACACCCTAAGTGGGAAAATGTGGTAGGCGGACCTGTTGTTACCTCCACCCACATGCATGGATGAAATCTGACACCCGGTTCTCTTCTCACTCCTCTACATCTCCTCTCTCCTTTTCCCCTCCACGGTCCCCGGGGGGAAAAGCCCTGTATCCCATTCATTCGATTGCCCCACATGATGGATGTGCAGTGTGAGGAATGGGCCGTCCCGGGGGCCATGGCGTCGTTTCTGGGTTAAACAGCATCCTATATCAAACCCCTCTATACCTTCACAAGCAGGAAGCCTGTTTACTGAGGCGGGAAAGCACCACAATCCATTTCCTGTCAGGGGTTTCTCGCGGATGGAACAAAAACTTGGACAGCCACAACTTCGGGGGAGCGTTGTAAGACAGATACAATATGTAGTGTTGTTGTGGGAGCTGAGGAACTTGAGCCACACACAATTTTGCTGCATCATTGCTTTAGAGATTTGAATTAAGGTCTGATGACTCAAGTCAATATCTGATATCATTATGTTACTGTGCAAAATATGGCAGCTAAAACTTTCAAAGTTTGATTAGGTGTTACTTACATGTACATTTCAATGTGTGATTGTGATGTGTGTTTGTCTTTATCTGCCATATAAAATACAATTTATCATTAAATTATTATTATTATAAAAGTTCATTCAATTTTTTCGTTTTCATATCTTTGATTTCTCAACTTGCTCATTGGCTAGTAAATCAGGAGTCTCATGAATGATTACTTTGCATGGGTCTACTGTAAATTTAATTTATATAGAGACACAAATGTACAAACTACTATTACCTGTTATTACTCGCCCCAAACCCACAACAGACATAAGATTGAAAACACGTGTCTGTTGTTTTTAAGTTTCCATTAAATATATCCATAAAACATATCCTGCTGTTGCAAATGAGCTTCTTCCAATATCAAATTAAATGTATTTCCTCCGTTGTATTACAGAAACCTGTCTTATTATTTCCTGTGCGGAGATAATAATTTAAAAAGTCAGTTCATGTGGGGAAGAGGTTGAAATCTACCCAATATACCAGCAGGTTTATTAACCTGGAAAATAACTACAGTGTAGTGGGTGGGTTCAAATACACAAAACCACTAGTTGGCTTCTTTTTCCCCCACAATTCATTAGGAGATTTATTTTTTCATTCTGCATCGGATATTTCCAGAGCGTCACCAATTCCACCAGGTGTTAGGTCATTAAGAAAAATAAATCAAATGCTTTGTGAAATCACAGTTTATTGTTCCGTCCATTGAAACCGCACTAATTAAATGAGAGAAGAAAACAGTCCCTGCCTTGAGACCCAGTGGCTTGGTGCTCTGAACCCTTTGTTACTTATTTATAATTTTCAATATCTTATGTAAACTGGAATGGAGCTCAAGTCCTGCCCTTATTATTGAAGTATATATTATTTTCGTATGATCTTTTTTTGAATCTTTTTGATATCCTCCAGCAGCCTGGGAAATAAACTTACGAATCACTTCTTTCAAACCCCTCTCTACAACCGAAGCCCAGGGATTCACATCTTATAAAAAAGGGCAGCATATGATATTATATGAATACTTGAGATAAATCCATACACACAGAGGGAGGAAGGCCTGTATGTATCTGCAGCTCTTTGAATATTTCAGCTGCTGAGGGACTACACTCACTGTTTCCCATGTGTGCAACCTACAGAGTTCCCATGTGCATGTTTGTAATTGTGTGTGTGTGTGTTTGTGTGCTTATGTTTGTATGTCACACACTGTGGCATGTTTCCTAGAGATAAGACTGTGGCTGCTGGCCCTCTGCAGCCTTCACCCGAGCCAAACGCTGATCAGAGGAATCTCTTATTCCCTGCATGGCACCCCTTTGCAGTCACAGCCGGCAGCACGGCACCCGTAAAGTTCATACCAAGGCACAGACAACCGATGGTGGGTGATTGTATCTTGCTTATCTTAAGTTAAAATGACCTTTTGAGGCATTCCTCTGCTGTTTTAAAAGTGTTATAAGAAGAATATTGTCATTAATACCCCACGTCTGTGGAGTCGGAAGAATAAAGACTGATAATCAAAATCTCTGCAGGTTAACTTCACAAACAGCTACGCTCTCTTTGGTGTCACTTTAATTTACCAGGCGTCTGCTCCTCTAATAGCCCACTCACAGAGGGGGAGGACGTGAGAAGTTAAGATGATATCCCACTCCATATTGTGCATTAATTTGCAGCTAATAGGGTATGATCTCACCTGTGCGCTATGGGGAGATCAGAAGTCAATTAGTGGGATTGGTGGGCAGTCTCGGCCGAGCGGTCCGAGCCAGTGACAGTTTGTGGTGGGCCGCCACACCGCGGGGGGCCAGGTGAGGAGCAGGGGAGCCTAAATGAAATGCTAATACAGGCCACATAAGTCAGGGCTCTCTAATTGGAACACAGCTGCTGCAGGGACTGAGGATCCCAGGAAGCGCCGCAGGAGCAGAGGAGCCGGCGGGTCACCGTGATCAGGTCAGGTGCTCTCTCTGTGTGCAGCTCGAAATACCCGGCACAAAATGGCCGGTGGAAGCCTGAGGAAGGGAGAGTCTGAACAAAATAATTTATAGCTTCTCAATCTTAATCTTAAATAAATCCATATAAGGATTAGTGGCTATTTTCTACATTTGAAACTGAAAACTGAAGAAGAGTTTTTACTGTTTTTGTTTGATTTGTCGCTTAGAATTCTTATCCGTCCGTTCAAGATGCAGCGACATCCAGACATCACGGATTGGAATATGGAAAAAACACACTCGACCAATCCTGACTCAGTTTCAGCTGTCAATCATGATGTTGGAAAAATGACACGTCTGCATTACAGATTTATGAACTACACTGCATCAAGCCACCAGGGGGTGATCAAGATAATTTGGCTTTACTTTTTCGTAGCTGTCATGTCATCCATCTTTATACAGTCTATGCAGGAGTTGGATAGCTTAGCCCCGCTTTGGTCTAAAACGTAGAAAGTCTACGCACCAGCACTTGTAAATGTTGCAATTAGCGTGCAAGAGTTTAGTAAAATATTATTTTGAATTAGTTTTTTATTTTTAAATAAAGTTTTCCCCTCTATGAAGATTTGAACTCCACCTGGTGAGCAGATTTAGCTTTAGTGAGCTGTTTTGGATGAAGTCAGGCTAACCAATTACCCTCATCCATACTTAGGCTAAGCTAACCATTCCCTGGCCCCAGAGAACCTAGGACTAGGATCTAATTTTGACAAATAAATAAGCAAAGTAATAACCATATTTCCTCATGTGTCTTACTCCTCCTTGAAGCCAAGTATTGTGATTTTTCACTATACAGTGATTCAGCTTTAAAATGATGCTAATTAGCATTGATTGATGGGATATTGCTGCAAGTAAGAAGTAATTTGGCTCGTGGGGATTTGGCAACACAGACAGATGTGCTTCTGAAAAAACCTTCATCGACTTTCAAAATATTTACAAAGTAAGACAAGAAAAGAAAGCTCTGCTCTGCTTTTAGGTTATGACTCTGCAGCATGTACTCCAGTCTTTATTCTCATCTGAGATATTCTTGGAAAGGAGGTTGTTACTGAATCACAAGCCAAGCTCCAGCATCCTGACAGCTCCTTAAAGCTTTTCCTAGATTTTAAGCTCCCTTTTTATTTGCAAGTCTCGATGTCAATGCAGCGTGGCACGACATAAGTTCAGATGAACACATGATGAGCTGAAAAGGGAGAGTTGCGTGTTCCAGCTTTTCAAACAGGATGGCAGAAGTCAAGCTGAGACAGAAACACCAAAAAAAAAGAACATGCACTGGGAGGAATACGGAAAACAAAGTGAAATGCAGTGTTGGAGAGAAGTGGAAAGGGTCGGTCGTCTCTCGCTGCATTTCAAGTCCAGCCGACTCCGTCCATGAGCTGTCTTCTTCATGTTTCTAGGCCTCCCCCGCCTCTTCAGATGGAAAGGGAATTTGCCTCAGAATAATGCATGAGCTCATCGTGGGCGACGGACAGGAGGCTCCGGCCTCAGAAGTCTGCCTGCCTTATAGACGGCAGGGAGATTGACATGCACCCCCCAAGAGGGAACCTCAGGTGGAGAGGTGTTAGTCGAGACTTTAAAGTCATCGCCTGTAATAATGAGGTCATCTCCCACAGACAGAGAAGCTTGGACCAAAATTCTGACACAGAAGATAATTTCTTTTGGATTTGAAATGAAGGCTGAAATTGTTGCTGGAGTTGCTGAGCGAGAAAATCAATAACACTGGTATTTTCGATGGTGCAAACCACATGGCTACCTTTCTAGTTTTGAAGCCTGGAGTGTGGAAGCACCAGTTTGCCTATAAGAGTCACGGTTGTCATGTCTGCCTCGAGCCGTTCCCACAGATTCAAATTCAGTCTCCCGAGGGAAGGAACTGCTGATCGCTTTTACTGACAGTCATCTCAGAAATTCTTAAAGACAACAATGCCCCATTGGTTTCCCCGTCAGTAGAAAATTGAAATCATGAAGTGACGCCAGAACAGACAGTTCAGAGAATGTGTTTCACAGAAGAAGCAGCCGTGGCTGGAGCTCATTTCCTCTATCTCATGTTTACAACATCGGTCATCCTATGGAAATGTTACCTCATTGTCAATTTTTTTCTCTCAACTCAAATTATTTCTCCGTCTTTGCTACTGTCAGCGTTTATCAGCCACTCGCAGCCAGTAGCCGTGCCCCGCCTGGACACCTCCGGACACGGGACAAGGAAGAACGTGCGCAGGGGGGCTGACAGATAGAAAAACTGATTCTTTACAAGTGAGGTCAGAGGACTGTATCCAAACCGTCTGGCAGAGTACACTAATATCTCCATGCCGAGCAGCGTGGAGCTATTGAGCGCGACCATGCGCATCCGTCTCGCTCCAGCGCACTCAATGAGCCAAAGCCATGGAATTGATGGAATTGATGGGCAATGGGCGGGAAATGGGACAGAGGAGGTGAGAGGGGGGGAGGAGGGCGAATGATGTGCCGCTCTCTCTAATGCACATTATTCCATCACATAAACATCAAGATTCTTTGAAATAGAAAGGGGGGGGCGGGGGGTTTGCTTTGACGGCCAATTCACAGGCGCGGTTTGAGGAATGTGGGAAGTGTTGCTGTCGGCCGGCTGTCAGCTGGAGCTCCTTCTACCTGCTGCTGGAGCTCCTTCATTAAAACAGCACCCCCGACCACTGCGTTACTACGCTCCTCTCCCGGGCCACGCCATCCCGGATTGTCTGCTGCCTCCTCTGTGTAAAAGGCTGGTGTGGTATCGTCAGCCTCCAGTGACATGTGATGGACTGCTGGAGGAAAGATGGCTGCAGAAGTCAGAGAATAGCGTCAGCGGCGGCAGCAGGAAGTGGGAAGTCAGTGTACCCAGTCATGATGCGATGTTCTCTCCCTCTGCCACATTATCAAGTCAGCCCGACTTACATGCAGTGAAAATGCAGCGCTGCAAGTTTCATTAGTGCACGAAGCAAAGATTATGGCTCGATGCGGAGCCATGAATTATGCATGGGCTATGCACTGTGGTACGCCGTGCAGCCCCCCCCCAAATATACCCCGGTTCATCCTCACACCCACAGAGCATTGAATGCATAAACATTCAAATTAGCAAAACACATTGGCGCACAAACACACACACGGAGGCGACTCTCAGCCCTGAAATGAGAAGCGGTAGCTGGCTCACTCTCTTCACAGGCTCTTCATGTGTGGGGCAGGAACATGCTCCGTCATGCACTGAGCTCCTGCTCTTCCTGCAACGTTTCATGACGTAGAACCTCATCCTTCCTTTAGTCAGGTAGAATCCACAGCCGTGGTGTCACCAGGAGCACAGACTCCACCAGCCTCACTGGTGCAAGTTTACTCTATAGTTTCAAACACACTCTTTCACTGATCAAATCTAATTGATCCTAGAACAGGCCCCGATCTAAACCTGCCTACTTTGAATTGGCGGTTTTCTTGACCTGTGTTAAAGCTCTCGAGCTACTTATACTTGTCACTAGTGAGTTCTCCTCAAACAATTCTACAATGTTGTGTTACTTTTATTGTTTTTGTGCAGTAAATTTATAAACAGTCTATGGTGCAGAGTGAAGTTAGCTTTGTGTTCATCCTAAATAGTTCATCATCTGTAATATGTGCTTCCATAATCAACCAGATTAACGTGGGGGTTGGATTAAATAGAGGAGGATCATAGATGATTCATATTTGCTTTTCATTTAATACCTATTTCAATTTTTATGTTTTCTTTTTGCTTAACTGCAACTAAAGCCCTGCCTGAACTTTTAAGTGCTACATTTAAGTTTTTTAAGAGAACCTCAAAAGGCACGGCCGACCGAGTGCAGCGCGGCGAGCGAGTGTTCAGATATTTGCTGTGGCTGGAGATCTGTTAATGTTAATGACATTTAAATCTCCACAGCAGATGGTCGACATGACAGAGGCAGCAATAAATACTATCAGTAAAATCCAAAACAAAGGCAACAGCAGCCATAACTGTGATGGAGTTATACAATTAAAATAATAAATGAAGGAGCAAATGGTTGAGAACAACAATAACAAGACGTGGTCGTCCCTGAAGTAGATCGGACTGATGATTTAAATGAGTGACCTCTTTCATTAAACATTCCCCAATAAACCATAATCCCCACTCGAGCAACTAAGCTTAATAAATCCTATAAACGCTACATAAATACCTGGATTAACATATAAACCTCTCAGGTTAATAGGAGTAGGGGATTACCAGCAGTCAAGTATGGCATGTATGGAAACTGTGGCGACCTCAAATGTGTTGGGTGTAGCCAAATCCTAACCAAGCCGAGCACATCCCAAAACAACGGTGAGCAGTGTTTATACTTATGCTTTTCAGTAAATGAGGGAATAAATTGGGGATGAGGATTATCAAGAGAATACAGAATACTGCAGTCACTGTACACACTGGTCCAATCGCTAATGGCTGCACCTAAGCTTCCGCTAAATTAATCGCGGAAAAACTAATGAGCCTCGTGATCGCGTTTCAGTTATATGAAAATGAGACAAGTAGCAAAAAAAACAAGTGCTAAGTTTTTTTTCACTCAGCCCTCCTGGTGGTAGAGTTGCCCCTCCCTTAGAAGTTGCAGTGATACAGAAGGTTGCTGGGCCTGACCTGCATAATGCACTGCTGCTGGAGTTGTCAATGAAGATCACAGGGAAGCCAAGATGTGCAGGGGAGGCTGGAGAGAAGACGGTTTCAGCATCGCTCCGAGCCAAATGTGTGCTCTGGTGGAGATACAAGTGGAGTTGTGTAGTACACATGGAAACTTTCCACATATAAAGTGCAAGCAGATCATGAAACTAAAATATGGTGTTCTTATTATAGTGTATGTGTTTATTTTAAATGGTCACGCAAAGTTTTACAGATATTTATTGTGTTCCCAGATCATTTATGTTTTGGTTTGAAAGCCTGCAGCCTCACAAAGTATTGTTTGAAAGATGGTTGACCAGGTCACTAGTACAAGTTCAGATTTGATGGGTACATTTTGACAGAGATGGTACAAATGGGAGTATAAAGCCCAGTATCTATAAACGCATAAAAATGAGCCGAGAGCATCACTTTTTTGAATTTCCCTCTTTTTTCCTTCTTTTTTTTGGATACAGCTGTAACAGAGCTGTATGAAAATGAGAGAAAATGTTGAAATCGCTCTAAATACCCATAAAATAGCGGCTTTAAAGAGAGCTGTCATTTTAGGATTGCACCCTCCATTACCCCGCTCTCGATTTCTTTCCTGTGCAAACATTGTTTATATAAGCAGGCATGGTTTTGAATGATAAGTGCTTCCTTTAATCAGTCTCTCCGTAAACCATCAGCGAGTTGTTTACCCCGCCTGTTAAGCCCTTGATACTAAATCAAACGCTGGTTGTATTTTTTATTTTTTTTTCTTCCTTGTGACTCTTGCAAGCGCTTGCTCTTTGTCCAACAGTCATGCCTTTGCTTACTAACAACCCACAGCATGTGAGCCCTCCTCTCTAGCTGCAATACACGTCGTCAGAACACACACACACACACACACTTGCATGAGTCTGCTTAGATAACCCGCAGGCTTCGGGCTGCCCGAAAGATATTACTGCCACCATTGCTTTTCCATTACATATCAAGTCGATCTTCAGAGAGCCCTGACAGCCGCGCCGCAAATTTATTACTCAGTCTGTTTACACTGCGCTTTTCTCATTTTCAGCAAATTTCACTGTTTTATTCCTGCAAGTTATGAGGTGGCGATAAAGAACGGCGTGGAGGGAAATGAAGGAGGAGAGAAAGAAACAATATTTCCTCGAGTCGTCCCCCCCCTCACCACCACCACCACCTTGCCCCCCTTTTCCCGTTGACCCCTGGTCTCCTGGCAGACTGGCGGTGTTGATTTTAGCCCGCAATCAATTTATTTTAATCACAATGGAGAGCGGAGGGGGAGCAGCGTGCTAATTGATTGGCAGGTATTTGCATATTACAGTACGCAACAAAATGTCACGGCCGGCCTTGGAGGCGACCTGTGTGGGCTGCTGGCAAAACAATCTGATGAGGGTAATTTATCATGCAGCCCATGCCCCGCTGAGCAGAGGGGCGCACCCACTGTTGTTAGCGTCGTCAGTCACCTGTCACGCCGCGGTGGGCACCGGGAGAGGGAGGACGGGACGAGTCAGCAGAAGAGGAGGAGGAGGTGCTGAGGAAGGAGAGGTAAAGGAGAGAGGAGGGAGAGGGGGAGAGCCAGATAGGGATGATACCTCCGGTGAAATGTCAGACATTCACTGCTGCAGCTCATCAATGGACGTGGCATTGACGGATTATCAGTCATATCCCCAAAATTATTACAATGCAATATATATTGTTCTGGTGCTGGTTGAATGGGACGATATATACAGATGAATACACAACATTTCCCTCGGTTATTTTCAAATACTGTATCCTCCAGGCCAAAAGTAATTTTGTAGATTTATTGGTCCAGCACCAGGGCAGCGTGAATCTGGTCGAAATGAGAGTTATGAGATTTTTCCCCACTCAAAGGTGAGATCACGATTGTTTCCACACGGTTCTTTGTGACAATATTTGATGAAAAAAATATTGATTGCAATCCATACTGGCCCCATACAGACTGAGTATACAAGTACAGACAAAGGACACACAATGTGTATTCATACATGTTTTAATCAATCTTTTAAACTAATCAGTTAAAATAAGTGGTTTGTGAAATCCCTGATCTGATCTTACTCCACTCACAAGAGGCAATAATATTTGTGCCTTCCATGACACAAATCAGGTTTAAAATACCATCAAAGGACCAGGAAGACATAAAATCCACCAGCAATATGTGGAGTTAATGGAATGTAACTGGGTTTAGTAAATGTTAATCAGTGAATTTCAATCAGGAGAGACTAGTTTAAGAATGAACAACAACGCGCACAATAATAAATCTAAATTATGTGATATAAATAAGTCTATTAGGCACTTAGATCCCTAGTGGTGTTATCAAGGTTTTAAAAAAGTGCGTGGCTGCATTGTGTAGGAAACCCACCGGATCTAGAGAACGTTGAGGATCAGATGAGATGAGTGGACTCAACCAGGACCCTGCATATGGTGACGGGAGGAGAAGTGTCACAGTGAATCACTGAAACAACAGCGACAGAGAGGAGAGCGGTAATAAAGTCTGACAGCAACCATTTGATGATTAATACAAAGGCAAAAACTGATCGGATCCCAGTAAACATCAGATGATCAGGAGATTGAAGGAGAAATGTGAGGATATGAGACTTAGAGGAATTGACTGAACTGGTGCTTAGCTACATTTCAACTTGTGATGAAAAACCTTTAAAACATTCAAGCAGCGTGCCTTACCTTAAATATAAATGCACTTTAAATAGACCATGCATGTGAGTGACAGTAGCCAAGGAACGGGAGCGACAGGTCTGGGCCAGTACTGACAATCCAAGGCAGTCAGTTACCGATTCAGTGGCTTGCTGCCGTAGGAATGTAAGTTACCCTCTGAGGACTCCTGGTTAACAGCCAGTGTTCATGTGAGCTGCATGGCTGTGCAAATTAATAGCCTAGTTTAGCGAGCGGTTACCTGGCCTCGGAGAGTGATAAAGAGGAGAACCTGGCTGCCTCTTGTTTACCACCGCTGTTCTATCAGGGTCTGAATTGGTTACTGGTGCTAGAATTTTTGTGTTATCCCGCGTCATTGCCAAGATACTGCATTTTTTTAATTTTCTTACAAAAGTAATTATCTTCGCAAATGATTGTCACAAGAGGTATCTCAAATTGAGTATAGTAAAAATAACCGTACCTAAATATCAAAAGTAATAAAACTTAAAATGAAGGCACATCAGGGGCAACATGATGTCAAGCAAACACAACTATCAGCTACTCTATGGTGAAAACAAATCTGCAGGATGAGAAACTGCCCTCCTCTTTGTTTTGTTATCATCTCTGTGGGTGTAGGTGCACATGGATCAATAGAGGCGCTTGTGAAATAATCGAGCAGCTGCGACCGTGTGGCTGCCTTGTTACTCTTCCTGTTAATACAACTGCACCGCGGCGGCTGCAATCCTCCTGTGTGCGTGCGCTGCTTATAAGGTAAACATTTGGTCATCATCACCATAATTATGCCCAAGTACAAGTCCCCATGCACACCCCGAGCAGAAATGTAGTTAGGGGGCTGAAGGGAGCCGATGCAACTCATTAATATGGTGCCAGACTCACCGTGATAACATTGGATCCAACTCCTGGGAGAGGTTTTTATTTTTTGACCAATTAGCCGCCTGCGCAACCTATTGGCCATGAAGTGATCTCTGCTGGGACTTTATCAGACCACGCTCTATTAAATCAGCTCTCAGGCTGAGCACTTATGTACCATCACAAAGCTTAGAATGGCTGGCTCTGATTGATGTCACTGCCAAATGCCAAGTAATAACCGTGGGTATTTTACAACTCCATGCCGCAGCTTCCTCTCGGATGCATTCGCGGCTCTGTGTGTGCGTGTGCATGCATGTGCACTTTCGGATACAGAAGTATAATGGCTGATCTTTTATTTTTGGGGTGCGTGTGCGATGGACCATTCTCAGTGAGATGGCTGGTTGGAGAGATTATTATAACGCTCAAGGCCGGAAGCTGCGCTGAATGTGAAACAGTGTGTTAGTGTATTCACAGGATGTCTTCAGGGGTGGGTCAAAGGCCTGGCTAAAGGTGCTGTATAATTTTAGGCATGTGGGAGGTAATCGTAATGACTTTCTAAAGTCTCCATGAATGCATCCGCTAGCACGTCTGAGGACCTCCAGCTTCAGGGAATCAAGTCATGAAGCATAATAACTGTGAATGCTGGACATGAATGTGTTGTGCACTGGTTTAATATGTATCTAGTTAATCTGGTCTTGTAGTTGTGGGCCAGCTGCAACATTAGTGGGCGTTCAGAATGAACACAAAGTGGGAGACATGGAAATAAAGTCCAGAAAGATCACTTTTAGTTAAATATCTGTTTATTTGAAGACTTACCTGATGCCAAAACACAGGACGTGTCCAATTTCCTCATGTAAAACACACTGTGCTTTAACTATGTCTTCATTAAATCAGTTCAACTTGAAAACATATCTTTTTCTTTCTGTTTCTGCTTCATACAGACTAAGACTCCACGTGGGGAGAGAGCAGTAGATGAATTGGTTGCCATAACAATAACACAGAACTGTCTGTTTTGTTTCTTTCAACCACGACCATCATCGTCCTATGACCTTAATTATGCAGATGAGATCACACACTTTTAAATCTTTAAATTCCTTGAAACCTTTTGGGCCTAAACCAAACAAAAACTAAGGCATTGTCATAAAAACTGTATTTCTTAATAGTGTCGCATCTCCTGCAATAGTTTGAGCTGTAATTCAGGAGACACTACTGTGGGTTGAAGTCAAGGTCTGGTGTTCTTGTTTTATTTTAACATAAAAATGCCGTTATTACTGATGACCACACACCAGTGGTCGTGTGTGTTAAGTAGACTCAAGGACTTTGAACATCAACAGTGACACGAATAAACAGCAAAAATTAAGAAATAATTCAGAGGCAGATTTCGGCACACAGCTGACTTTTCACATCGAGCAGGACACGATTTGAAAATTAAATTATAGGGATGGGAAAGCTTGCATTGACTAGATCCATTGGATTTATTGACCTAATAATATTGATTATCAATGATTATCGATTAAGAACTTCTTCTAGCGTGCAAAGACTAATCTATATTCTAAGTGACAGAAAGGGTTTTGCGGTTTGCATTTTGTGATTAGCTAGCACTAACTAAACCATTTTGTTTCTTGGCATCAAACTCCTCATGACCCTGACAAGTGCTATTTTCTGTCAGAACCTTCATGCTGCACTTCTTGTTTATTTTGTATATCAGTGACTGTATTTCGCTGATATACCTGCTGTGTTGCATTTCTGGTTTTCTCCCTGTGTGTGAATCAGCGGGGCGCCTTTGTCATAATCCAAAGCCAAGACCAAAGCCAGCCCTTCTGGCTGTATAGACAACAAGCCAGCCTTGATCCTTCCATATGAAACAGGATGTAAGGTAGCTGCCAATATAGAGGTTGGATGGGGTAAACATGTTACCCCCTGAATCTCAACAATGACGAGGGAGAGCAATATCCCTATAACACACCTCATTACCTACACCCTTTGTATGGTTTGTGTCATGTGTGAGGCTGAACTTGGCACTTGTAGTGGCAGGCGGTCTGAAAGTGCTATCATTGTTGTGTTGGCAGTGTGAAGGCGCACACTGATCCCTCTGAGCCGGATGATAAAAATCTGTCACAGTCTCCTCCATGGAGGAGCCCATTGTTTTGGGGATTAAGGAGGATTAAGGGCGGATGCTGGTGACCAAAGGGCTTGAGCAGTGTGACCCGCTCACTAATCATTATGAGACAGATACACAGCACTCAAACTCTCAAGGCCCAAGATCTCACTGGATTGTTAATTATTCATGGATAACTGGAGAAGAGTCGGTATGAAAAAGAGGGAGAGGGTAAGGGAATGTGGCAACGATGGGAAATCAGGTCTCTGAAGGAAGCGTGGTGAGTGTCCAGAAATGTGTGAAATTTATGAATGAGTCATGTATGGGGCTCTTAGTCTGCTGGTATTAGCGCCCAGCGTGAGTCATCATTTGAAGCTTTTAATCTGATCAACATGCTGAGTTATAAAAAAAAACTCGTAAAGGGTTAGCATGCTTTTACCAGTTAGCTTTGCCATCATGAGTCCAAATGGTCAGATGAGGTGAGGAAGATTCCTAACAGCTACTTGAACACTCGAAATGGTTTCGGAAAAAAATAACTTATTAAATAACTTGCGATGTAACAAATCATTAATCCTTATGTGAAATCAAGTATTGGTACCAAAGCCAACCCCGACAACGCGCCGTTTTTTTTTGAAACAATATTCGGGTTTGATTAGGATTCGGTAACGTTGAGAATGGAACTGCAATGCAATACATTGAGTATAGTGGTAGGCTTAGCAGCCACCTATTTTTATAATATATCAATTTATTAATATTATCAGCACATCAGTACACACTAGTAATGTACTCTACATTACATTACATGTCATTTAGCAGAAGCTTTTGTCCAAAGCGACTTACATGTTTAGTACACTCATCATTTATGAGGGGCCATTTCGGGGGTTCAGTATCTTGCCAAGGACATGCAGATGGGGAAGAGTGGAGTTTGAACCGGCAACCATCTACCTCATCCATCCGTCAAGGTACATTTATCATTTGTACAGTACAGCCTCCACATAGACATTTCTTGACCATATTACTTATATGAAGATACGCAAAGAAACTGAGTCAAAGCTGAGTCTAATTTGTTTCATTATCTGTCATCAATGGCAGAGGGATGGATTAGATAACAATCGTGAAACAATAGATGCAGCATATCCAAGATAATACTCTTTCTCTTTTAGTCTTAAAGATTAACAACCAGGGCTTTGATCGGTCATTTGAAATATTATGCTGCAATATCGCCCTGCTTTGTTCAGTCCTCAAGGCATTGAAGGCAAAAGAAGACATGAGACGTGATCGGACATTAGCCTGGTACATAAAGAGCTAGCTAACAGGGTTGACGTCTCAGAGGTTAGCCGCCTTTGAGCTCGGCCATGGTGATTTCGGTCAGCAGGGTCTCACAGGATCAAAGACATGCGGCTAATCAAAAGCTACACCCAGCTGTTTCAGTCAAAGGATGAGGTTATGAGCTGTGGCTCACTTCCTAACATCGATACCACTGTTGGACCACACTTAACATTTCTGTTCACTGTTGCATTTTCTCACCCTCTGGAGAGAACTTTTTTGTACAATGTAGTTTCAGTATAATATTTTACCAGGGTCAAATATATATATTTATATATATATATATAAAAGGGTAAATACACAGAGGAAAGTTGGTGTCTACAGGAGGAGATGCTGTGCATAAAAATGTTTAATCCATCCCTTGGAGGTCATCAGAAACAGAGTTAAAACATTTCCATTGAAAAGTTTCCTTTCTGCCTGAAGCTGTTCAAATACAGTTAGTGGGCTTCACTTTCATGGCTTTGCATATCAGTCCCATATTGTAGAAAGAAATATTTCATTATAAAATAGATATAGGTACTGTTTAAATACTGATAATGCTTTTATCCACAAATGTGTTGCCTTCATTATCTGAGGGTTTCATGGGTGCATGTTCATTTTAAATTTAGGTTTTAAAGTATGTATATTTATAAATCAAACTTCCTCATGTATTTAAATTTTGTATTGCAGGTAACCAGCGGGGAACAACATGGAATCATGGGACTTGTTGGCTTCACAACTATTGCAGATGAAAATCTAGGTGATAATATATTAAAATTGGATTAATAATCGTCTTGTATGTTGCAAACAGCAAAGTTTAATTGTGATTAATTATCATTGACCAATACAAACAGTGGAAGAAAAAATCAAAGAGAAGCAACTATCATCTTGTCCGACTTGGAGATTTGAAGTTATGCAGCATTTTTTCAAGTTTCATTCCTAAATTGGCATTTTTTTTATTTTATTTTTGGCAGCCAATGCATGACGGTTACAAAAAGAGTTATTTAATTGAATACAAGGGTAAATAATCAAACCTTACCCATTAAGAACACACACAACACACATGTGTCGATCTCCCCGTGTGATGTCTGTGAACTGGTCCTCATGTAACCAATCGAATGCATTGGGATTCCCTTAAATCTGCGACTGGACTCTGAACTGCACTGTGGGATATGTTTGCTTTTTGGCAGTTTTATCCCCCAGAGGAGTTTTTAAAGTTGTTGTTCAGACGATGGCTGACGAACTGAGCAAGGTAAGCGAAACCGAAGCAGCAGCAACCTGGATGAAAACAAAAGTGAGGATTTGGAAGATTCACACAGAGACCTGCCTGCGGAGCAAGCGACTGACATGTATGAGGAAGGGACGGAGGAGGCGAGTCAGAGCCACAGATAAAGGAGTTCGAATTTAGTTTATTCGCAAACTTTATTTGTTTTTGTAGAGAGTAAAAAGACAACAAAGAAAATAACAGGACTGTGAAAGTGACTTTTTATTTCCCTTGTGCTTGTTTTATAAACTACATCGAAAACGACTGACACAAGTGGAATTAAAAAGCCACATTAGCTGAATTTATGGTGCTATAAATACCTGTCATGCCCCTTTACAACTCCTGGTTAGCAGTGTTATTTTCTCCTCATTTGCCGAGCCACTGTCACCACGCCTCGCTGTGATTGGCACGGCCATTAAAAAAGGTATGAAATGAGTAATGTGACACACTATGGAGATAATGATTAAACACCAACAACCCTGTGTTTTTTATTTCATCTCTCCCGGCCCTTTCAAAGCGTGGCGTGCTCTGGTCCGACGAAATGCAAATAACAGCTTCTTGGATGCAGCTGATTAAACCCTAACCCACTGTCGTCACGGAGAGGTTCAGAAGTAGCCTGCACCTTTACCTCCCGCTCCAGGGCAGGGAGTCCATCAAGAGCAGCGGGGGGGCTCCTGGCACCACCGGCCGTCATGCTGCGAATTGTGTCAGTTTAGTGGGGGGGGCACTTCCTACCGCTTTTCGCCCTGCCTCTCTGTCTCCCGTCGTCCTCCCTTGGAGAGTACCCCCACCCCACCCCTCCCCTCCCCCCCTCCCCCCTCCAACCTGTGTGAAGCTGTTAGTGTGCTAATAGCTTCAGCCCCTGCTCCATTATCAAGGTGCAGCCTGCGGTGAGTGCAGCTCCGCACTTCTCACCTGGTCTTCTGGGACGGTTTGAATAAGTTGATGAGGGGCGGCGGGAAAGCACGCAGGGGTCGCAGCTGCCACAACACAAATACACCAGGCCGCTGAGTCGTCCACGCTGTGCATATAAACAAGATTTCATTTGGATAAGATGAATCGGTTTTTTTTTGCTGAAGAGAGTGTGGCAGCGGTTTGCTTTCTACATGACTGTTTATAGGACAATGTCTAGACACTGCTATCAAATCAAGCTGGAAAAAAAAATACATCTCACTGAATGAGACGTTAACTCTCAAATTTCTGGAGGGCGGAGGAGAGCTTGTGGCTTCGCAGACAGACAGTCATGACAACTGAGTTCATTAAATTCTGAGATAAAATGTCCTGCATGGAAACGCGAGGGCGGGGGAACGTATATGGAATTACTAAGATAACTGGGGGCAAGGGGGGGGCACGGGCTGCCTGTCAGACGACAAAAAGCCTTGCCAGACAAAATACAGATTCCCTCTGCTGACACGAGACTTCCACGATGGCTCGGAGACGACGAGGTGACGCCAGGATGCGCTTTTGAAGTAATTACGGTGGCCTGACAATTCTGAAATAGAGCTGTCAGGCTCCTGACCCCATTATGGCTTCACGTTTCTTGACAAACTTTAATCCCCTTTGAAACACTGAGGGTTGACAGCGTGATTTAAAATGCGTGGCCCTTTGCTCGTGGCGACTATCGACAGCAGCGTAAGCTTAAATTTACACACTTCAATTGAAGGAGAGAGCTCAGGTCGTAGCTCCAGGTTCGCCTTCATCGAGCGGCTCTCTCCATTTTCACACTCGTGTTGCCTTCTTGTGTAAAGTGACACGTGATTCAGTTCGATTAGGTCATAAACAAGCGTGTGGGCCTGCATGTGTGTACGAGCCCAGACGTGTCGCTGCCGTGTGTGTGTGATCCTCAGTGTGTCTTCACATAAAAACATCTCACCTTCACCAGAACTCCGGTATACACAGAAACTAAAGCAGTATAAATGTGATTGTGTGTTGTTGTGATCTCAATGAGGTTGTGCATCAGCGAGCTAATGCAATTCATGAGAGGTTGTCACCTAATGAGATCTGGTGAGAACAAAACCTAATCAGGTTACTATGAAAGTAACTGTGTGTTATCATTTGGCGGCAGGATTGTTAAGCAGCGGTTTGATTGAGAGTCTCAGTTCAGCTTTAAACAAATGTATGTTAGTCTTGATCACTCTGGTTCATTACAGAGAGAAATAGAATCTGCTTTAATTCCACGTGTACGTCTTCCTTGTCAGAATCTTGGGACTACTTTTACCCACAATGCAGCAACAACAGATTATGAGCTAACAGCTAAGTGGCCTTGACCTCCCGGCCTCCATCATAGAAGAGCAGCGCGTTTGTTAACTCACTTCTTTAACAACACACCACACAATATACCGACAGTACCACAAAGTACCCGATGCAACTCTTTTCACACATGTTGTATAACTAACAAACACTTGTAAACAGATTTGACGGGAGAGAAGAACCCTGAAGGTTATAACTGAATTGAGTGTTGTATTGCGGACAAACATCTTGTGTTCCTACTTTACGGACAAAAGAAAACACGTATGTTACCGCCACTAAACCTTGAATATCTGATATTATTACATGTTGATCTCAACATCTCATATATATATCCTTTGTGGAGCTCCATCACCATGGGATACTGAGCACTGGGTTCTTATATTCTTACCATTCCCTGTAATACAACAACCATCACTCGTTTATGATTGAAGAAAAAACTCAGTTCCAATCCTAGTTATTAACTGCACTGACAAAGGACATTCATATGAAAATAAATTATAAATTAAAACAAAAAAGAAAGAAATTAAGTAAATCATCTTCTGTTGCAGCCCTGCTCTTCCGGTCACATGCCGCGCTACCTGGTGATGACGTGCTGTTCCCACATCTGTTTATCCCTGAGCTAGCATGGCTTTAGCTAGATGCAAAGCAAACAAACATCCTAAAGTGACGGTTCACCCAAAAACTAAACTTCACTCATCTACTTACCACTGGGCCGATGGAGGGGTGGGTGAAGTGTTGGAGTCCGCAAAACACTTCTGAAGTCTCAGGGGTAAACACCTCCACCTCCCCTCCACCGGTTTGAGTAGATAATGAGTACATTTTTAAAGTGATGTACCCTACAGTGTTGCTACTGCATTACTATATAATTTATTGTTATTATAGACACTCACAGCTCTGGGGAATTAACCCGTACTTCACCTGTATTGCTTTTTAACCCTGGGAGCCAATGGCTGTGAATTAGTGGCCAACTACAGCTCAATGGTCACCTTGGCTACGGCTGAGTCAGGCTCTTTACTGTAGTCACTTATCTGTAATAAATGTTCATATTTGGCAAATAAAGGAAATTGAAATTGTGTATAATAGTGGCTAAAGTCACACCTTAGACCATTTAGACATTATCTACACTTAGAGCGTGTGCAGTCAGCAGTGCTGCTTTGGGTTCAATAAACGCTCACAGTCGGTTTCTGCACTATTATCCGTCGATAGTGTTTCACAGTTCAACTGTCCTAGGGTCAATCTGGCTGTGTGACCTGCGTGGAGCGTGACTGGTGCTTTTTATGGTCATACACATTGTAGTGCAGCCCTCGAAATGTCATTGCTCTTTATAAAGACGACTCATCAGTCCTACTGTATTTACTGGATGAGGCCCGGCAATAGATTGTGTGCTAAATTTCGCCGATAGAAAACATGGCATTTCTAATTTACATCAGTAAATGTTGCAGTGACAAATAATTACAGTTGAAAGACCCAACGCTTGAAGCCGCGTTTGTACAGAATTGTAATATTGTGGGTATTGAAAAGCTGTAGCTGGCTTTGCTAGGTATAAAGTGGTGATAAATCCTGAGCCGGTGCCACTGACAAATGTTGTGTAGAGTCTATAAAACAATCCAAATTTGATTATGTCATTTGTTTTGAGTAATAGAGCTTGTACAACAACTGAATATTGGAAGTTTTAGGACAAATCCATTCTCAACACAAGATTAGCCGACACCACAACGCACACTATAAAATGAAATTGATCAACTTGCATAAAAGAAAAAGTGACCTCTACTAATGTCCACTTACTTTGCTGACTTCACTTTATTCGAATTAGACGAGACAACTTTCTGGTAAGATAAGAACGCCACCAGATAAAGAGCTCCTGGATCCACTGGTTTGTCTGGATCCACACTGAAATGTGTCACATTACAGTGTCTGAAGAAATAACTACATCTGCTCCTTTCCGTGCCAAATCTTAACAGATTGCTCCCTGGCCCACGCTCCATTGAAATCAGTTCACTTTAGTTTTTAAGTTATCCTTCAAACAACAAAACAAACAGCTGAGGCTGAAGCTGTAGAGTGGTAGTCCTCCAACCAATCAAATTCCAGCCAAGTGTCCTTGGGAAAGATGCTGAACTCAGAATGTCATCTAATAGATGTTGAATGAACAAAGTGGAAGTCTCTTTGAATAAAAGCATCAGCTACATGTAATGTAATGTTATCAGAAAAATCAGATTGTTTTTCAATATGTGCTGAAAATGATTTAAACCTCAGTGAAAATATTCAGTAGAAGTAAAAATATTAGAGCAGCTTATTAAATGTGCAACAATAAGATTGATGGAGTATGTCATCAGCTTGTTAAAGAGCCACTTCACGATGTATCACGATGACTCCATTGAAAATCTGTGTTTTCTATAAGAACTTCCTCCTGACATCAAAGAACTGACTCCAGAGCAGAGTTGAACATTGACTGAAATTCACACAAACGCAAATCATCAGGTGACATAGTTCCAGTGGAAAATCACACACAACAAGAAATAACTGCTCATGTTTATCCTCCATTGTCTGCTTACACACCTTGTGGGTTTCTCTCAGTGTGAGTCTCTACTGTGTGTTGTTGTTGTCACTCCCGCAGTGTGTGTCTGTCACTCCACTCAAACTGGACTCGTCCGTCTTGAAGGCCGATCGATCCGGTCACGTTGCTCCTGGTCTGGGTGAGATAGTCCAGGGTTTTTTTTTCTTCCACTCCACCCCTGTTGCCTCTGATAAGTTTAATAAACTCTGCAGAGGAGGTTATGTTTTCTTCTGCATTTGTTTGTCAGATGGGTTTGCTCAATAAAGGACTGGACGGATTGCCACGAAAATTGGTGGAAGGTTGTGTCATGGAACCTTCCACTAGCTTGAGGAGCCCAAGAATTAAAATTTAACAGTTAACTAAATAAACCAATACAAGCCTCAAGCTTACTGAAATATAATATAATATATATATTGTTATTGTTTTCCATATTTCTTTTTTTTTCTTTCTAGCAACTAAAATCTTCTGGTGACATTTTACAGTGTATTTCCAGACAGAGACACCCTGCGCTGCGCCCTGCTGGATGTTTTTAAATAACCGGACCTCTGAATGACACTAATAACCAAATAAAAAGCAGACTGTTATCTTGAGTTATGTTAAAGGATGGGGCTCATGCACCTGCACTATTATGTCTGGGCCGCGTGTCATCAATCCTGCCCACGGCACTAAATCCTGGCCAGGATCTATGAACCCCAATTGGTATTGGATTCCAGGACAGCTATGAAACCCTCAGTCAAAGCTTTAAAACATCATCTTTGTCTTAATCCACTGATCGATAGGGCTGACAGGTTGAAATAACACAATAAAGTAGATTTAGTGGTCTAGCGCTGCGGGGACATTTCATACTTCAGATTAAAGACTGGTGTTTTGTGCTGCTGAGAGGAGGAGTACAACCCACTGTGCTATCCAAGGCATCCTGGAGAAAAACACATTTTCATGAGAGTCATCCCTTGAAAAATGCAGTGTGTTATGAATAAAACGTTACTGTTGAACTAATTTATTTTTATACCCCAACACTTTGATTTTATTGCCATTATATTAAATTGAGAAAATTTTTTTTACGTGAATGTAAATCATTAGGAGTTTTAGTTAAAGCTACACAATTTGCTTTGTTTTACTGCAAAGTAATTAACCACATTTGAAGTCCTGCAAAGCCAAAACATGACACAGTGAAGATGGAGGGAAAACTGGATCCAGCACTGTTTCATTGTGCAGTAATGTTTCCTCATTTGTCGCGAGCAGCTGACTGTAAATACATTTACAGAGCAGGTGTTCCATCATGTCTTGCTACATGCAACATTTACATTACAAATGTGACTCGCAGGGTCATTTTTAAAGGGACAATGCTAATGCATTAATCCGTGTGAGACTTTTATTTTCTCCATTGTAATTTATTATTTTGTATTCGTGTTGATTAATGCCACCGTGTTTTCATGTAGTTTAAGTTGCCTTGGGGAAAGTAATCTGATGGAATCTCTCAGGTAACGAGCATTAAACATGTGGCTCAACTTAATTAGCAATTAAAGGGGTGATAATGTCAAAGGGTTTTCACCTTGACATTATTACGATACTGGTTAAAAAAATCTAAATCTTTAAAGTCTAAGCTTTCGCATTAAGAGGGAAATATCAGGAAACTGACTCCCTTTACACTTTGGGTTAGGTGTTATAATATTTTTTTTTACTAAAAGTGTTAAGTCTATTCACTCTCCACCTTATATTTAATAACATTAATTCAACCCATGGCATTTAGGTTACACAAAAGAGCTACATGTTGCAGCTTTAAATCTACTTGCAACCTTGTTATTTAAACCTCCTTGAAGCACATTGGATTTGAGCAGTGACACTGGATGAAAGTCAAAAGGCTTTGAGCTTTAAATTTAAACTGATATTCTGGCTTAATCCCACACAATCCCACCAACAGTATCTCCAAGTGTCACAGCCAACAAAGGCTTTTCCTCTGTGACAGAGAAACCAGAGATTTCCCCATCTGCTGCCGTTAGTAACAGGCTGTCGTTCTTCGATCAATTCAACATATATATTCCAGATGACATCAGTTTGACACGTAATTTCACATAGATGTAAGTGCCACTCGTGGAGAACGGTTGAGAATGGAAGCCGAGGCAGATTCTCTTTGTACAAATCACACTGCGTTATAAGCTGCTACCCGCTGATAAAGGCCAATTTAAATGTATAGTGGGGCATCATGTTGAAAGTTGACGTTGGAAGGTTAAGGGAACTTCCTCTATCGGGAGGCTTCCCCTGGGGGCAGTTAGAAGCTGAACCGCTGCGGGCTCGCCCCATGAAGCCTATTGTTAGTCTAATGAACAGACAGGATTTGATTAAAACATTTCAAACATCATTTGGCCCGTGATGCGGCGCCGAGAGGCCCCCCCGCCGCGCGCACATAACACCCTGATGATCTGAGGCGGGAGGCCGCTCACTCCTGCTCAAAGGTGAGCCCACAATTCACTGTAATGCATTCAGCAGGGGTCGGTCGCCCGCTCTTGTTTCCCGCTCTCCCACTCTTTGCCACTCACAACGCTCGTCGTTAAAAATTCATTAGACGCTGTTTGAGTCGCCTCCTCAAGGATGTCACCCTTGATGGCCGACTGTGTAGGGAGAGGCAGCTTCTGCGGGCCCGAGGGGATTGATGGAGCTCCCGGTGTGTGCTGAGGTCCTCATCGTGCCTTTGATGTATATGCATCAGATCACAGGATCAGTGTTTGAACGAGTCACGTAAGTGGAAGGTGCATGACCACAGACTGAGTGGTTAGCCGCTGATAGGGCTCTTATACGAGTGCAATGTTAGAGTAGCTGTATTCTTTGGAATTCCTTGCTTCAAACTGACAAGCTGTGTTGTACGAGGTTTGGATATACACATATCTCTGTACAGGGAGGAATGTATGAAGGTTCCCTTTCTCAAAAACGGTTCATCCCATCTACTTCAAACTTGGCATGTGTGTTGCTGGGGTCCTGAGGAAGAAGAGTGGCTAATCTGCTGCAATGTGGACAGGGAACAGTGGACAGTTATAGCAGAGTGGTTTTAAACCAGCAACCAGTCTAATTTATACTAATTGCTGATCAACATGGCTCCCATGTCAATTACTGTGTGAATTTGCTCAAGCAGCTTATTTTTTATTATTTTCTAATAATATTGACAAAATTCTCTCTGCTCTCATTAAAGTGAAGGTTTACTTGGACTTTTTTTGAAGCCCTCAAATTACTTTTTGTTCACACTTGCTTAAATATTGAGATTGAACTGAATCTAATATTGAATTTGAGAGGCAGTTTTTAAAAGGTCACAAATAAAGCTGAGTGTCAATATCTAATGATTTATAACCAAAAAGTTTAAAAACAACGGATTTAAATGTTGGATTTTCATACAGAATTCACACAATTTCCCCGTGGATATGCAGTGTGACACAACAAGTCAACTTATTAATTGTTCATATACAGCTCCAGTCTGGAGGATCTGGATTTATATTTCATCACAAACAACTTCTCCCTCTGGCAAAGAGGAAACTGTCCCATGTGAGATGCAGGTTGTGTTATTCTCTCTCTCTCTCTCTCTTCTCACTCATGCTGCAATCCAAACAAAACAGAAATGACTTCTGGTCCCTGACAAGTCAGCCTCTGAAGCACATGTACCAGCACTCTGGGATCATCACTGTAGTGAATATATATATATATATATATATATATATATATAAGAAAATCTCATTATACACACCCCCACATACATAGTGTATATATAAAGACACAAACCTTGATGATGAAAGCAGATATGAATATTCATGATATTAATAAAGCACAAAGGTTTGATTGAAGTGTAATATTATTTGATTTTTATTCTGAGAAGATGAATCCACTTGCTTTTCACTTTCCCTCCTTCCCACCCTTCCTCTTCTCCTACTTTCTTTTAATGCCAACCCCCCCAGCATATAATTTATTCAAGGCTCAGCGTTTAGCAGGCCTAATCCTCTCTGCCCATGCTTTTAGGCGCTCGTACAGTACAGTAATTGTATAAAAGAGTAAAAGTAGGGTTTCAGGCACTTTGATAATCACCTGCTCTTTGCCAAGAGCACACCGAGGATAGTGTGGGAAATGGAGGTGGGGAGGAAACAAGAAGGAGAGAAGCCAAAAAGCCTTGACACAGGAGAATCAGCTGTCTACTGGACCGGTGAGCCGGGTCAGGCCGATAGGAGCTGGCCTGCACGGTCAGTGCACTCAGGCTCGGTCCTGTCCTGCAGCTCCGGTGCTGGTCCCCGGCCATAATGGAATCTGACAGCATGTAAATTAGCTTTTAAAAGAGCCGGTGAAAGCTGGTCATTTTTCTCATTTAGTGGACCGGTGTATTTGCGAGGTCCCCAGCTGTCACACTGCATCCCCGCCTCTCCGCAGGTATGGAGGTACAGTAGCAGACCCGGGTTATAAATGTCTTCCAGGCTGGAGGATGCATTCCACATTCGTTATGTCTGTTTCTGCAACTGTTCATGATTTAGCGTCTGTCTCCTTCTTCTCCGTTGAGTAGAAAGCAGCTTCTCGGTTTCCAACCTCTTTTATATAATGTGTCTCAGAATACACAACAATCCTTAGAGCTGATTGTAAACTGGAGGCTGTTTAACCCTCTGAACTATACAAAAATACATGTGTTATATTACATTTTTTCATTATTTCATTAACCTATTTCCAAGCTAGTTAAATATTCCAGCTATTTATTCATTTACTTTTAAATACCTTAATTTAAAAACTTTAGTTTAACAGCTTCAACTGTTTATCTGCTGCTCTCTTTAACTAATATTCCATCTATTTATCTGTTCATTGAAAGATTTTTGTATTTATATATTTTGACTCGTCATCTATTACGTTTAATTGTTGTTTTACAATTTACTCTGTCAACCTATCTGCCCATTTGCCAGTAGTAGTTTTTCAACACTCTCAGTTGCAATGTGTTAATAAGGGATTATTTTTGTATATATATATATTTTACCATAACTTTCACTTTCATTCGGGGTTGCTGGCTAATTAACTAATTGGCCTTTGCACATATACACTGGGGAATCCAGAAGCCCCTTAGGAACAAAGTGACCCTTGTTAGGATGCACTGGCAACCAGGACTATTATCAATGCAGTGTATTTGTTGTGAAGCTGCAGAGATTTGTTCCTTTCCCATTCAGAGGAAAATAAACATCGGCTCTTAAGACGATTACAGGTGTCGGATTTTAAATGAAGGTTTATGTTAGCTAACAACCTCCGTATAACACGCTATTAGGATTATGTTTACGCCATTAACTGCGTTACAATAAAACTATGAGACGCAAATCCACCCCTACACGCGGTCTGAACACGGTGCGGTCCCCCCCTCGCCCAGATGCTCTCGGGTCGGCTCGGCTCAGCAGCACCAGTGCAGCATTAATGAGCAGCGATAATGACTAAAGGCAGTTAGTTGGAGTTAAATGGAGCTTGAACACCCAGCTGACAATGAGCCGTCTAGCGCGGTGGGGCTGATCGTGGGGAGGGGAGACGGAGCTCAGGCCTGCAGCTCAGGAGTTTAACCTGAGGCTTCAGGCGTCAAACTCCTCGCAGCGGCAAGGCGCTCGATGGAGCAGGAGGTGAGGTCAGCACTGCCGCTGATATACACACTAATTAGTGTTCAGATGTGTGTCAGGCTCAGGTTTGTGTGTTCTTGTTAGTAAACTGAAAACCAACATTTATTCTGTGTTTCTTAAAATATTGTACTATATATATATTCTGTAATTGCTCCATAGTGCTGCAGTAGAAGGACATCAAAATAAATTGTGACCTAAACTAAGATTTTATCTATCTTTTTACTTATTATTCATAACATTTTGTGTAGGTTTATTTAGTTTTATGCATTAATAACCAGTTATTATGCAAAAAGTCTAAATGTATACATATATACTTTGTCCTCTTTAAAAGTCCATTGTGAATTCGATCACGTATTTAGAGTAACCTTCAGGGTGCCTCTTATTTGCTATTTATGAAGTGAAAACTTTGAATCTCCACATATCAGAACCAACAGATCACAGATTAAACTGAATAATACCAAGGTCACGAAATCACGAGTGTGAGCTTGCGCATATAGAAAAACACACACGTCTTATAATTGGATGTTAAAAAGAACAGATTAATTAGTTAAAGATGCAAAAATAGATTTTCCTTGGCAACTTGGGGGCAAAGCTCATCACAACACTAACATATCTCATTTTAGGTTGATACGGCAGCAAACAGCTGCAACCTGCAGATACAGAAAAGCATTTGCATTGATTTGCAGTTGTGTTTATGACTGTAAGCCTACACATACTGTACACAAGCACCAGATTCCTCTTTATAAAACCTACATAAGCTATTGAGCCTTTTTCCAGCAATATTTTGTTAAAAACCAGATTCTTGGGTTTACACTGACACAATAAAACTCTGATATCCACTCTTATTCTAGCTCTGTTCTTGGTCTCCACCCTCCACTTCAGACATATTATGTTTTTCAGCACCGCAGTTTACTACTGGGCAGGTAGCATCAGAGCTTTCTCTGAAAGCACTCATCTGATGGGGCCACAAATGATGAGATATGAGCTGTGAGCGTGAGCAGCAGCAGTGGTTATTCAGGTTGTGGGCGAGGGAACCAAAACAATGAGCTGAAAGAAGCTAGAACCCATCATACAGCTGTCAGGGAATGGCAGAGAGGGGTGACATCATCACAACAAGAGACTAATAGTAGTAATAGTATAAAGGTATCGATTTAGCAGCTGTAAAGGATGTAATATCCATAATGTTATGGTTAGTTATATTAATTCTCCCTAGTGAAAATAAGAAAAGGAAAAAAAAAGGTGAAACCTCATTTAGCTGCTATTAAAGGAGGAGTGATGATGGATACCACCGGGGTCCTGCCGGCGTGTCACCCGCTGAGGTAATGTTTTGTCTCTCGTTGTCTAACCTTGACAGGTTATTGGCCGCAGTGAGAAAACTCCGCTCCATTTTTATGGGTGGAAAATATTGGCAGGGAGCGGCCTCCTTGTGAGGTAAGAAGCTGAGCCGGTCATATTGCGTATCGATCCCCCCCCCCACCCCTGCGCCCCCCGATGGCAGCACTTAATTAGATTTATATTGTAAACAAAGACTCTGAAACGTGAATTAGCAGGTAAGTGTTATCCATCAAAGCAAATCATAATATTTTTGTGCAGCCTGATGCAGTATTGGTATTTGGGAGATTTATCCGGGCTGCAAATGGAGAGAGAATCTCGCCTACGGGCAGTGCTCGGTGACAGAAACAGTGGCCGACAAAAACACAGAAATATGCAGGAATGCAAACAGGCAGGCGTGTACTCCCGTCCCTCCCCCTGAAAAGAGGGAAATGCAGACGGGTGAATCTTGGAGGCTTATCCACCGACGGCACCAGTGTCCTCGGTGGATAAACCAGGATTTGGTGAGAGAAGCAGAAACCAGGGTTCAGACCTCTGCCTCTCTGTGTTTATCTTGGGATCAAACGACTGAGTTTCCTGCTCGAAGTCGGGGGGGATTTCGGTGGATTTCTGCGACTTGTTTGAGGAGGTTCACGCATATTCCCCAAGGTGCAATGCAAAATATATCAAATGCTTTAAACAAACACTTGGCTTATACCTGGAGGTGCTTAAAGTCAAAAAAATGTTTACAGTGTGCCGTGTGTTTATGTCTAAACAACCATAGATGTGTGTTCAACGAGGGATTGGCACATGAAAAACACACTTTCTCTGCCATGTGAAGTATTGTTATATCGTTGATGTTAATGTTATTTGTTTTAAGAAATGTAGAGAACATAAATATAATATTTTTAATCAAGTTAATTGTATTTTCAGTGTTTTTAGAGGGTTCATTTAGTGTAACTGTAAAGTATGTGTCCTTTTGAAACAGGCCTGGAGATCGTCATATTATCATATCATCACACTTTTCTTCTTCTTTGGATGTTGATGTGTTTGTGATAGCCTGTCGTCCACAAGTTTAACCACAGCTTTGGTAACACAATACCCGTGATGTCACAGAAAACAAAGTAAAAACCGACTTTCTCACACATTGAAGCTTTAACACAAGTAAAGTGGCAAAATGTATTTTTTAAATAGGGCTGTATGAATATTTCAGCAGTACTGTAAAATGTGCTTTGTGAAAATGGTGAGTCTCTTTTCCTATTTGCTGCACCAAATGTTTAGTTATCTGCATCTTCTCATATTGCATACCTTTACTTTTTCTTATATACGATCAGAATTGTATTTGTGACAGCCAAGTGAAAACTATATATCATCATGAATATAGATATACTGACAAATACAATTTTAACCTCAACCACGTTTGACCATTTAATCTTGTTAGGCTCAATCAAGTATATCACATGTATTGTTCACTGGATGTGTACCGTGTGTAAAATTGCTGCTTGGAAGCTAAACTATACAAAGCAACAATTAACCATACTTGGCCATGGAGCCTACAGTAATACACTTATTGGGATTTCGAGTGGCAACCAGTGAAGTGAACTCAATAGCCCTTGAGAACAGTATTGGAAAACCACATGACAGCATTCATCATTGTACAAAGGATCCCGTGGAAAGCATAATTGCATCCTCTTACGGATTACTGCCTCCGACGGACACGTTCTCTCTTATTATGTTATTGCACAGAACACATCTCGACCCCATCAGTGGGAGTGTGAGCTCATTGTCTAAGCCCTGAATGCAGCCGCTGGAATTTGTATATTACAATATCTGTTACAGCTTGATGCCTTTTTTCTCCATTTGATTTTTCCAATTTTTTCCTCACAGCTTTTAAAAAAAATTGCATTCTTCTCGCACTGCTTCTGAAACCACAGATTTTGTAAATCACAATGAGTCATTTCGACATTGCACAGAATTTTACTTTGCACGTTTTCTTTTCTTGACCCCCTGCAAGTAACTTTGTGTTGTTTTGTGTGTAGCATGTGCTGCGACTGGCCCAAACCCCAACATGACGCACAACAGCAGAGGGGGTTAAACCCTATTATGTGCTTTTCCATTTTGTGGAACATGAGAATATTGAGTTGTGATATTTTTATGTATTAAATCTTATTGAGAGCCGACTCCAGCACTTAGCTGAATGCATGGGATGCCTGGGGAACATTTGCAGGGTGGACTGCTGTTCTCAGAACGAGACCTTATCAGATGACTCCCACAGTTACTTAAAATGTTTATGATGACATTATTAACAGCTAATATTATTTAGCTTAATCCAGATAAATAAATAAATAAAAAACGTATTAATGTATAACAATTTTATTAAAAATGATTTACCAACTGGTTGAGATGTCAGTTAATATTAAGATGATACTGGTAATTGTCAGCAGCAGGGATTATTACCGTAATATTTAACATTTTCAGTTGTAAATACTGTAAATACAATCGTATTGCGCTGTACATAAGTTGACATTGTTGCTGTATTGTTCGGTATATACCACAATATATTTTGAAGATGAAGATTATGGAGAGTGATCTAAATTATGGGCTATTTGTAGCTTTAATGTTGCAAGGGATTTCCAGTAAGTTTGAAGTGTATCTTTCAGATCCAGCACTTAGTGTTTAGTTAGCACAGTCGAACTTGCAGTAGTTTTTGGTGTAAGTGTGTTTCGCTGCTGAACCACAGAGTGAAACAGTCAAACAGCCAAAAATTACATCCGTCAATGATGATGAAATCCAAAAAAAGAAATGAAGACAAATGCAACTGTAGGAGAAAGCGATTTTTGACAATGTGTAAAAGTCAGAGGGGAGATTGTGTGGTGTGTTACTGGCAGACAAGATGCATAAATGTGAGGTTTTACGTATTAATGCATTTCATGTTCCCCTTACACATGAGAGAAGACTTGAGTGAAGACCTCGAGCTTCAAGTGACTCCCGTTTCCAACAAGTCTTTCTCTAAAAATCGACATTTGAAAGTTATCTTACACCAGGAATGTCCCCTATTTAAGTAAATTGTCAATAATGACGGTAGAGAGGGATATTGCTGATAATGGTGATGTTGATCCAAAAAGAGGCAAAATCTAAACATTGAGAGTGTGAGTTGTGGAACCGCTGGAGCTGCTTCAACCTTAGCCCCAAGAATGAGTCCAGATCTAAGTAAACAGGTAATAATTACGATGTGTTTGTAACTTGGCAGAATATCACAAAAATGATTACAGTGCAAAAAAAACCCTTTTGTTGTTTATAAATAGAGAATTTGGGGTTTAGACGTTGCTCTTGTTCAAATAGATGATCTAACAAAAAGGTGCATATCATTTCCTTTTACTGTGGATTGCAGGTAAGTGCAAAAGTGCAGTTTTACTCTACATTGGCATTTCAACCATTTGGTGCAGGTTCCTGATTTTAACAAATTGCACCCAAATCGGCTGCTGAGTCTTAAAGAACAAAAAGAAAAATGCAAGAAATAAAAAGGAAAGTTTTTTCGTTGAAAATGGATCGATGTGTTATTCTTCTCCAGCGAGGTACGCACTTACTGACACCTGGCATCCTCCCAGGACAATCACCTGTTAGACACTGGAACAGCTAAAGAATAACCTTGATTAAATGGGTCTCAGGAATGATTGAAGGGCCTCGTCGCCTGCCCCCTCATATATTTTCCCCACTGGTCGTAAACCCAGCGGATCACCTGGGAGAGAAAAAGGAAACTTCCATTTATCGTCACCACATTCGGGACAGAACACACACACACACACTCACACACACACACACTCACACTCCAGAATGAGGTAAACGGCAATTCCCTCGGATGACCTTGAACACCAGGCAGCATCTACATTTGCAGGGGACATTTTCTTTTCATGTATTTAATTTATTCTTAAAATATTTCATGATAAAAAATGTATGTAAATGACTCTAACACTTCTGCAACACTTCCTCTGCTTCCTCTGTCTCTCTCTCGCTCTCTCTCCGTCTCTCTCTCTCCTGGTTGTGTTCCTCGGCGTGGGAGAGAGAGGCCGGAATTTGTGCGAACAAACACAAGCACAAAAATAAATTAAGAGATCAAAACCCATAGAGAGGAAAATGAGTCAGTATTCCACACCGTGTACAATACAATATCATAGCAAATTAGCAGATTTCAATGGCTTCCACTGACTACCATAGATTTACAACGTTCTGTTGGCTGCAGATCAGTCCTCAATAAATTGTGTCGCTCTCCATGAATGGTTCTGATAGACAGAGACTTGTTGATGACCATGAAAAGAAAGCGGCTACTGAGGTGTGAACAGAAAACCTGGGACTACGAGCCAGCAGTCATGAGAACAACAGCATTTGTTCACATCCTACTAAACTGCCATTGTGACCACATTTTAAGTCCAATAAGCTTCTCTACAAAGGTACAACATATAAAACTGTTAAATATATAACTTTTTAGGGCCTTTCAAAATACATATAATGACATTTCTTCACTCCTTTTCAGACTCAACAGCGTTTATACTCTCTGTAGATATTCATCATTTCAGTGATATGACTTTTCGCGCCTTATCCGCGACCAACCTGACAATCCTTCCCGCGAGCTGTCCCAACCGTAGCTACTGAAAAATGCAACTCAGATTTTTCTTTTTTTTTCATCTTTGATACACAGTTATACATATGTAGTACCTATATCTCCAGTTCCAAAATACAGTGGTGGGCTTAGTTTTGAGAAGAAAAAAAAAGTCTTGGGAGTTTTTAAAAGTACTCCTTGGTTTTGCACGGGGCCGCTGGATGCAGGGCTTGTCCTCTTGTGCACCGTGTCTCTGTGAGGGGAGGGGTGTCAGTGGTGGGCAGGGACACAAGCAGCAAGTTCACAAAGTCTCTGTGTGTCTTTGCCAGACGGTCCGCTCTGTTAATATGATCATATTTGTTGTTTTTACTCTTTGGTCTATAAAAATATGAGAGGTTTACTCCAGCAGAAGGCCTATTCACAGCAGAGAGCGCTCAGTTTGGGTTTTGTTTTTATCACGGCCTCGAAAGAAGCAACAGGGTCTAGTCTGAGATGATCCCGTCAACGCTCTGGAACTCCTGTTCTAGAGAAGCGAGGAGACAGATGTGGGAAATCCTTTGATTCAAAGCAGTTGCTCCAAATAGAGGAGTTCCGATGAGGCAAAAAACCATTCATGGGATTTATCTGTGGTGTCCCGATCCTCCGTGGCACGAGCGGGCGCTGCCAACTTCAACAGAGCAGGCAGACAGAGCGGAGAGGAGGTGGTTGCAACATGTTGACCCAACGACAGATAGCAGGAGGGAGCAGTCACAAACCCGGAGGAGCCAGTCACAGGAAATAGGAACTGTTATACAGAGAGTACTTTGTCCAGGGGGGAGGTTGTTCCCTCAAACAGTCACTCCCTGTTTTCCCAGTCTCTGGCTGTGTTAAGAGACCTGTGGAGCAACAAGAACAGAGCAAATATTAGAGAACTGTTTCATCAATGTTAAGAAACTGGCTACTTGCTGTGGTGTGTGTGGTGTTTGTGAATTGTAAGATCTTGACGTCAATCTGTAAAGTGTTTATGTGCGATACATCTAAAATTGAATTGAACTAAATACTCAACATTTATGAACGTGTCATCAAACTTTCCCATCCAACCCTCTGCAAGAATCCTCTTTCCAAAATGTTGAGCTATACTTTTGGAGGAGTCATATTCTGCTTTTACAGTTTTCTCTTTCCTCTAGTGTGTTATTCATTCTGAACCTAAACATGAGCATTATGTGTCTCCTTTGGAAACAAAACACAAGGCGGATCAATGAAAACACTGTTGTGAGAGTTCTGTATTCCTAATTGCTACTCAGGAGGTGTTAATTGCTTGACTATTGTAGCACTGTAAAAAATAAAAACATTCAACAGCTCCCTCTGTCAAATCAAAGTGTTTTGCGGCACAAATATTTAGAATGAATTCAGCGGGTGCCACGCAATAACAAAGCCAGTCTCACAGTGCGGAGACCGAGAAACAATTAATCCACCGGGGAAAGACATATCTGGAAGCCTCCTCGCCATCTGGCCCCCGCCAGTCACACCGCCAACATGACAGAGGCGTCGACGCTTTCCAAGGCCGCTGCATTAATTCATAGTAATGAACTCTTGATGATTTCACAGGGTGCAAATTGCCATGAAAGGGGCAGGTGTTGGATGGAGTACTAGCATGCTTCACACTGTGACAGTGTCTGACGCAGTGGGAATAATAAACATCTCCACGAGCTCGGGGTTTAATAGAGATAATGTCATGGTTTTGTTGGAGCCGGGCATGAAATGACCCGGAGGTATAACAGCGTAAAAGTAGGGGCATGACTGTGCGAACTGCCTGACTCTGTGACTGCTGGCCAAACAGGTGTTTAATCCCCCCCCCCTCCCCCCGCTCAATGCCTCCTAGTGGACACGCTGACATTACAGCGGCACTGAGCGCTCAGGCTGCCACTGATAAACGAAGGAGGACAAACACTGTTGTAGAAATCTCAAGAGAAATTGATTGGAAATGGATTTAAATAGATGCCAGGCGTTTGTAATATGTGAAATCCAGCCCATAGTCTGGGTCCACCGTGGCAATTCCCTTTCTCCGTATTCCTCTATCTTCTCCTCACACCCACACTGTGGCAAATGGCCCCACCAGAAATCTCACACACAGATCTCCGCTCATGTAAATGGAAGGCCCTCTATAAAAGGAAGGGATGTTGGGTGAATATTAGCTGATTTTACCCTATGAATAAAATTCACAGGCCCTAGGTGATTATTACTTCAGGTTTTATCAGGAAAACGACCATATTACTCTATTTCCTACTTATAACGGCGCCGGAATATTTTTACATCCCCGAGCTGGGGGAGTGCAGAGCTGAGGCAGATGGGATGCGGTGGCGGTCCGGCTATTGAACACATGCATGAACTTTGAGTGCAGAGGCTCTGGCTGTTCAAACAAGCCCAGGAAGAGAGAATTGGCCTTTGGAGTGAGGCTGATACTTGAAGGAGGTGTCATAGGAACACACAGTGAATGTCTATTCAGTGCAGCCTTCTCTTGTTTATGGTGCAAGCCATTCAGTGCCCGGCAGCATTCGATTGAGTACGAGGGGAAAAACATTTCATTTCATGGATGTTGATGAGAAATGAAGCTTCCTGTCTCCGGGCAAAGCTGGAACACTCCCATGTGTAAACGAGAGTGCACGTGCCCTCGTGCCTGCTTCCCATATGCATTTTGCATGTGCATTCAAGTGAAGGTGCATGGAGCCACATCTGCGGGAGTTAAAGAAAACTGCGTTCACAATACATACGGACTCGCTCTCCAGCTGGGGAGCTAGTCCATTGAAAGCGAACGCACCCAAGCATATGGCCCCGGCTTGACATTTCCTCTGTGAGTGAACTCTTGCTGACTCCCATCAAAATGTCACAGTGTGGACAGCGTGCATGTCGAACGTGTGAACGAGCACGCACGGGGAGAATTGATCTACTTTGCCTCTCCGATCTCTTTATCCAGACCCAGACAGTTGTGACAAATGCTTCATTCTCAGGGGTTGGCGGTTGATTAATTAACGTGCGATTGAATCATTACTTCTAACTAGTTGGTCTGGAAGCTTTTCTCCGGAGAAGCAAAGTTGGTGCCAAAACATCAGCTAATGGACGAAAGGCCTTTCTGCTAATCTGTCATTCTAAAGTGCTCCTGCTTTTCGCATCAAGTGACTAAACTTGTATTAACGTCGTGGCTGTTTAACGTTGAGTCCTGTGCAGTCGAGCGCGCTTCCCTTTCGGATCGGAGCACGCCGGCTACACAAAAGCCTGCGCCATGAATATTCATGCTCATCGGTTAGGAATGATCCACAGGTTAATAAGGGAAGGGAAATCGCTCATTACACGCTGTGAAGTTGGATAATGCCTGAAGCAGATACCGAGATCAAAATACACGAACGTGTACGCGCAGGCCTCCAGACACTAGGCCCCATTCCACATTAAGAGAAAGTTCAAAGCTTCCCGCAGTGTTATGTCATTATCAATCCTCTCATACCACGTTTCTTCTGAACATCAAAGCAAACACTCTTTACCATCTGCGTTCTTCAATATGATCGGAAGTTGAATGCCTGAGAGGAAACATTAGAGCGCATTCAACCACAGCGAGATCGGGGACAAATAACAAAATGTCACTTATTTGTTGAGATACAAACATGAAGAAGCTTGAAGTGTCGGCCTTAATAGACTGTTGTGTATAGATTACATCACCTCATGCATCGTGAGGTATCGTGCTGCAGGTGATATGGATCTGTCATCTTCTCTTATAGCTTCCTCTGTGAGTGAATGGACAATAATCTTCTGCACGATGCCCTGTTAAGAGTCCACTGCATGCGTTCCACCCTGTCTTATGGTTTTATGTCCACTGAGGACTTGCTGTCTGGACTGAAAAGCACCAGGATCAGATATTTTCCTGAAAACTGAATCATAAAATGGGCCATGAATGCTAACAATATTGACCAGCAGAAAAGCCTGGTTTTCATAAACTCAATGGGACTATGAGACTGGGCATTTTTACGACTTTGGCCTCATCCCTTTTATTGCGCTGTACGGTAAATTTACAACATGGCCACTCTCTATTTCCCAATCACATGCATTAATATCAGGCACGGTCTGGCGCCTCCTTTTTATGGGAGCGGACAGACTCCATCGGGCACGATACTTTAAAGACAATATTAAGGCATGCCAATACGACGGAGCAAAAAACCAGCTGCAAATAAACCCGACGGGTTTTACTAGTATTACTGCACACATGGATTTTCTGTGGTTAAACACACGCCAGGGAATTTGTGAGCTCATGGAAAAATGTGTAAGTCAAATAAAGATATCAAACAAGCAGGCTGTTGTTTAAATTGAATCTGGATTTATGTGTGTGCGCTCGTATTTGTCTCCCTGCTTCACGTTGTTTGCATATCATGCGCTGATGTTTTTTTGTGGACTCATAAAAGACATAGTATTGGTTGTAATGATTTTAATCAGATTCTGAAAAAAGAGTAATAAAGTAGAATGGCACTCAGAGAGCCGATACCTCTGCCAAGGCCCAGCGGTCCCCTTAAAGTCAATTAAGCCCGCACCAAATTAAACACAGTCATACATATGAATCTACCAAATATCCCAGGTTGTTTTCATCAAGATTGTGCAATTTTGCAGGAAAAAAATCTGTGAAAATGTTAAAAAAGCCCCTTCAATGTAAATAAAGCAGTAAAAAATTATCCTGGATCCGTCACCTGATTCAGATCAAGTGTTTTTTTCATAAAGCTTCTAAATCATAGAGAAACACACAAACAACCTCATTGGTTGAGGTAAAAATACACATATACTAGGAGTATTTTACGGTATCAACACCTCATCAAGATGACCATGCAAATGCTATTTAAAAGAAAGGTGTCACAGTCACAAATCAAACAACGTATTGGGTTTCTGGGTCTCATCTGTACCTTGCTGCCTCCATGAGGCCCCTGGTGCTCTTGTGTCGCTTCCTGCCTTTGCTGGACCAGGGTTGAGTTGTTGTGTTGTTGGTGGGGTTGGTGGTAGATGGTGTTTGGCTGTCTGTCAAGGGGTCATCAATGCTCTCCATAGTGCTAGAGTGTCGTGGGGGGGCTCTTGTCGCGTCATAGAGCCTGAGGGGAGATAGGCAGAGGGGAAGAGCAGAGGGAGGGGAGGAGGTATGGTTACCAAGCTCAAAACCAGGATGCAATCTTTTATTCTGAGTTTTCTTTGCTCATCCATATTTAGACACAGTCACACCAGCAACATCACCACCACCACCGTTATCGATTTGTCTGCATGAAGTGTCTCGAAAACATGTCCGTTTGGCTTTGTATAAAACTGGAGACGTGCTCTGTGTAAAATATGCTCTTGTGTTAAATATAGAAGTGTAGGAGAGAAACTGGGACTTATTCTGCATAACAATAGTGCACATGAAAGCAAAACACAAAGAGGCCTTGTGTTTTTCCACTGTTTTTTCACTAACATTGAATTGTCAAGCAATGCAATGGCTATAAAAGACAGCATTATTTAAATCATTATTTCAATGTCACTTATACTCAACCTTAATAACTCAAAGTAGGTCTCACGCCTTATAATGGATTGTGGCCATGTAAGGGTTTACTTGACATCCATAATCTCCAGAGGGTGACCCATTAACTTTCTCTCTTCTCATCATCAGGTCAAAAATGTAATCTGTCTAATACCTTGGTTTATGACCAAATGCCTTCAAGAGTTATAGGAGTCTGAGAAATGTGCTTTGTGTTAATGCTTATTAGCAGAAGTAAACACTATACCTATTTTAGCATTGTTGTCACAGACGTTTTATGATGCTAACATTTAGCTCAATCTGTGCCGAACAACATCCCATAAAACCTCACAGAGAGTTCTTGGTTAATTAGCACCGCTGTCTCCTTGGAATGTGCAAATCAAGCTTTATTTTGGCCCCATTACCGATCCAGGTCCTCGGGTATCTGCTAATAGATTGTATCAGGCAATGCAATCAATCAAGATTAGCTCTACAGTCATCTCTGCAAATTTGGTGATTTGAAGTTTTTCAGTTAATACTTAAGGCTTATATAAATTGAATGAATGTATTTATTCACTGAGGTCATAAACTACTTTCCATTTATCCCTTTGGAGTACACGGAAAATACACAGTAAACCAATTTTAGAGATACATTTATGACAGGGTGTGTTATACTTAAGTATTAATCTATGTATATTTATGACAATATGATATGTAGTAAACGTTCAACTCCTCTAAATGCTAGATACTGATACTTGGTATCTCCCGAGCTGACGAGATGTGCTGACTTGGCTTCCACTAAGGTCTCTTTCTCTTTTCTCCTATTCTCTCGGCCTGTCTGGTGTGGCCAAGCAGCTGTCTCCTTAGTGGTGATTCTGTTCAAACTACTGTTGGATGTGCCTGGAGTGCCCAGAGGGATCAATTACCAGGGCCGGTACCGACCCACAACCACAGAGGGGGAAGAGGTTGGTGGTGGTGATGGTGGGGAAGTGGGAACGGGTCCCAGCAGGCCCAGGCTGAGCTGGCTCCACAGAGATACGGAGAGGACGGGATGGAGGGGGGTGAGGACAGATGAATGTGTTATGGTGGGTGTGTGTGTGTGTGTGTTGGGGGCCCTCATCACTTGGTAACAAACCCCAGTCGAAAGAGCTTTTTCATACTCGGCCGAACACATGCTGTCACTGGCAGTTGTATAAATGCGTAAATACTCGGGAAGCTTACAGGAAGACACAGGCCGGCCTGGGGATCGTCTTGTGTAAACTACACCCTAGGAAGATAAAAAGGCTGCTGGTGTGAGGAGGAAAACAGCCGTAAGCTCCATGTGTACATACGAACAGACATACGGTCTAAAGACTCACACCCTCACACAGATGTACACTGCCTACAAAGCATATGAAATACATCCAAGCTCATATAACCAAAGCCTCTACACCAACATGTCCTTCTACACCTGCTGAGACTCCAGTAGGCCCATGGACCGTTCTTCTTCTATCCTCAAATTAAAGTCCATCTTGCTATAGCGTATTGTTGTCCTCCTTTTCTCTCAATCTAATCTAATCTCCTCTCCTCAGTGAAAAAGTCTTGATTAGGGTTATCACAGTCTTTCTCTCAGTAGGTGCCCCTTCTGCTCATGGTACTCTTTACACGGCCTAAATACACCAATCAGGACCGGCCTACCATGTGATTAAGTACAAGGTCCATTGTCAATTCAGTTGTGTCGTGGGTGCAGCACTTCGTTTCCCTGCAAAGTCTAAAAATGATGCTGTGTTGTAACATAACAAATGAGAGCTGCAGTGCTCAACAATGACAAGAAGATACATTTGCCTGGATATCAGGATGATGAACGCTCTCTGATGGAGACTTGCTGGGTTATAATCTCTTTAAAAAACACTAAAGCATGTGTGCTCTTTAGGGGGCTATCCAAACACTATGGCAGCCGTCAGAAAAAGGGCAAGAACAGATACTGAAGGGCTCACAACATCAGCCCCAGCCTCACGGCCACAAACTGCAAAATGACTTCACAATCCTGAGTGGCTCAAATCTCCTTCCCCGTCTTTCACTCACATCGCTCTCTTCATCCCTCGCACTCGCTTCCCCGTCCATGTTTTGAATTGTTCGTCTTATCGGGGCTGTCACAAAAGCTGCGAGATAACCCGAGGTGATTTCGCTTCCCTCCTCTAATGGCGCGCTCGCTCTGCCTCTGTCTAACCGAGCTCCCCGCGTCGGCGCGTGCAGGGAGAAATAGCTCCGTGCGCCGTTTCATCTGCCAGTCTAAAATGGTGGAGGGCACGACGCGGAGCATCCTCCCCTCTGGAGAGAGACAGCAGTGAGCCTTTCACTGAGAGAAGGAGGTATATTGGAGCTGACTGCTGAGACTACGTATCGCTCTCCAGAAGGGAGTGCTTTGGAAAGGCAGCCACTGTGTGATTAAATGCATATTCATATCAATTAGCATCATGGAGGAAAGTATTTTTGGAGTAAGAAATTAACCCTGCATAGACTATTTTTTTGATATTAACGTAGGATCTGACTACAGCATCAATCATGTAAATCAAAGGCCACATTAATTGTGTATGATGGCCCTAAATCTTTGGGTTGATAATTCTGTTAGAATCAGATTTTGTCAGATGTAATAAACTAGAATAAGTTAATGCTGAAACCAAGGAAGTGTGGGAAATCACTCAAGTGAATTTGCACTTGCAGAGTCTGTTTTTAGCGTGTGTCCCTCATATTTCTTATTGCGTAATTTTGTTTTTTTATGACACGGCACAGATCACAAATCTGTGAGCTATGGGGGTATAATATATGTAAATAAGAGCCGAGCAGCAAAACCTATGGCAAATGTAACTTGTAACAATAAATGACAGTTTGCTAACTGCAAACCTTCGCCTCTAAAAATAGTTATAGTTTATTTATTTGATAAAACTGCAAATATTTACAGTAATTTAACTATTCTTTACAAATAAGTAAAAAAAAAGCAAAGTAAGTGAAAAGAGTGGGTGTAGCATATAATGATGATGGGAGTTGAAGTTACTAGTGTAAACAATGTACAGTAGTTTCTCCTCAGGGTCCACGTTGGTCATGGTGTTACTATACGTGGATATAGTGTGTGTGTGTGTGTGTGTGTGTTCCAGTGTAAATGTCAGGAGTTCAGTAGCCTGATGGCTCGTGGGCAAAGCTGTCTCTGAACCTGCTGGTGCGGATGCTCCTGAACTGCCTGCCAGATGGCAGGAGTGTAAAAGGTCTGACGGGGTCAGAGAGGATCCGCTGTGCCGTCCTCCTGCAGCGCTGGCTCTGAAACGACCTGGGTGGCCGATAACTGAATACCATAACACTACAGGCTATTGGTAAGCTAGTTGGGTGGGCGTGCTAACACTGGTAACCATGTTAGAGCAGATAAATACACAGAGTACATACACATACATGTACAGAGTGCAAGATAAGATCATATTTGGGGGATGTGGCGGTAAAAAGAAAATATGTTGTCCCACTATAAGGAAATAGAAAACACTAGTAAAAGTAATAAACAATTAAATAAAAGGAACACAAGGAAATAGAAAATAATATATACAATGTAAACACAATATACTGTAAAATACACTTAAATTAACCCAACAAGAGCATTTACAGTCAAAACGTTGATACGATTCATTTGGTCAGTTCTTTAGAGGAGAAATGTGTCAGTGTATGTTTACAAGTGCACCCCTGTTTGATGTGTGTCCTTTTTGTGCGCTGGTGATAAAAGCAACCTCGCTCAAACTGTCACTGTCAACGATGAGCAATGTACATATCAATCTTCATATGTTTCTTCTGGCGCCGGCGTTAGAAAAATCTATATTCTGTTATTTTCTTATTGACTGGAACATGTAATCTCTTCAAAGCAGGGTCACACAAAGATGAATGCATGGAGAGGGAGACAGAGAGGAAAAGTGGAAAAAAAGAGTAAAGCAAAAAGAGGAAAAACAAGCATGTTGTTTAAAAAAGAGAAAGAGAAGCACATCGAGCTGCTGAGCTGAGTGACATCCTGTGGGTTGAGGGAGAACACGCAGCGCACATCTAATCCGCCTAGAAACTCAAACTGAGCCGGGATGCTGACTACAGGTGGAGGAGAGGTCGGCGGTGTCATCCCGAACAACAACCTCCTTTCTGTTTGACAGAGGAAACACAAACTCTACAGCATTCGACCAACACACGCAAACCACCTCTTGACATTTGTCCAAAATAGCCCTTTATGGGGGCTATGGGGCTGAGTCAGATTGACTTGGCTTAGTCAAATAGCCCCGAGGGAAATGTCTGTTTGTCTGCATTGATGTGTTTTCCACACAAACACCTGACAGACATGCTCACTGGACTGTGCACGGCCGACAGTCATCCCTGAGCAATATCGGGGCGGCTGCAGTTTTGGCTTTAACCTTGAAACGCCTTAGGGAAGAGGCCATTTGTTCAGAATTAACCAGAGGGAGGATGAGGAGTAAATGGTTTGTTTGTCCCCTTCCACCCCCCACCCCCCCGCCCCTGTGAATCTCCCTCAGGTCTGCAGATAACAAGATGCTTACGCAATTTTCTGTTTTGGGAGAATCATCCTTAACCTTTAATGCATTTTAGGCAATTTTTTAGGTTACGTGAAGTAATGTCCCAAATCGTCCTGACTTGTCTCATGTTGATATTAAGGGGAGCGGTCACGTCAGGTTGGTCCATCCATCACACACACACACACACACACACACACACAGTAACACACACAGGAGAATATTTTAGAAGACTTTTAAACAATGACCCGAGTCTGCTTGTTGCCAGTTATTAGAATTCTTGACAGTGAAAGCTGCTTAAACACACACACACACACGGACACACACACACACACACACACACACTGACTGGCACAGATGAGTGCACATAGCTGTCCAGCCATTTGACTTGCTGTCACCGAGCTTAAAGTAGCCGATGAAGCAAGCGAGGAATACCTGTCACATCCTGCATATTGTCGGCTGTAAGCTGATGAGAGGCTCCCTGACTGACAACCAGAGCAGGATATGAAGAGCACATGTAGGCCAAGAGCGGACACGGAGTTATGAATATGCAAGCGGCTGAAAACACACGGCGGGAGACACCGGAGAGAGCGTGTTAACATGCAGCCCAGAATGAACCCGCATTACATCTGTCAGCCTGCGAACACACAGCGACATATGCATTCTCAACCCCCCCTCCGACACACACTTGCTTTTGTATCTGTCAAATATAATAAATGGAGCCGTGTTTATGATACCTGTATGTGTGTATGTTTGTGTGTGGGGGGGGCTATCTGCCTGCCCAGATAACAAATTACACTGTAGGTGGAACATGTAAGAGCTGTCACCTCCCTCTAAAGGTATATTTAGGGCGGCATCGGGCTGTGTGACAGACACACGCGACTCGCAACACGTCAAAGGGGCACCGGGGCCGCGGCCGACTGATAACAAACCGTATCATCAGTGTGTGCGTGTGTGTATCGCACTATATATGTGTGTGTGTCTTTCAGCGGGCAGGCATAAACAAGTTAGTCAGCTGATGACTAAACCATGACAGATGCATTAATGATGCCCCACCGGTTCTCAGTGCTCACCCATTGACATTCAAAGATAGGGCAGCCGTGTTGAGTGTGTGTGTGCGAGTTGTGTAACATGTTTATCGTCTCAGACCTCTCTAATTGCTACAGTATAGACTGTGCATACGGGCAGGAGGGCAACAGTGTTGACGTGTTTTGTAACACAGGCAGCGGGGGGGGGGATTATGGGTGTGTGTATTTGCTTTGGAGTTGGGGGTGAAGGGGAGAGGAGGGCTGGCGAGGACAAGCGGGTGAATGAATGGGCGTCATCTTCTGCAAATGCAAGTGGCGGCGGCTCCCCCATCTGCTGCCATCATTAACATTAAGAGCGTCCCTAATTCAAGGTAATTGCCGGCGACGAGGACGTAGACAAACCGTGTGTATACAGTTTGTGGAGACGAGCTGGAGACAAGGGGGGGGAAACAGTTTCAGCTGATTGTGAAGCGAATGTTAAACCGGTGTGCAAGCTGGCCCACAGTGCGCTAATATGGCAGCAGTATGGAGTGCTTCAAGGAGCAATCATGAGCCTGAATGGCCGAGTAGATTTGATGTATTTCACCGTAGTGTAATTCAATAAAACAAGAATCCATCATTTTTGTTGAACAGCAACCACAGGAGCTAGAAGTAGCGATTTGGGTGCGTTCAATTCTCGTGAAGGACCCAAGATTTTCCTGATTAGGGCGTTTTAAACCTGCGCTATTTTCGCATTTCATATTGTTATTGAATCAAATGACTGGAGGTCTTTACACACTGGGGCTCTTTACGTGAGCAATTCATTTGCACATTATAACGTTTAAAACTCTTGTTAATCACCATGTGTGTGGAATATAAACATTTCATTTTACCAATTTATTTGTGTTTCAGAAGGAGCATGAGTTTACATTTGGGAGTTTATATGTTTTGGACTGAGCTGAACAAAACAGTTTTAAATCTGGCATCCATGCTGTAAATGCGTGCTAAGAGGAAACAATCATAGACAGTAAATAAAGATGGACAACGCATCATAATTCCTCCCCATATAAAGAAATGAAGCCAGAATATGCTGGATATAATTGCTACGTAGTGTATATATAGAGATGGAGCCAAATCATGACGTTTTACCATCAAATAATAGTCAGTTAATGAGTAAACAATAATCACTTTGATTTGACTTTAATTTTGCTCCATGTCCCATCTGCTAACATGGAGAGGGCGGCGTTCATGACCTGTGCCCCTGCCAGCCACCAGGTGGCGATCAAGATGCTTTGGCTTCACTTTTTGGGAGCTGTCATGCCGTCCATCTTTATACACAGTTTATGGAGCCAACACACAACAATGTTAGTTAATACTGTTTAGTCATAAGTTGTATGAGCAAACATTTAATTAAAAGTAACATTAGACTTGATTTCATTGCAAAAAAAGATTTTCTGTGCAGATGCTTCAGGCTCTGAGACTTGTGTGGCTCTCAGTGCCACGGGGGCAGTAGGTACACAGTTTCCTCACATCTGCTGGTCTACTGTGGGTGGATTCTGTTACCTACGGGGCTAAAAGAGATCCTGAACTCACCGTGGTGGTTTTGACTCGGCCTCCGGGCTGTGTACAAGTCCAGCCGGATTTATTGACTAACAGGTCACAGCCTTCGTCGTCCAAACATGGCACCATCTCACACCACTGCTGTTTCCGAACAATGCCAGCTGCAAGAGACAGAGAGACGGAATCATTAGAAAAGGTGAGAAAACAGCAGATGCAGAGAAATGATAGAGGGGGGAGGCAGAGAGGTAAAGATTCAAATAGAGTGAGTGGGTAAGGGGATGAGAGATGGAGAAAGACAGATATGAGCAAAGATATCACACATTGGGGGGAAATGATGGAAAAAGGGAGGTGTGACAAAATATGGAGGGATACATACGGGAAAAGATTGTGAAATGCTGAGGGCTGGATGGGAGGAGAGATGAGATATGCAGGTAGATGAAGAGCAATGAAGTAAAGAGACGAGTGAGCAGGGGATGACAGTGAGAGATGAGGGGAAGATGGAGAGAATCAGACAGATGGAGAGAGATGGAGAGAGCGGTGACCAGTCAGGTAGACAAAATAAAAAATCTTTGCAAACGATATTTAGCGGGTTTACAGGCGCTCCTGCATTCGGCTCATGCATGGGGCTAAAAAAATTTTTTTAGCCCCATGCATGAGCTACCACCAGCAACAGAAAAACATGTTTTTAACAATATGTGACATTTAATGCAATCCACATACAAGACGTTGTCATAACAATATTCTGTAATTTGTGCTGTTCCGAGCACATACTTCAAATCTCATTCTGCTCTGCTTCATTTAAGTTCCATATTTCAGTTTCAGAGATTTTCCATTTCCTAGAAAAAGCCTCAGGCTACAGCCTATAACATCCATTTGCACTGTAGGCTTTACTTAAACCCTGAGCCAGAATGATACCGATGATACATATAGTGGCGAGGAAATCTGAGCATGGAGAGAGTGAGCCTGCAATGCAATTTTCCTGCACCTCTTTTTGTATTTGAGAATGCATCTCCCAAGAAGTGTGATTAACTTGTTACATCAGACTCAACAAACGAGGATGAGCCGATGTGCATAATTAACGAAGAGAGGAAATCTAGACTTTTGAGCAGCATCAGTGGACTTAAGAGATTTGGAAAACAGTAGGAGAACTACACACAACATCGGCAACAACTCTGGACCACTCATACATTCTGTTTGTACAAGTAAGAAAAATTGGTTTTCCCAAATATCTCGTACGCACAACTGAACACATCTGTTCCTGGGAACAGTTCTTGCACGAGGCCCAAACTGCAAAACACAAGTCAAACAGACTCAACTTATGTGGTAGCAGGACTTCAAATAAGCACAGAAGCTCAACTTTAGTTTTTCAAACAAACAAATGTATATTTAAATCAGATGTGACAGGTTCTACGCATGCAGTTTCTTGAAAGTACAGTTCTCTCTGGGGCTCTGTCTTCTTGGACTGGGGCCGGGTCTTGTTAGCCCAGAATAACTGCCAAGATGGCTGCCAACAGGTTAGACTTGCCTATAAGAACTTTGGCTGTGCTCTGTATTCATAGCTCATCCGACAGGGTTGGTAAAACAGAGAAGAATGTAATATTCAAATCCACTCCTATCGACGATTGCCACCTTCCCACAGCCCTAGTAAAGTAGCAACAGTGGTTTCAGCAGCCTCCCATGGAACAGCAGTCAGCTGGTAATAGAGGGTCAGGTGGGATATAAGCAGTTAGCTATTTCTGGGAAAGGAAGTGAGGCAGAATGAATCATCAATGAGCCCTGCAACAATAACACAGCACCAAGAATATATGATAACAGCCAGAGGAAAGGAGCAAGTCAAACACTTTATACGTTTCTGTTGCCACTTCCAAGATGGTCGATATCCGGAGAAAGACTGTAAAAATACTTTTTTTTGTGAACAAATATTATTTTGCTCTCAGAAAGCTCAAAGGGGTTTATAAAAAGAGAAGCTGATGGGGGAAAACAAAAATACAGAAAGCTACATGAATGTCCATCATTATGGTTGTTGCACAGATGCATGAAATGCAGTATAAGGAAGACTTTGAAGGAATCAAATAATAGGACTAGAATATAAAAGGAAAAGCATGAAGTGAGTTTTGTCAAGATAGATGTTGAATTATGGCCCAAAACGTGTGATCTGGGTTCACAGTGACCTATGACCATGGTCTAAGCAGCACATCCTTTAATCCGGATGAACGTTTGGGCCAAATCTTAAAAAAATGTCCTCAAGGCATTACGGGAGATATCACCTTCATGTTTTGTTAAATCCCAGCATCCTTGATCTTTCCCCTTTGACCGAGACAATCTGGTCAGATCATCTTGAGTCCAAGTGAACCTTTGCAGAAACTTTAAACAAATATCCCTTCCTGAGATATCACATTGACAAGAGCGAGACAGACAGATGGACAACCTGAAAACATGAGGCCTCTGACTCTGGCTCTTGCCAGTTTGGGGGCATAAATAAGGTGGATTCAAGGATCATTATCTACTCGGTGTAATGTGCTGCTTTTCAGTGCCTTTGTGTGTCAGGTCGGCTCAAATCGTAATAAGTCTAACACCGAATAAAGCAGAGATTCTGAATAAGAACCAAAAACCTCATTAATCTGTTAATCAGTGACAGAAAAGACGAGGAGATTAATTCAGATGCAAGGACAGAGGATGATGACAAAGTAGAGAATAAGCGTAGCTAGATAACATTGACCAGTGCAAGATAAGTACAAGATAAATGAAGAGGGATATATTAATTTTGGGCTACTGCATCTGTGGATGGAACATATAACTCTTTATTGGATAAAAGTGAAACTAAGTATGAGTTATTAGGCATATATATCCCTTTATTATTTCAAACGGCAGCGACAGCGTACAGGCTCTTTTCTACAATGTGTGAAAAGTCTCTTTATATTTATCTATACATTAGCTTTACAGGTACACTCAGTAGCTGCCTTGAAGTGCATGTCAATTAGCAGCAAACTGTAGCAATGCGAAAATATGATCAACATAAACAATATCTATAAATCAATCAGTCCATTAAATACTGTGTGTGCCCCTTTCCAAGCACCGAATGACCGAGTAATGAAAGTTCCATGATAACTGTGTCAGCACAGTCTAGTGTGAACTGGGAACTGACACCATTGTTATGAATGATTATTGTTGAGAGCATTTTGCTGACATATACTACTTGAGGTTGAATAACTTTGCACTACTGTAGTTTGCCTCAAGGCTTCAAACATATGGTCCAAAAGACTGTATGTGTGACGGACATATTTCCCCTTCAGGGACGAATGGCGAACGATGTCATTTCAAATAGCTCAAAATCTTATCTTGTCAGCAATGCCTTCTTCTCAGTAACTCCAGTTGCTGGTTGGCCAATTCTGGATATACAGATTTGCTAAGAACTTACTGGCTGCTCTAAGCTCCATCATATCCAGTATTTCTCTTATTCCATCAAGTTAGAAAGAGTTCTGAACGTTTATCTACCAGCTCTACCTTTGCATCATTCAGTGAGGAGAATGGACAAGGATCTGAAGCAGTCTTTTTCTAAATGGAAGAGGGAAGCAAGAGAGCTGAAGAGAAACTTACTGACACGATGCAAACACACCATTCACCGAGGTATAAAGTAAAACCTTGTCAGATGCAGTAACCCAAAACCTGACAGTGTTCAAGATTTATTTATTTATTTTGTCATTTAGTCCACTGCTGTGATTTTCTCTAATTAAAACTGCGAGTAAGGTCACTTATATAATTCACTGAGAGGCTTTCTTTTACTTCTGGATTACCCCCCTGTGCGATGACCCTTGGCTGATGAAGACGTATAGCACCATCTGGTAGATACCAGTAATGAGGGAATGAATGCTGTGTGCATGTAAAGAACTGGTCTTCTCTGTGTGGGGGTTACAGATGTACAGATAAACCAGTGATGACTTAATAATACAACTTTGCTGGCAGATGAAATGTGAATGTTTACTTGTTATGCTTAAATAAAGTTAAACATAACACTGATTTCAAAGGGAGTTTCCATCTTAAACCAATATTTTTACTCTCAACGACTGATCAAATGTAGGTTTTACAAGATGCTCTAAGTGTTTGAAGCTTGTTCCTTTGTGGATGTTATCGGCTCGACTGTAGTTAGTTTGACTTAATAATTACAAGCTTTCACCTAATTTCACAGCGTAAAGAAATAATTTTAGAAAAATGCAATTTTGACTGTCTTGTCAAGTGCGAGAAGACTGATTGGTCCGTTCAGCACACAGTCTTCATGCTAAGCTAGGCTAATCACCTCGGGCTCCAGCTCCACTTATAATACACAGAAATAAGAATGTTCCCGTTCACATTTAACCCTGAGCAAAAATTCAATTAGCTTATTCTCTCAACTTGTCCTTCTATTTCTTTATAATGTTCTAATCGTATGGTTTCATCATATTACGTTGGGGCTGCAGCAGGATAGTGTGATTGAAAATGAAGCAGGTGAATGTTAAATATAAAGTTTTATAAATCTTACAGGCGGAAAAGAAATGTGGATCGCAAACTGTAAAGACAAGATAAGAGCCCGATCTGTCAAGTTGGATCCACGTCACCGAGTAAACTAAACATCTTGTTGATAGTGACAGGTTCTATTACCATCACCGGCTGTGCTGGTGTGATGGTTGTGGCTCGTGTTGAAACTTGTACGACTCAAGGGTGATATAAAATAAAAACATCCTTTAAAATCACACACACAGACACACACACACAGGGTTTGCTGCTATGTGTAAGGGAAGGTATCAGCCATGCTTTCATCAGCAGGAGATAAGGTGGAGAGAGGGGGAGAAGATTATTACACCCTCCATGGGACACTTATCTCCCCACCAAATGGTAGATCACACTCATGTCAACAACCAGCTTCTTGGCCTAATAAATTCTGTCTAATGCCACGCCAAGCCTGACATGGCAGGAGAAAGATGGGCTTACAGGCTTGTGTGTGTGTGTGTGTGTTTGAGAGAGAATGCACAAGGGAGAAAGAAAGCAAGAAGATAGTAAGAAAACCGACAGGAAAGAAAGAAAGTATCTCCAGCCACAGATCAGATCTGGTGTAATAAATGCCCTGCAGCACTCTCCAGGAGATGTTGCTAAGATAAGACGATGCGCAAAGATAATTACAAACTGTACACATCAGATATGGCCTGAGCAGGTGGCAGAATCAGCTGCTGCTGCTGCCGGACACCGGATATAAATAGGAACTGCATTTATTTCCAAAGAAGGCAACATTTTCAGAAAATTTCAAGGCATGAAATAAAATGATTCACATACATTGATTCAACCCACTGGCGAAGCACAGGAATCTGCAGCCTCCGTGGACTCATTTCCACTTTGAATGCATCATTATAATGTCTACTCAAATATCTGGTTCACCAAGGAAAGTCATGTATCTGTGGTTATGAAGAGAATTAAATCAAAGTCTTTATTGAATGTGTTTGAAACACATTCATTAAAGACTATCACAGTTTTCCACTTATTAGATCTCACTCTAGTCCCCTTCACAGACACAGTTTTTACTGTATTTCATGATAAAAGGTAACTGAACCAAATTCCTTTGAATGTATTTTGAGGACTTTAGTTAATTAGTTTCCAGCAACAACTGATCAAAACACATCCGGTGATGTTATTTTAAAAGCTATTACCAGAGGACTGCTACCTTATGACCTTCTACGAGTACATGTAGTAATGATGGACCTGCAGCTGATCCACTCTCAAGACTCCATTTTAATGATGTGAGTGCATGGTCTGAAGAACAAGGGCCAAGTGTGTTTAGGACGTGTGCAAATCCAATTTTGTTACTTCAACGGTTGAAAAAAAAAGTCACTGCACCAGGTGCATGGCACAAAAGAGTTGGACGTGGTCCCTGAATTTATCATGGGTGCCTTTTGGTTATACAATTCAATACAAAGCAATTAGAGTGCCATCTCCAGCTCCCTTTAAAAGCCAGGTGCACCTCAGCCGATTGCTACTATAAGGACAGACTTTCCAGGTAGTAAGAGAGAAAAGAGAACAACTGGTTCTGCCAGTGTAAACACATTGTGCAACCACCCAGGTACACACATATTACTACCTTGATAATGCATCCACACAATAACGGTGAATTATTGCGCCGTTGACTTCAGACTAGGTTTAATTGGCCGAATGCACAAACACTGCACTGCCTCCAGAAAGCAATGCACCCACTGTGTGCAAGACCACACCTCATTGAAGACCAACACACCCATGGGTGCTCATATGGGCAAGTGCATTAGCTATTTCAACAAGGTGTTCAATGGATGGGAAAATGACAACTGTATTGGTCTGAGACTGGTTTCCCTGATTTTACTCACCACAGGTCCCTAGCATTAGCATTTTATTTATCTAGCAGCAATACCCACTTAGAATGCCAATGACATTTGGAAATTGCAGATAAAAGCAAACTCTTTAAATCCAGGTTTTCTCCCTGTGTACTTTGTTCCAGTATCTGCGCCACTAGGAACATATAAAAACTACTGAGCAAATGCAGAACTAATTGGGCTCTAAGTGCATTTAGCGAAAAGAACAAATCCTGTTGTTCCCATACTTGTTTATTTCAGGGTTTTTTTTGTCACACTTTCACATTAGTCAGCGTAGTGGTGCATGACACGAGTACATCAGCATCACCGCTGATTCACAACAGTGAGCTTTTTACAGAGCTCCCAAACACACACTCAATAACCTCAAGCACTTTTTTTGAATAAAGTCTATAGAAAAAGAGCAGCGTATCTGTTCGAAGGGAGAAAATGAATCAACCAGCTGACTTCATTCAATCATTTTATCTCCAGGGCCGAAGAAAGACTAATTTTTTCTCGTCTATTGTTTAATTCTGTCTCAACTTTCCTGAATTTGGTCCAAATGTCCAAATGATTCAGGAAAAAACCTGAGCTGAACCAGGTTAGTTTGATCCAAACCGAGACCACCTCTCCTGGTCAGACAAACCTTTAGACTGTGGGTCTGGACCACGGTCAGAGGAACCCTCCACACTTGGTCCTGACCAAACAAGGAAGGTGTATAAACTCCCATAATTTAAAAAAAAGTGCTTCGAATCTGCCTTAAACAGCCATCATGTTTCCCTGCAGCACATGAAAGCATAAACGTATGTGCTCTTGGAAGATCACTCTGCATTGTGCTTAAGTTCTATTAGCGGGAGTATGGATGTCAGCTAAGCACTGCAAAAGCTACAACACACGCATACATTTGCACGAATGTTCAATCAGCATTTGTCCATAATCTCTGAGTTAACATGTAAGGCAACAAAATATAACAAAAGACGGCTTGAAAAAGCCCAAACGAGCCATTAAGACTCCGAGATTTGCTTTCATCATGGAAATCCCCTCCCATGTCTCCTTTTACAGTGGATCTACTATCCGGATAATTAACTGTATTATCTGACCTGCCGTGGTAGGCAGACGCTCCCTCAACCTGACTCCAGCCTTGCAGGAATTAAAGAGGAAGCTCAGTGGAATGTGAGAGAAAAGCCCAATGCAAAGAAATAAATCCCTGCGCTTTGTAATTAGCCAGCAGCTCCCCATCCCTTCTCCTCCGCTCGCAGCTCATCTCCTCTCGGCTAATTTTCTCTTGTCTTGTTTTCCCCTCGTCTCTCCCTCCCTCCCTCACACACACACGCACACACACACACTGTTTTCTCCCATTGTGCTTTTATGTCTGCCCTCTATTTCGGCTCTCTCTTCATCTCATCTCCCCTCTTCTGTCTTTTCTGCCTCTCTTCCCCTCCTTTTTCCTTCCCATGCTTGTTCCTTTCCAGTCTTTTGCCTCGCCTGATTTTCATAAGATTATTCCACCCGCTCTGCGACCCTGATGAGTATCTGTGCACTAAAAGCTGTCAAGCCCCCCCTTTTTTTAAAAGCTTAAGGTTTTTTGGTGAAGTGAATTTGTGTCCCAAATAGCTCCTCTACACTCATGGAACTTCAAGAGGCAGAAATAATGAGATAGCATGCTGACTGACATTTCCAGACCTCAGTGCTGTGTGTGTGTGTGTGTGTTTGTGTGTGTGTGCATGCTTATGTGTGTGTCTTGAGTCGTGCGTGCATAAGAGAGTGTCACCTACGCATATAACATCAACTGTATGATCTTTCATCTCCTACTTTAAACAGTTGCAGATTGTGTCTAATGACTGGGCCTGAAAGATGTGGGGGAGCCGGAGGATTATAAATGTATAAAAGACTTAGATGTGTATAAAATGATAGGAGGAGAATAAACTGGTGGATCAGTAGTGATTTGAGTATGTCTAGTACTCAAGTCAGAATACATCAATGAGCCAGGAGCTGTGTTTCTAGCATGGACTTGAACCTCGGCAAAAATGAAGTCAATTCATCTTGTTTGCCCCCTGGTGGCTGGCGAGTTGATGCTATATAAACGGGGCGAACGTCCTAATCGATAATTGAAACTGAATCCTGATTGGTTGAGCGTCTGTGTCGGTGAAACCTCGGTACCACGGCTCCACAACACGATCACTACAGCACAGACTCCAAATTTCATAAAAGAGTACAAGATGGCGGCGCCTGTATCCAATATATTTGAAATTGGAGTCTACAGTGGGTGGCAGCCATTTACTGGGACTCAAACGTCTGATGAGTCCCCTGTCATCCTGCCTTTCAGGGTGCGACATAACATTCCTTTGCTTTTATTGCTTTTTATCGTTCTCTGTCTATTCTGTTGCAGTTTCCTTGCTTTCTACTGCTTTACACTTTGGCAAGTTTATCATACGATACTTTAAAATATTGTTTTTTTTTGACTTTATGTTTCCTTGAAATGGTTTGGTTATCTTCCATTATAAACGTTACAGTATGATTTATATATATATATATATATATTTTCATGACATCATTTGTTTGTGAGGAATCAGAGAACCAGGGTTAAACTACCTTTCATCCTGTTCCCTCTGAAGTCCAGCTACACCCTCCTCTCCCTGCATGCTATTTATTATCGGCGCTATTGTGGTGCATAACTGGCAGGTTGTATGGTGTACCATTGCTCTGAGCTTGTTTTTTTTTCTTTATTATATATGAATGTGTGTGTGTGTGTGTGCATGTGTGTTTGTGTGTGTCTGTGTGCGTGCGTATTGGCCACCAGGTACGGCTGATATCGTTCTTTCGCAGATGTGCTCTGACATTTCCTCACAGCCCAACGCCAACAGCAATCCCATGATTGTGGATGTACACACACACACACACACACACACACACACACACGCATGTGCGTCTATCAGACACACATGTACAATGAAGGAGAGCCCAAAGGCACCGTGAGCCAGAGGAGGAAATGTCAGTGCGAGCAGGAGTCTGTGGGAAAGAGATCATTTAACACCAGTGTCTACAGAGACACCAGTAAATCAACTGTGAATGTTAACGCCTGACATATACACCCAGAGGCGGCTGCCATGTAAAAACTTCTGTTTTACACGTAATTCTGGTTTATTGATTAATAGCTTCAACAGAAAAATAAGAAAATGTCCGAATTTATTTTGTGTGGCTATATTAAAGATCAGAAACCCACAATAGGTCACTGAAATTATATGTGGGTCAACTGATCCCAGTCCTATGTTTTAAGTCATATTTTATAAAAAAAAATTATACGAAAAAATGGAAGAACCAGAGCTCTCAGGGTAACCCCACTAATTTATATAATTAATTAAAAAAATAAAATGTAACTTGCCATTATCACAGCTCAGATAAACCTGACACGCTGTGATACTGCCACTGTGAGCGTTTTCATTTTTCTAATAAAAATCTAACAATTCAGTCCATCAGTTACGTGTGTAACTACAGTTCTATGAATCTTGCTGTCAGAAAAATCTGGAGAAACATGTGACATGAATTTTGGTTTGAATGCATTTTTTTTTAAATTTATGTTGGAAGTGCGTTCAAGCTCAAACGGAGTGTTAAATTGCAATTTCAATGTTGTGACATCACATTTTAACACCAAAGCACTAAATGCAAAATAAACGTGCAAAATTTATTCCAGCCTCCAGAAAGCTGTAGGCACTGTCCTCGCTCACTTTGCGTGATGTGCCCAGACTGAGCTGCTGCTCGACAGAGGCAACTAATAAGAAGTGTGTGTGTGTGTGTGTGTGTGTGTGTGTGTGTGTGTGTGTGTGTGTGTGTGTGTGGGGGGGGGAGCTGTTTTCATCCACTGCCATTATCAGCAGCTTGACGAGACGTAAGCAATGCAAAGAGCGAGAGGGACGTGATGAACGGACACGCACGGCAGCGGGGCGGTGCAGCGCCGGGACGATGGGTCACGATGACAGCTGTGATCGTGATGTGGACGACAGTAATGAAGGTAACTGCGTTGAGTTTGATGACAAATGACACAGTGACATACTTCAACTAAAGTAGAACAATGCCTTGAGGCTGCCAACGGAAATAAGCGGAAGATATAATTAGTTTGCGCACTTATGCTATTCGTTCTCTCCGCTGCGCATATGTGTGCGGACGTATTAGCGAGGTGTGTGTGCACGCCACGGAGTGTGTTGACGTGCCCAAACGCACACACTCCTGGATGCATGTGAGCACGACTGTTAATAAAGAGTCTGGGGAGCCGGCGCAGGCCCGGACCCTTCTCCTTTCTGGATGTTGATGATTCTTGTCTTTTTAGCCTTATTGACCTCTACATCCAAACTAATCCGCCTTAAATTATGCATAACCTTTTACTTGGCAGAGCTCCCCATAAATCTGTTTATTCCCTGTTTGCTCCCTTACAAAGCCCGCTAAACAAATTCCAATTAAGCAAAACAGCAATACAGCATGAATGATAATTCAGCTCTGTACAGTCCCCAAAGCAGATAAGAGCATAATCATTGCTGTTATGTGTAAGGCAGCTTATAAAAGACTCGTTGGCTTCCCTTGAATCTGGTTAGTGCTCATTATTTTCAGGTCATTTGGTCTTCTTGTGTACTTAGCAGTATGTGTGTGTGTGTGTGTGTGTGTGTTCTCCGTGTTCATGCATACATGTGCATGTGCAAATGTATTTTGGGCAAGTGGACACATTGTAACAGTTTACTGTTCTGTTTGGTCAGGAGGATTTTACTTAACCATGTTAATTTCACTGCCACAGTTATTATTCACTTTGTAGATTGATATTTTACATGTCAGAGCTGTTTATATAATATAATAAATTCTCAGTTTGTGTAATTAAACAGTGGGCCATGGTAAAAAAATGGAGCTTATCTTTGTTCACTATCAGTTTGCAGTATTAGTGAAACACTTGATGGTATTCAGGAGATGGAGTGGGAACTACAGAGTATTTAAAATATGACAAAATTAAAATTCAAACATCTTGTCTTTAATGAAAAAAAATTTGTAGAAGCTCACTTGAAGGATACATATTATGCTCATTTTCAGGTTCTTAATTTTAATTTGGGTTGGTTGAAAAGGTTTTACAAGCTAGACACACTAGCACTTCAGTAAACACTTCACTGTTCTCCTACTTTAAATAGCCAGTTGTCCCAGACTGTTCGTCAACCACTTCTACCACATTTAGGAAATGTTCGGCTCAGCTCTGGCTTTACGTGAATGGGTGAGTGGGCGTGCCACACTAGCTTCAAGTGTTATGCAAATGTGATGCAGTACAATATGTCAACTTTAAGTGAAGGGAGGAGCCACCCTTGATGCAGCACTAATATAGGATAAAGATCTGAATGTATTAATATGATTGAAATATTGGTATTACCGACAATGTGTGAAAATCTGAGTCAGAACTGTTCTTTTTCTTCTGCATGTGATATAGCTCATCCTAATGACCTACGCTCATGCCATTGCTTCTACTTAATCATATTAACCATCAATCACACAGGGGAGGCTGAAACATTCATTTTAAATCAAAATGAACTTGTCTTTGCTCTCTGAAAGTCTTCAGATGATCCACCTCTTCTCTACTATCCCTCGAGGGTTATAACATCTGAATCATTCCTCCATCACTACGTCAATCTTTAGAAAATCCATCTTTGACCAGAAATGTTCACTCACTGCAGACTGTCCTGAAGTTTGGGCCAAACGCCCTCAAATGACATTTACAATATTTATGGAACATGGCATTTAAACTAAATTCTAAACCTTCACACTTCCCCTGCCGCTTGTGGTGTCTTTCTCATCCTTGCTTCAGGCTGAGAGAAGGGAAGTGCTGCACAGTTACTCCGTTAAGTTCTCCGCCTTCAGGTTGTTGTTTTTTTTGTTGCCACCAGCTACTATCTCAACGAGTATTCGGATGCTACAGTGTCTGATAATTAAATAATTAGAGCGAGAAAACAAAATGAAATAATAATGGAATATTTGATGTTTTTTAGTCCAAACTCACTTCACATAATTACCTTCACAAAAGAGAAGAAGAAGCTTATAAAGCGTCGGGAACATAATAATCTTTAGCTTTGAATTAGGGAAATAACAGAAACAGAATTGCATCTGAATGTTATCTGGAAAATATGAGGACGAGTAAACAGAAGCTCATCATGCAACAAATAATAACAAGTTTGGGAACAAAACGTTTTCTGTTGCTGTACCAATATTAGTTTTTCCAAACCTAAACTTTTTATTAAGTTTAAGTGATTTTTACATCACAACCCATTGTCTGGAAAATTCAATTTCTTCAATTGCTGAAATATATTGTTTTGAATGCACAAAGCAGTTAAATATGAATGCAAAAGCTTTCATTGCAAAACAGGAAATCACTTGAGAAGAAGATTTAAGTAGCCTAATTATAAAATATTCAACATTCTCCATACAAATAAATAACAGAAACGATACAGACACAACGGCTAAAACAGGAAGTAAAGCAAGAGACAAACACCAGGATTGAGGTTTCAAAATAACACAGGAAATAACAAAACTTAAAGTGCAAACAATTCCAAACACAAAGAGTCGCCTTGCTCATGTCAAACAGACACGAGCAAGGCGACTCTTTCTATGCTAGTGAAGGCCCTACAATGAAACAATACCTTTCTGATTTATAGCCACTGTTTCAGTGCCACATCACAAAGTCGCTTTTTCATTTTCAAACAGAAAACTTATATTTTCCCAAACTCCCCGTGCATGAACCGAATAACCTTCCTCCACATTTGAGCTGTTGTTATTGTTTCTCATTGCGCTTAATGCCGCCTCCACTTCAGCAACATATTTCCTTTTTCCCCCCCTGATGATTCATTTGTTGTTTTATTTTCAAGGCGCTTTCCTTCCTTGTAAGAACATTAATCAAGCTTGATTATCCAGCTTAATTTCAAAATTGCACCTCTTTTCCCTCTTCTTAGAGGAGCTGTTCGCTCCATGTATCGGTCTGCGTTAATAATTTCCCTTTGACAGATGTTAGCAGCGGGGAAAAAAAGCTCGAAGAAAAAAGAAAAGCAAGTTTGTCTTTGAAGAGCACACAGAAATTAGTAGGAAAAGGGGGATCTAAGAAACGGCAGCAGCTCGGGACGTGTCAGGGGCGTCTTCACGTTGCAATACAATTAAACCGACTTCTAATGCGGCTCTTTGAATTCATCCTGAACCCAGGTAGAACTTTTGGAGGTCCATTAAAATGCAATGACCTCAAACGCAAAAAGGTATCGACTGGAGCGCGTCCACGGTGTGCACCAGGTGTCCTTCACTCGGCCTTTCAGAGGATAAACGCTCCAAATATATTTGTCCTGGAACCCGGAATTTCCAAGACCTCTCTCCATTAAGTGTGAGTGATAACAGGGCCCCAGCTGTGCTCTCTGCCACCACCGCTGCTCCAAAGACAGAGCGAGGAGGAGGAGGAGGAGGAGAGAGAGCGTGGCTGAACTGATTCCCCCCCCCCGCCTCCACCCCCACCCCAGCGGTCTTGACCCAGTTATGACGGTTCTGTGACTGATAACCGATGCAGAGGCCGTCAGACAAGCTTTATTGAGACAATAAATGAGCCGGGACTCTAGATTCAGTGCGAGGAACATTAGTTATGTATTTAGAGTAGTGCTCGGCTGAGCTGCGTATCCATCCTCCACCTCCGTCCCCTCGTGCCCCTCTTGCGCCTCTCTTCCTTCCCCACCCCTTTTTATTTTTTTGCCTGATGTCATTTCCTCCCAAGCTGAATCAGGAAGCAATCTAATTCTCGCTCCTAGACAATTCCTCCGCCCCCGCAACTCACCCTCACTCCTTGCCAGAAAAGTGCTGAGTTACAGATCAGAATCTGGCCAATCTGCCTCTACTCTTGATTCTATCTTTTCTTCTTTCCATTCTTTTTCTATATCAAGCTGCCAAGATAAGATTAATTCCACAATCCTTCCAAGTCCAATATGTAATGCATTTTCAACTCAACTGGCCACAGTGGAAAGTGGCATAATTGCAGTAATGGAAATACATAAGTACTGTACTTACGTATGATTGTGACGCATCTGCACTTTACATTTCCGGCCACGTATGTCATTTCATAAGGAAACAATTTATTTATTATTATTTTTTCCTTGTAAATTTATCTTATGGTTACGATTTCTGGTTTCTTTTCTCATTAAGATTTGAAATTAAAAGTTGATGTAATACATTCGTAAAATACAGTGCATTGTTAAACATTTCACCATTTGTTCCCTAGATTTTAAAGTCTGACCCTTTAAAAAAAACACAATCTCCAGCTTGTATTCACACGTTCAATTTTTACATTGAAACCACGGAAGCTCAGCTCATGTGAGAGTTTCATATAAAAACACACATTCACTTTTGCAGATTTCGTGTAGATTCGTTTAAAATGTACATTAACTCCGAAAAGAAACCTTGACTTCTTTTCTCCACTACTGACACAGTGCCTTTTAGCACTGCTAAATAGCACAGAGCACCACAGATGTGTGTGTGTGTGTGTGTGTGTGTGTTTTCTGTGTTTACAGACGGAATAAAACAAGACTGTACTATCCTGTGCAAACTGGTCTATGAAGTAATCCCCTTTGCAAAAGCCCATTGATGGTAATGAACAGTGTCATGGAGACAGAAGAATAGACTGATGATTACAAGGCTCCTGTATTATTTCCCATCCGCAGACATCACAAAAAACACCGGTGACTATAATTAGACATACTTGGCACACAGTAATGTCGTCTTATAATTATATTTCACAATGAAATTAGGTCAAAGAAATCTCCCTCTTGTTTCAGCTGCATGTGTGTGTGTGTGTGTGTGTGTGTGTGTGTGTGTGTGTGTGTGTGTGTGTGTGTGTGTGTGTGTGTTGCATGTATTTGTGGGTACTGTGTGTTCTAAGAGGGTTTGAGGTTGGTGGGGTTTTTAAACTTGACATTTCCCGAAGGACCAGCGAGGATCAATAGCAAAGGTCGGGGAAACAGTAACCAGCAGCTTGTTGTGGGGCTCGGAAACAGGAAGTGTGTCCGTGGCTGCGTAGAGGGTCGATGGTCTGACCCCTTCACTGTTCAGTCTCCACGATTGTCGATCGAGGACGTTGTGATGTTTGGACGCCATAGACTGATACTGAGAAAACCTTCATATTCATGTAAATGTAAACTGGAGAAAGAGGCAAAGTGGGTCTTTGTTCAGTTAATTCAAGTGTTTTTCTTCTTATCCGAGCACGAGTGGCGTTCCCATAAGAAAGGCCTGAATTGGGTCACGTGGAGCAGAGCAGAACATACAAGCTCTTGATTTAACATGGGGGGGGTTTCACATGCTGTGCTTCTGTGGGCGTTCCCCGGCCCGGGTGCTGTCAGTTAGCGGCGAACCGCGGTGGCAAACCTTGGGAGACCCGACCATTATGAGGTCCATCATGCGCACTGTGGGGGCATTGTGCGCCCCGGATTGTAAACAACAAATCGATAGCTCATTTGTCATTTGGTTTGGAAGGAAACAAGTTTTTTGGAGGGAGAGATCCACTTTTCCAATCCAAATGAACCGATCAATCTCTGCCCCTCTCCTGGGGCCTCCTCGCCGGCAAGCGGGGGGGGGGCGAAGGAGCGGAAGAGGCGCTGCCGTCTCCCTTCTCTCGCTCATTTCTTTTTTCCCTGCGTCTTCTCTGCTTTATTTGCTCATCTCTTTCCCGCTCTCGCTAATACCTGCTCTGCCTCTAAAACATCCTCCTGTCCGTTCCCCCTCTCCGAGTTTGTCTCTCTCTCTCTCTCTCGTATTTCTACCACAGAGCCCGCGTCACTTTTCCTGCGGCGCACAGTAATCCCGAGAAGAGGAGGAGAAATAGGAGGAAGAGGAGGAGGAGAGGAGAATAGGTTCCACTGTTTCGCACTGATGGTATTTTGTGTTTAAGTGGGGAGCAGAATGTTCCTGCCAGAGTGCTGCTGAGGCTGAACGGGACTGGCAGGTGGATTATACCTTGTGCCGCTTTGTCCCTGGACAAATTTAAAGGCAGCCCAACATCCAGGCACCATGGGAGCATGTGGGGTACAAGGGAAGCTCACCAGCTCTTTCTCCTCCCTCTTTCTTTTCTCTTTTCTTCCTGAGGCCCTGCACGTCTTATCACAGGCTCTGCTGCCCTGGTTGTTCTCCCCCTCTCATCCTCTTTCCTCGTTCTTCCTCGTACCCTATACGTTTAACACATAAACAGCTAAACATTCCACGAATCGCTCCGTACAAAAACATTAAACAAGCTTCTGTTCGTCTGTCGACATGAGAGCGTGGGGGGGGGGCCGAGATCAAGTAGCGGTGGATGAACACGATAGCGAAGAACAGAGATGAGCCGGAACACTTTCTGAGCTCTTCAGACTCGACGAGTGCTGCGCGTCAATTGTTGAACAAGCGCAGACACTCAGAAATCCAGGAACTGAGAATATTCACTGTATGTTTTATTATTTAAAGTGTTTCTGTGATTCTTAAGCTTGAATATAAACTAGAATATTTAACAAAAGGGCTTTTTCTGTTAAAGCTTTATCACTACTGTTTTCTTCAAAACCCTCAAACACCATTGCTTGTCTTGTATATTGTTGACATTTTCTGTGCTATAGCCATTAAATGTGTTTACACTCTGGAATTACCAAATGGCGTTGGGAGCCCCCACACGTCCTCACCTGGGATTCAAACTGCCAATATTGGCCTCACTATTTACTGTTGCAATTATTATTGATTGATTTCTTTATTAAAACAAGTGCCGCACTGTAAACAGATCCACCAGTTGCTCTTTGTGTTGTATTCCAAACAAAGCACCTGTTCACGGAGCGCCGGCTGCAGCGTTACATCACATCAACAACTGGGACTGAACTCTGGGGGATAACAACTTTAAAGAACCTGTTAATGGTGCATAACTGATTTGGCTCAGTCACAGAATACAACAGTGTTTTAGCTTTTTAACAATGAATTTCTAACAACATCCTAACGCACATTTAAGCTACAGCCGAGCAGCAGCAGAGACACGTCCCTGGCAGAGGTTCACAGCGAGCTTTGCCCTTTTAACCAATCGGAGAAGGCCAAAGTCAGACGTGGGAGCACACAGCTGTCAATCAATGTGTGGCTGTGCTGTATCAGGACGGGCTGTACCCATTCTCATTCAGCTGCAGGGGGCTTGTTTGCATTCATTTAGATCAGTCACAATCGTCTTCCAAGCAGGCACCAAGCCAAGGATGCAGCATCGGTGCCCCTGCAAAGAAGCGTCGGGGGGGGAGAGCAACCGCCCGCGGAGAGGTGAGCACTGGTGATGCTCGGCAAAAGGAAACGCCAGTAAGAAAGAACCAGTAAAAGACATCACAACCTGTGATTTTCCACATGTAACAAACAGGATTTTAAAAGGTTACAGCAGAATTCTACCTGAAATTAGCGCTAACGTTGGTGCATCCGCTGAGTCAGAGCGTAGCTGCAGGAAGGCGTCGCTCTACGACTGACTCACGGGTCAAAGCTCCAGCTTGAGCCGAGACAGCGAACACGAGGCTGTAGGTGTGAGCTACGCAGTGGTTCTCTGTTTGAGTCTCATGAACGCAGCAGCTGGATTTACCCGGAAGAAGCGTATTACAGCTCTAATAGACCCAGATGTATATTCAGCTCCGTAACCAACCAGATGTCCCCTGTGAATTACAAACTACCCGACTTGAGGAAACCTGACTGCCTGCTCTGCGTGATGATTAATGTGACCTTTGTTTCTCAAATATGCAAACTCAAAATGTAAATTGCAGGCGAGCAAATAAAGTTGATTTAAACACTGTAGATTAATTTCCGATAATGAGCCACTCAGGGAGAGTCACCTAAAGAAGAGGCTTTCAGAGTCTGTATGAAAATCGTACAACTCACCGACACTCACACACAGAGAAGAGTTAGAATTCATTACTTATTACCGACCTATGTTAGGTAATGGTGTCAAACTATAACACTTTAACATAATATTTATGAACAGTATTTTAAGAACATATTGAAATTGCACTGTTAGTTTAATTCCGGTACAATTACAATGCATCTTGTGTTCCACTTAGATAGTTCAGTTAAAGGATCCGGTATTCAAAATTATGACTATTATTGCTATTAGCACTATTTAATAGTCACATAACTGGGTTACTGCTGCTCCTCTACTTCTACTCTGTCCTTAATCAGCCACAGAGGTTGATTTAATGTGAAGCGTGAGATGAAAGATTCAAATAAAACTTTTTATATAAAAGCCGGATATTTAAATAGTTTTTAGTTTAGTTTTTTTCTTTCTGAAAGTAATTTTTGTAGAACCACATCTGCTGTTTATTAAACTTGTCGTTCTAAGGGTGAAGCTGGTGTTTCGGTTGTCAATATTTCCTCCATTAAAAAAGGTTAGTATTTCTCAAAAACATGACCTCTAAATTAAGATATATTGTAAAAGTTCTTAAGCAGCATTTCCTCTTCTGCTTCTCTTCTTTATCAGACAGCACACACACGTATACATACACAATGAACTACACACACATAATGTAATTATATCTTTCCAATAAGTCTGTTTCCAACGGATGGCAGAGGTTTTTGTAAAAAAAAAGAAAAAAGAAAGATGATTCAAACATTTGATTAAATCCATGACAAGGCCACACCAAAGTAGAATGTATCACTTCCTTACCTATGTGTGTGTGTGTGTGCGCTGGGTTTTATGCAAAGCAACTGCTGCACCGGATATATAGTGACGGAAACAATTTTTCCTCTCTCACTTGCCCTTGCTCTCTAGCGCACACACACACACACACACACACACACACACACACACACACACACACACACACACACACACACACACACACACACACACACACACACACACACACACACACACACACACACACACACACACACACACACACACACACACACACACACACACACACACACACACACACACACACACACACACACACACACACACACACACACACACACACACACACACACACACACACACACACACACACACACACACACACACACACAATGTCTTCTCCATCCCTCTCCGTCTTTATCCGTCGGTATAGGTCCAGCCTCTGGTGGCTTGCTCCCTGTGGGCTCGGTGTAACTCCCCATATTGACTTTTTCCTGTCTCAGGAGATGATCTTGTCTCCCAAAGGAATACCACTTTTCTATGCACATGCACATACTGACACACACACTTATATGTGCACTAAGGGCGCAGTAAACTCCTGGTACATTCAAGACCCTACCAGCTCCCAGGGTGCTGTAAAAGACCCAGTGTTTGTACGTCATGACATAAAACATAAAGCAGGGAAGATGTCATTAAAGGGAAACGTGTGTTTGTGCACTGAATGCTGGGAAGTGTTGTCCAGTAACTTAGTCTGAGAAGCCCTTCAGTGACCTCTAACAGTTTTTACTTCAGCAGTGGAAAGTCAACAGTACAATGTAGTTTATACGGCTACTAATTAATATTGTACTACAACAATTACAGCCCAAAACGTAATGTATCACTACTTATTCCTTTTAAAAGTAATTGTGTTTTAATGCGCACAGTAATCCACTACACTGCTTTACTTTTATATATATGTGTGAAAACTTAACTAACACTAGAATTAGTCAATAACAATATACTACAGAGGAAAACACAATGTATAACTAACGCAATTAGATTATTTCATGAAACAAAAGAACAGGAGTGGGTATTGTGTGTGGATGTATTGTGAATGAACACAGCTTCTCCTCTTCAGGGACACGTGCACATGAAGAGCAAACATTCTGTTGTCATGCAGATTAGCTCGTTAATATCAATGCAGGTAATTAGTGTCGATGATGAGGGGGCGGGGCCACTGTGCACCCTCATTAGCTCCATCCTGCACAGTTGGACGACGTATAATATTAGAAGACGTGTTTACCGATGCACACTGTTTGTGATTGTGTGCAACTTAAGTCCTGCTTTGAATTAAACAATTATTACTAAATGGATTGGGGATTAGCAGCAGTTTCAATTGAATTTTGATATAAAAATGACCAAAAGCTACAATGTTAGCCACAACATTTAAAATGTTATGCACGAAATGAGTGCAGAATATTAAAAAGTATCGTATTTTTGAGCTTCATTAACAGACGTGGTTATTCTACACTATTTCAAACTGCTAAATCAAACTGTATTTGAATTCTGCTTTAAGGAATAGAGGCACAGCAGAATCCAGCAGGGTCAGCAGGCGATGGTTTGTGTGTTTGTACGTTTCTTTCTCTGTATTTGACTTCTAGCGGTGGAGTGGGAGGACATTTGGATGCCAGCCTTATTGATCCATGTCCTAATTGCACGGCTCTCAGTTAACACTTTGTCTGGGAGCTGTTGAAGTTGAAAACTGATTTGCAGAGCAAGACTCACTTTCCCACCAATTAACACCCAGAGGACCTATTGGGACTGCATCCCCCCCACCCCCCACCCCCCTTTGAAGGAGCCTATTGGAATGCTGCTGTTGCTCTCCAGTCATGTGAAGTAAAACCACACAAAAGCATTATTTCAACGAGCAGAAAGTTAATCGTCACCTAGCAGGAACCAAACACGCCATGCCTTGTTCACAATGTATCTTGGAATTCATTTTCTGCAATGATTGGTTATGTTAACCTTTAGTTTTTGTGGCTCAAATCAATAAACCATTACAACGTAAACATTTTTTTACCAACTAAAATAATTACAAAGAACGCTTCCATCCAGGAAAACTGGCAGCCTCTATTTGTGATGGTTTTTTTTTACATTTAGTGACAGTAGCTGAAGTTTCAAGGGGAATCTTATCACTTTGTGGCAATTACTGTTTTCAGTCGTGGCCTCGAGGACTTGGAGCGCTGCTGGTTGTCTGGCGTGTGATGGCTAATTGCATTCACCTGACATCCCAGGTGTAAAACAACCCCTGATAGAAGGGCTGGAATTAAAAGCAGCAGGACTCGGCTGTGTCCTGGGGCCGGCAATTTTTGGATGACTGCTCTTCTGCAGATTGTCTTGTTATTTCCTAACACCCACAAAGGATTTCAAAAATCATAAATCCGAATAGATGCAATTAAAGAAGAAAAGATGGCATATCAGTTCTCTTGGGTGAATTCAATTTCAAAATGTATGCATTGCATTGGCCTTAGAGGACTAAGGACACAAAACTCAGGTGTTTGTCGATAAATTAAACTGAAATATTACGAATCCGTAGACATAGAATTCGGCTTTCACTGGGAAAAAAAATATTTCACAAAAAAAACAGTTGTGGCCTTTCAAAGTGCTATATCCACACTGAGTGTTCACACAGAGTGTTTTTTCCTCTCTGGACCAAACCTCTGGTCTCAGTTTAGACTCAGAGATTTGCGGAGAGCAAGGTTTGCTTTGCCTGCGGTGCGTACATGCAACACACAATCACCCGATGTGAGGCTTTACCTCCTTCGCCTCCATCCCTCAATCGCGACGTGCCCTGTGCACCGTCAAATCACTCTTGCCCGGTCCCATTAACTCACAGTTTATTCATTTTTCAGGGAAGGGTGAAAAGGTAGCAGTTGTAGCAGTTTTATGTGTTCGTCGGAGAAATGTTGCCAAACCTTGTCTTCACAATCTGAAACCATCGATATGATCAAAACTTCCACAGTATAATTGCACAGGCAATGGTTTATACATCATGGTCGCCTCTTCTCTGTATGAGGGTTGTTTACAATTATATTTCCATAACATTGGTGCGTCGACCCATGTAAGTGACATATGGGACGATTGCAGCTCCAGCAGATTGCAATGGCCTGAAATGGTTAATTTTGTGCATCACAAAAGAGCTAAATGTGCATTTAAGATTCAGACTTTTGCTCGGGCTGTCGGCAGCTCGGCGATGCAATGGTTTGCACTGGTCAACTCATGCTAAGAAGGTTCAAATCCCAGTTCGGCCTGGGGCCTTTCTTTGCATATGCTCCACATGTCCATGTGGGTTTTCTCTGGGTACTCTGGCTTCCTCCCACAGTCCAAAGACATGCAGATTGGGGTTAGGTTAATTGGAGACTCTAAATTGTCCATTGGTGAATGGTTGTTTGTCCGTGAATGTTGGCCGTGCGAAACACAGGCGACCTGTCAAGGGCGTACCTCACTTGTGGAACAATGTCAGCTGGGATTGGCTCCAGCGACACAGACGATGGATGAATAGTAAGATGCTTCGACTGCGAGCAGGCGACCTGACATTTTTTTAAATGTTGAAAGCTTTAAAATGCCAATAGACGTTACAACATGACAGAACTATTCTCTCACTGCTGCAGAAATCTGGGTATAATCTTTTACAAAAAAAGAAAGAAAGTAGAGAGTCATGATCCTTGAAAATCTCACAAAGTTGAAGAAATTGATAAAAATTCCTGGATCCACTCCCAGATCTTAACCAAAATATAAAGCCTCCTTCTCTGATCCATATCACATCCTTCCACCTCTTCTTCACAGTAATATTCGCCTCTCCACTACCTGACCAGGTCCGGTTTGTTAGCTCTAAAGTTGGCACGTGTTGGGCTCAGCTCCATGTTTGCATGTTGGAAGAGGTGTCAGGAGATTTTTAATTCACACCAACAGCAAGATGGACAACAGAGTGGAGTTTATGGAATTAATCAAACGCATGCAGATGGACATGGGGAATCCCGTGGATTACTGCATGGATTAGTAGTGCCTAAAGGGGACCGTCAAGCCAGCCTCCATATGCCAGCAAGCTAACCTGTGGAGCAATGTTGGGTTGTAAATACTATTCTACAAGGGGAGGAGAACGGTAATTACACAAGCGCAGCAAATTGTGTTATCGCAACAGCCCCAAAGGTACAAGCTGCGTGAGCCACAGGACAACATGCAGTCAGTCAACATGGTCGTCCTTTTCCATTATTTTGAGTTTAAAAGGAGCATGTGTACAGAGCAGTCGATAGGTTGATCTGAAGGGTTTGTCTGTATGGTGCGTTCAAGGCCAAGTGAACCACACAAGTAAACACAAAGGCACATACACACAATAAAATGAGCAGACAGGTCACACTGGGCACAGACATCTTATGTAACGGAGATTTCAGAAAGGTCTGCTGCGTTTCCGCACACACCGTCGCTCTGACACCTCCACGGAGCAAATCCCTCTGCTTTCCACCTCACCTCTCAGGGCGGATTATGAATACAGAGGGACGCTGTAGCTAACCTAATCAGATGGAGTGAGTCGGAGAATGAAAAGCAACGGAAAAAGGGAAAGAGAGAGTGAGCGGGAGAGTGTCTGTGTGATAGCGAAAAAGCCTCAGAGAGAGAGGGAGGGAGGGAGGGAGGGAGAACACACCACATTAGTCCACATATGATTTATTCCCCCCTCTAGGTGAAGGAGACACTATTTGTATTCATTTGCCTTTATTTTTATCCTAGATTCATCTTGCCTTCACATGCCTGTCACCACCATACTAATATTATTTTGGCCATGTGATGTCCCCTAACTGGCTCTTATAAAATTGCCCCCGCGCGACAGCAGAGGATGATGCACGGCGAGCGGGGGGGAGGGCCTCTATTTCACTTCATCTGATTTTATTCTATTTTTTCTCACAGGGAGATTAAAAGGTTCCCCTGGATAGGATGGTGTGAAGGGTGGGGATAATGATGTCTGTCCTCCTTCTGAGGGACAACCTCTCTCTCTCTCTCTCTCTCTCACACACACATACACACACACAGTTTTTTGTTGGTGCACACTTAACAGAAGGCCTAGCCTTTTTTTTTCTTTTATTACTGGCAAGGTGAGCCAGTGGTGCTCCAACCCAAGGACAAAGACAACTGTGACCACAATCCTGCTCGCGGGGCTTTGCAGAACAATTAGATGAGAGCGGAGGGTGACTGCAGTTGTGTTTCAGGACAGGACAGCAAATACACACACACACACACATGCAGACAAACAGCCAAAATAAGGACACAGTAGTGTGTGTCGTCAGCATAGAATTAGAGACACGATGCAAAAACCTTTACTACAGAAATAGTTAAGCAGTTTGGGAAATGTGTTGATTTACCTAATTCTAGCTTAGTTTAGCATAAAGAACAAAAAACAATAGCATTGCTTTGTCCCAAGGCAACACAAGCTGTGTCTCAATTCAGGGGCTGCATCCGTCTGAGGCTGCATTTGAAGACTGATTACGTCAGAGCGATGCATCAAGACTGTCCCGCTTCAAGGCAATAATCACAACAATAAAGTAAAATGGAAAAACCCTGATTTCATTCTAAGAATTGAACAATGAGATCAAGTATCAGGTTCAAGTTGAGAGTAGAGATGTGTTTTAGGCTTTTGACAGAGCTACGCTAACTCTGTGATTATCTTGATGTGAGTACCAGCACTGATTAACAAACACAATGGAGTCTCTTTTCAGGCTGTGCCTCCAGTTCATATAACTGCTAAATTCACTACGAGTGAGCAAATAGCTTACCAAAATCCAGATAAACAGCATTCACTATTCAAGTGAAATATCAAGGAAATTAATAAAAAAATACACATTCTATGAGTACAATAACACAAATATATCCATTTAATTGAGATATAATACTGACACCATCATATCAAAAACCAATCACGATTTCTTTAAGAACCATTCCCTCTCCTGGTTCCCTTCCCTCTCCATCATTCCCCTGGCGCCTCCACCCACAGTCCCCACGTTCATCTGTTGCCTCCATCCAGCCAAGTTCACCCAGCTACAGCAATTACAGGTGGGGCCTGGAACGGCGCATAACCACGAGACGCATGCATTATTAAATGAAGCCGTGTTGCGATGAAATTGCTAAGCCAGCCAATAAAGGTAAATTACCAAAGACAAAACGCGGCGGCGGGGGAAGAGAGACGGCCCTGCCCGAAATTGCATCGCGTTAATGAACAACATCATTTCTGAAAATGGAGAGGAAACACGGAGTTGCACCTATCAGCGCAAGACAGAGCGAGGGGTTGAGGAGGAGAGGAGAGAGAGAGAGATGGAACACAACATTGACTACCTAATTACGCATTTTATCATTGCAGTCACAATAGAGTGCCTCCCTTCTTTAGTTGCCTTGTGTGCACGTGCAGCTGTTCCATCGCCGCTTTAATGAGGAAGATCATCACAGCCGTGGTACATTTACATCCACCGACCAACAAATTACTTGCTAGCTCGGCGGCAGACGCACGCCACTTCCCGATCGCGCGAGGGCCACGTACTCGCTGTTCCCCCCGTTTTCAAGCGGCGGCAAAATCGAGGTGTTGTAGCTTCGTTCTTTGTCCGTCATTAAAACGTGCCGGGAAATTTGCTGGCCTGAGCTCAACAGCTCGGAAGGCGACAGGTACTTGGTTCAACTGAGCTGTTGTGTTGCTTTGTGTTTTGATGTTAGAGTAGGGCTGGAAGATGTGGTCACCATGAGAATCATGATATTCTCAAAACGAATCAATATTAACAATTCCAATGATACATGTCAGATCATTGTTTCAAAGTGAATGTTGTGGTTTTAAACTTTAAACTTTATGGTCAGAGAATGACAAACACTTGATAAACTTCAAAACATTTTACAAATCTGAGGTCAATTAATTATGTGTTATTCTTCCTCACTGCGCTCACACAATGTATTTAGCATTGTACTAACATATATTTGACTTTTGATAAATTGTTATTGATTCAAATGATGTTGCATAAATTATGAATATTGTTTTATCGCTCAGCTGTACATTGCAAAAGCGAAAAATGTTGCAGATCTCCACCTCTGTTCCCTCTTCACATCCAACCATCCTTCCATCCATCCATCCACTCATCCTTTCATCATCCCTATACCTATCCATCATCCATCCATTCCTCCCTCCATCTCCTCAACTGTCTATCCATCCTTTCCTTCATCCAGCCCTTACCCTAACCCTATCCATCCCTCCATCCGTCCCTTCCTTCCTTCCTTCATTCATTCATTCATCCCTCCCTTCATCATCTATCCATCCACCCATTTCTCCCTCTTTCCATCTATACATCTATTCACCCATCTCTCCCTCCCTCCATCCATCCAACAGAAAACTGGGGCCCTGACCATTCCCTTGGGCTCTGACCAAAAAAGGGAGAGAAGTTTAATCACAAGGAAGCGATGAAAGGAAGATAAGTGGGAGCCGGGCAGTGGAGGAGATGTACACTGCAGGGCCCTGACACCCATCATATGGAATCAGCACCTTGTGAGTAATGGGGGTTAAAAAAGGAAAGCGCCTCCTCTCCCAGTGCCAGATGGACTCGTGTGTGTTGGGTCGCAGCGGAGAGAGAGAGTGAGGGAGTGAGTGAGTGAGTGAGTGAGTAGTGAGCGAGTGCACTCTTTCTACTCTTCCCTGCAACCCCCGCTCCACCCCCCCCCTCCGATGACAGCCGAAATCAAATGGCACGGGTACTCCAGAGATGATTGGTCCACCTCATCCGAGCTTCCATCAAGCAGCGGCAACGAAAAGGCTGCGTTGCAACACGTTTCGCCAAGTTCACCGCACAGGCTGACATTTAGACAAATACAGGGAATCACTGCCGAACAAGCAGTTGTTTTACATATCAGGTCTTGGTGTTTCTCAGGAGGGGGGTAGCTGAGGGATTGTGGATTTTTCGAGGACGTCTCGAACACACGTTTTCTTTTTTTTCCGCGGAGGTGATTTCAAGGACGTGATCAGAAAAATGTAGCGTACAGAATAACCACGATATTTTAGACACGTGAAAGTATGAAAACACACCATACACATCAAATGGAAAGAATCTGTATTGTTTTTGTATATCTTTCATGTTTGTACCGGAAATTAACCATTGATTTATTAGGTTGGTTATGATGATGATTATTATTATTATTAGTAGTATTAGTGGTAGTGGTGGTAGTAGTTATAGAATCACTACATACAAAAGCATATCATAACATATTTTATTCAGCAGTCCCACAATACGATACTTTTCCGATAAAATGTGATGTGTGTTTGTTGTCGGTTGATGTGACACAATAGAGATTCATACTGTACAGGTGACAATGTAGAGACGTCACTGTAGAAGCTGTGTATAAAGAACAGAGGCTGTTGGTTAATTTTGTCTCAAAAAATGGGAAAAGAAGAAAATATCAGCAATTTAATATTTTTACTAACATGTATCTAGTTGTATATTGCAATCTTTTTGTCGGTATTCATTAAATTAATTGAAAAACCCGGATTTTTGACAGTGAAAACTTCATCATTCATCAGTAAAGTTTTTACAAATCAATATAATGCATTTTATAGCTGTATTTCTTTATATATTTGAAAGTCAATACTTGTTACTAATTTTAAACCATATTATATTCAATTTGTATAATTTCAACCCTTTTTTTGCTGTTTAGCTTCATTTTAATTCATAAATCCTTCGCTGGACAAACATAAGATGTACTATGTCGTTAAGTTAAGTTTATACACATGAATGTATTTTCATTTTTTTTTCTATATGTCATTATACAATTCAGAGTCAATACTTGTTATTAATATTCATTTATGTACATTTCTTTCTCCAGCTGGTTATGATTATTTTTTATTCATAAATCCACTGCTGTTAGAAAACTATGATGTACTATGTCGTTAGCAAGAACGGCCACGGCGACACATGAGATGAGTCACACCTAAAGCAACCCAGACTCATTTGAAAGTCAAAAGAAAACACACGTCACAGTGTTCAGGTTAACAGACAAGAAGCCCGGTCACCAGGGAGACAAAGAGAAAGGACGTAACCAATCGCAGACGGACGCGGTGCCCTCGTCCTGCTGTGATTTGCTGCACCGGCCCCGAGGCGGTAATTAGCAGTGAGCAGTAATTATTCATTAATTGTTTGTAGCTTGTAGCCGCGCAAACAGACACGGCCCCTCGGATGTGCGTTCCCAGCGGGCCAAGGTTCTATCTTACAGCAAGACCAGTGAGGTGGAGAGCGTCGTCCACGCAGAGGCTCATGGGAAACGTAAAAGGACGGGCGTCCACATCCACCAACCAGGGCGTGGAGAAAAACAAAGCTGTAAAAACACTTGAGAAAATAAGGTAAAGGGGGAAGAAGCTGCTGTGTTTATGATTTAATTCAATTGCGTGCTTTTATGTGTAAGTGCATACTGTATATGTAATGTCTCAATCTATATGAGCACTTACTCCGCACCCTGTGTCCACACTCCCAGAGGATGTGAAAGACGGGGAGTGAGTGACGGCTGAGCTGACACATACAGTACGAGCTCTTGAAGATTTATAAGGGGGCGAGGATGGTAGGGATGACTTGTGGGGCTTATACCAAGTGATTGGTGCGCCGGCCTTGCTAACAATCCCGCTCCGCCAAGAGCCCGTGGTATACTTCAACACGAGGGTCTGATGGCTCATTTGAAAGCCAGATGCGGCGCATTGGAGTTGTTCTGCCGAGCGGGCGGCCCTCTTCTCCAACACTTAGCGCGGAGTTGATCTCCAGCTGAAGGAGTTGGCATTGAATTACACCAAAAAAATGCTTTCTACTCAGCCCTCCTGAGCAAAATTAACTTCCTGCGGCAGAACAAGAAGACTCAAAACAGCCGAACACTTCAGTCGAGCGCAGGTAGCGTTTTCAACGTGTCCGCTTTTCATTGCGTCCGTATTATGTGCTTATCGAGCACTTCTCCGGGGGAACTTTAGTGGCCTCTTTCTCACTCAACCCCGGATTAATTATAATAAAACACAGAGAGCAAGTTGCACGACAATGTCGCATCAATAACCTCTGACGTTATCAACGTCTCCGAACCCTGGAACACCTGGGTCCACTTCATCACCTCCAGCCTGTGGATTTATGAACGCGCTGTGCAATGGACTGTGGGCAGGAGGCACGTGTGGATAATGCAGCTTCATTAAGGGAGAGCATCTCGGCCTGCCTGAATGCATTATGGCATCTGTATGAGCTATATGATCCGGGTTATTAAATATTTACAGTCAATGTATGCATATGGGATTACTCCGGCAAGCACACACGCACACACAATAACTAAGTCATCTCTGGCTACGTTAACATCCATCATTTGGGGACAAAAAGGAATGGATGCTTTTTCCCCATACAACAATCTGACTCTTTAGCTGCAGTTAGAAAGATGACATCACCTTAGTCTGTGTTGATACTGTATATATGTGCAAAGGGAATTTCAAATTCAACGCAACCTCAGTGTCCGTGGAAATGTATTTTCCTTATTGAGGAATCCAGCAGGGAGGAGGCCAAAAAAAGCAACATAATGCAAGGTTAATGGAAGGAAAACTTCCTGTAACTCTGCCATAGCCAGAGCATGACACTTTGCATTATTTTTATGCTAATGCGCGCCGCTCGTCAGTTTCGTTTTCCCCTGCAGGGAAAACACAAGCATTCTTTGTGTTGTGTTTCCGCTTGTCACACGGCAGAACACAAACCCGCTCTCGGTTTTCCTGCGTGTGTAAACCCACAAAGAAACTGTTTTGATACCAGTCGCTTTGGAGGGTGAGCGCCGCATTAATATTTTCCAAAAATTCACAGTGCCCAAGAAAAGCAAAAAAAGAAAAGAAAGGAGGGGGAGATAGGATGAGAGGAGGAAAAATGAAAGAAAAGACACTCCTCAGTTGGGAGTTTGGGTTCTCCTTCTCTATCGCAGCCTTTGAAAGTGATGGCTTGACAGTTGGAGCAACTCACACTCAACATTTTTGGCTCTGAATCGTGAAGGTAGACAAATTATTTACATGTACACTAATGTCAAAATTATATCAATGCTGCTTTCCACCAAAAACTGTATGAAAATTGCTTAATCCTAATTCTACCTTTTCAAAATAAAGTGTCCAACACTGCAAATCGCAAGAAACCTGGTTCTTACTAAAGTAGCTGATGATTGTAAAAGTTAAACAAATTGAGGGTTTTAAACGATGCTCCTAAACTAAAAACCTAGATGTAACAATTAAATCTTTATCACTGCCTGGAAGCTGGAACAGACCTTTCTCCATCTCACTGCCGCTCTGTGTTATCAGAGCTAACTCACCAAGGGAAAATAAAACAGACTTCTTCCTCCCAGAGCCCTTTTTTTTATTTTTAACCTTTACCAACCATCATTAGCGCAAAAACTATAACGTTTGAAATTCAGGAAGATTTTTGAATTATGTTATGTTCATGATGTTCTTGTGCTTCAGGTACATGAGCCAGACATGGCCATCAAACAGGCCGGGTGGGGAGGTGGGGGTGACTGGCACTGTGTAGTTCCTGGAGTACTCCCATGAAATTATGTGATTTAATTTTTTGGGACATATCTTTTTTTTCATTTTCTCTTCTACCAAATAGCAGCAGTCGTTTCAAAATAGGTAACTTGGCAAAATACCCCCCCCCCACCCCCAATACACAGAAAGCTCAGAGAAAGACTGAAATGCAAAACTGAAAAAACTGCACAATCTGGACACAGTCGTATTTTACAAAATGATTTCTGAGGCGGGAGAGGAACAGAACAGAGAAATGATTTCACAGCGAAGCCAACTTCATGTGAATACCTGAGATTATAAGGATCGTGCATTTTAAAGCAAGGAAGGCAATCACACCTCGGCTGAAAATCAATCATTATGCTGAATTAGAAATTAGAGATTACTAGGATGGGGAAACAAAGGGTATTTTGTCACCATCACCGATGTGAATAAGAAAAAGACGGGATACAAAAATTGACAGGGAGCGTGCAGCGTGATTTAGGTCTCGCTCCAGTTTGGAGGCTGCATCCTCCAAACCAGCCCCCCGAGGAGAAGCATCCCACCTCCGGCTGCGTCCCCCGTCCTCCTGCCCTCTCCTCCCCCGCTCGTTAAGATAAGGCCATAGCCCCCGGTCATCAGTGTTCGGTCTGCATGTGTGTGTGTGTGTATGTGAAACAGAAGAATAGAGAGATGGAGCCACATTACGGATTCACCAGCGCACCAGCTTTCCCAGTGTCGCTCCCCCTGGACACTGGTGCGGTAGCGGCTAACTTGCTAACTGGCTGCCGGAGCTGACATGACTTGTTTCCCCAGCAGACCACGGCCCCCCTCCTTTCTTCCTTCCCTCCGTGGATCCAATCAAACCAGTGGGCTGATGCCGTGTGATTGGAGCTCTGGTCCAGTTTAATCGCCCAGAGACTGAATCTGATGCTTACTGGTGTCTCCATCTCTGCCTGATTCACTGGAACTATTCCTCATATGCAATCTAGTGGGAGGGGAGTCATTTTTTGTCACTTGCAAAAGAGCTTTATAGATATAACAAAAAACCCAAATATATGAGATGTGTTCAAAAGCGTAAAAGTACTGATGATAAAAGTAAAATACAACCTCCTCTGGTGTAGTTCTACACATACTACAAGACTGCCATAACTGATGCAGCAATTTCAAGACTAGAAACTCCACAGTCAACGTTTCTGAAGAACTCACATGATACATATACATAATATAGGCTTATTGTTACAAATGCGTAACTGTGAACAAGAGTAATTTCCCCACTCTTATTCTCCTTTGTCCTTCTATCAGTATTAACTTTTAAATTAATTGTTTGGAGAAATCTTGAAATCGTGCAGTTGTTGTATCCTTAGCTTGAAACAAAGAGAAGAAGGAGACGAGTTGCAACAGAAGTAATGAATTAAATAGGCTATATTGATCAAATAAAGACAATAACATTTTAAATAGACTGTAATTGATATTTTATTGATATATTTATGGCTCCTAGTAAATAACCTAGAGGCAATCATTCAGGTTATTGATTTGGTTTTACAGGGCAAAACTTCCCAGTTGTAGTTCCCATAGCTCTCGTGGGATCTCAGGATATAAAAGGGAAATATGTGTAGTGAACCTTGTATCATAATTTAAAAGCAGTTCATTTATTTTGCATGAAAACAATTCTTACACTACAGAGTCATGAGAACATAAGTACATTTTACCTTTCAAATATATATTATATATATTTGATATAAGTCAGTGTGCATTCCACCACTGTGTTCCTGCATCATTCTTCCCCTTTTCCACACACAAACAAGATTTCTCCAACCATCAAAGTATCACCTGCGGGCCTCGGCCTCGGCAAACTGGTCACCTGCGGGGCTTTCATCAATACCAGCCTCCGAGCGGATAAAAAAGAGAAGACCAAACACAAACACATTCCCCTCAGGCGGCGACAACCCCCGCTGAGCTGCCACCGCAACCACAGTCGCCCTCAGAAAGCTCCTCTAAGTCTCTGGAGCTCGGCCCAGCTCTGTCTGCGGCTCCCTCACTCCTCCCTGCTGCCGGGGCGAGAGGAGGCACCTCTCTCCTTCCCTCTAATCTCTCGCTCTCTCACCCTCCCTAATAAGAATCAATATCGGCGCTCTTAAAAGTCATCAAGCACAGAGATAAAAAGGCTCGAGAGCATGAAATTGCAGATGGGAGAGGGTGTACTTAATGCGATACTGGGCTGCGATACAGGCCTCAAATGGGTCGAGTCATCAAAGACATGAGAGAGAGAGAGTGAGAGACAATGTGCATGTGAAAGAGAGAGAGAGATAGAGAGAGAGGGTTGAAAGGGTTGAAAGGCAAAGAGCAGCAGTAGAGAAGAAAAAATAAGTGATGGAGAAAATGAAAGGGTCAGAGATCATTTCACGCTGCCAAGATGTCATCCTTTTATAAATTTACTTTTCTCTCTTCCGAGCCGGTCTCTTCATGGACTCGCGCGTCAAACAGTGCGGCCGCGGCCGGCTTATCATGTCTCCGGCTTATCTCCCGTTTTTCACCTCCTCCAAAACAGCAAAATGCACAGAGAGACACCGGAAGAGGGGAAAACAAAAGGGCGGCCCGCTCTGTTTTCATTACCGCACGGCGCCCTGGATGCCGGGTGAGAGCGTTGATGGAGCTATGGATTACCCTGCATGCACGGGATGACCGATGTGAACAGAGGCTGAGGCATGAAGGACACGGATGGTGTCAGCCAAGGCAAAAGGCATTTTACAACAGAGAGCAGACCTCAAGGACTCAAGTAGATTAAAATTGATTGAAAACCCATTTGTGGCGTTTGGGGTCTTTTATGTCAGCTCTCTCTCTCTCTTTCTCTCCCTCTCTCTCTCTGAATAAACAAGAACAACACATTGCATTTGTGAAGTCAAGTATCTCATATTCAGATTTGCATTGCAATAATATCAAGCTGTGGGATTTTGCAATATAAACTGCAATAAAAGGAGTGTGTGTGTGTGTGTGTGTGTGTTAGTGTGTGTGTGACAATATGGAAAGGAAACAGTAAATTACAATATGACATAGAAAATATGCACACACAGATGTTCACATGCATGTAAATGTGAATATATTAAACTCTCAAAATTAAAACAATCTCCACCCACACACACATTGCAAAAAATAATCACCCTGTTTATAACATTATTTAACCTTGAGTTTTTTTTACATACACACACACACACACACATACACACATCCATCTTCTTAAATGTTAATTTTGGGACTGAGAATAATTGCAAGCATGCAAACTATCAGGATAGTTTCTTGCACTAATTCCTTTAGAGTATTTTAAATGAAAATTTAAATTGCATGTATCTATTGTTTGCCAATAGATTCATCAACCCCCCTATAGGACCAAAATGTACAACTCTGACAACCTGTGAATGTAAGGAGCTTTAACGTCGTCCATCAGTATCCAACTTGCACTCACATATTTTAATACAATGTGTCAAGCACTTTAAATTGCTTATGCATTTGAAATGTGCTCCACGCCAAAGAGAGCCCTTCCTCGCCTTCAGCCCGTGACAGCATCACTTTTCATAGTTTCTATTCCGCTGTATCACAATGTCCCCGATGACATATCAACAGTATGTGAATGAATCAAATTTTCAGGGATTCTTTTTTTCTCTCTCAGTGGATGATTGTTAGCTCGAACCTCTACGGCTGCCATCCACCTGCGCAGGTCTGTAAAATCCAGCTGATAAGCCTGTAAGCTCTCTTCAGAAAAGCGAGGAGTATCCAGCCTGAACAAAATGCCACGGTGCTCCACAAACCCCCCGCGGTGACAAATGCCTCCTGATAATATCTGAATACTGTGGTTTTATGCAATGTGCGACTTATTCACCGGGAAGAGAGGCATGAGTGGGGACAGCAACCTGCCTGGTGCGTCTACAAGATCAGATTTGACTCTGCAGGACTTAGACAGAGCACACAAGTCTCAGTGTGACGTAGTTTGGTTAAAGGAGGACAATGAATACAGAGAGTATCATGTTAACAAATGGCGTAAACCCTCTGTCCACAAAACCAGCAACACAGGACATCCACGTCTTACATTACAGAGTTGTTCATTGACGAGTCATGTGAACACGACCTCCCTCTCCCACACAAAGCCAGAGGTCACATGACCATTCAGTCACATCAGAAGGTTAGGATTTCCAAACATCCTCAGAGCCGTCACATGGGTAGGGTGGGGACAAGGGAAACATTCCAAAGGCTCAAGAGAAAGAAACTCCTTCCCCTTACATACAGTGGATGTAGGTAAAAATGTCATGGCAACAACTAATTTCCCACTGTCTCTCAGAAAATAATGTTTTTCCAAAGCCCATATCTTAGAATTCATAAGCAACCGGACATTAAGCAAATAGAAAGGTTTTCACAGGACAAAGACAGTATTTAGATTGTATACAGGAAAACTGATCTTTGTGAGTATGTGTATAACAAGAATACACAAACAGTACAATTTGCATAGGAGCAACATTTCAGTAATTTCTTCCTACTTAATCCAAATTTAATTTAAGTTATTTAAATGTATTATAATTAACTACTGTAAGTGTGCGGGGGCTAATTTATCCTATTTATATTTTACATTAGAGAAAACAAAACTTATTTATCTTTGCAAATGGTTTTCCTGGGCTTCGGGTTAAAAGAAAAACTTAATCAATGGTCAGTCTAGTTGTAGACAATTGTCTGCCATTGAAATTGCCAAATAATGTCACGTTTCCATGAAATATGAGCCCATCTGTTTATTGCGGACTTAAATCTCCCCCTGCAAGCATTTTTAAAAATGAATAAAATTGGTTTGGTTTTATTAACGTTTCTAAAACTGCCCTGTGTGTCACTTTGCAGGGCCGTCCAACTAAAAACAGCCAAACCCTCACTGCCCTCAGAGTAATGATGTGATCTGGCGTTGGACAGTGGCAGAATTCGCTTAATTTTCCTCACAGGCGTCAATAGCAACATGGTTCAATGTGAAATGCCTTCAGAAAAACATGCTCATGATGGAGTAAAGGCCAGAAGCCAGGATGTCCCTTACCGTCCACGCAGGCGGGCCGGGCTCTTGTAGTCCCAGCGATCTGGCCCTTCTTACAGGCGCAGCGGGCCGTCTGCCTGGCGATGGTCCGCCGTGGTTGGCTGCTGTCCCTGTCCAGCGTCACAATCTCACAAGTCCCGGCTGCCAGCTGGCCTGGAAATGACATTGCACCACAGGATCCGAGGTCAGAGAGATGAAATCATAAACAGGGCAAAATAAACTAGTCTGTCTCTTCTGTTACGTTTGTAGTGCGTAAGCAGTGTGGTTCGTTTTTTTTAAAGCTTTTTTTAAATCCTTTGTAGGTCAGTTGGCAGAACACAGCAGTAACATCTCCATGTTGAAAGCCTTGTCTCACTGCAGAGCCTGACACAAATGCATATAGTGTGTGTGCATGTGATTATCCAAAGCAGATTATCCATGAAAAGGAAAATGCATGTTCTCAGTGTTACAGCCCGATTTGACATTTCAGGGATGATTAGAATCGTACTAGAATGACACTCGATGGAGCAAATACCCTTAAATATAGTCCAGGTAAAATCCACTTAGGGTACTGAATTAAATAAAGGTGTGTTTTATTCATTATGAATTCAACTGTTATAATATAGAATATGTTTTATATCTTCTGGAAAAAGGTTCAGGAGCCAACGCTCCGGAGCGGCGGCTCACAGACATGTCTGCAGGTGAGGAGGGACTCTAAAAGACAATGGTGACAAAATAACTTTACATTGCAGCTACCTAAAGACTGCCCACAAGCTAATTCCCATTAAGGGCCACATCCTATCAGCCCACCTCTTTGAAGGTAATGTACCCATTAGCCACGAATGAAATGCATGAATACTGATGAACTTTGTAATTGCTGCCAAGCCTTCCCCGTCTTACGCACACACATCCTCCATGTATTCGATAGGGTGACCTTTGGCCCTGTAGCCGGGGCCCTTGCTGCTTGCAAATTAACCTTTGTCTCCGTGCGGGGGCCCTCGGGGGTGCCATCGTTGAGAGGCTTATCAGGATCTAATTGTGATTGGCAAGAGGATGGAAGTTGTGATTAAATCTGGACTTGAGTCCCGGACACTCGGGTGGCTGGCTTAATGAACTGAGCAGCGAGGGGTCACACCTGGGGTAATGGGGATCTATCAGGACTCATCCACACACTGGGACCTGTGGTGGCCGAGGCAATACATGGAGAAAATGCTCATATAAAGTAATGTCACTATTTTAATACTACGTCTATGTATTCATACCCATAAACGGTTCTTTTGAAATGTAAAAAATGTATCATCTTATCAATGGGCTTACACTGGACCAATGTCGTCACTATGTTGTTAATGTTTTACACAAATTTATGTATTTTGTGTCAAAATGCTGCCATTTACAGATATATGCATATTTCCATTCACTAACTTTACTTTCTTGGCAGCCAACAATCTCTGCAACCTTCATAAAAACACCCATGTTTCAAATAATGCACCAAATATATTCACATATTTTAAACGTTGTATGACGCTCCGTGTTTTGTCTGTGTTATTTGCTTTGTGACGCATTCTGCAGCTGGAATAATGTCACGAAGTAAACAAGTAGTAGGCTTGAACAACAACAACATTATTCTTCTTTATTATACTGTCCCACACAATGAATTATCGCAACACACACACTTAAGCAAAAGATGCACGCATATCATTAGAACACCGACCCCAAAACAGCTGGCCTGTGAAAACCATGCATCTCTAAAATGTCAACCATTAATGAGCCAAGAAAATGAGCTCATTATCAATTTTCAGATTATCAAATTGGTTTTTAAATGGTTTATTAAGCTTTAGATGTAGGATAATGTTTTAATCCCAAAAAGAATCACATACTACGTCTTCAGTTTATCTACAAATAAAAGGATTAATAGAATATGAGATAATTTTATTTCTTATGATACTTATATCTTCTGTAATTGTCTGCCTCTTGTGATGACATTATATTGCGCGACGGTGCGTGGTGGTAAACATTGTTTGTGATTTATCTGACTCTGCCGTAATCTGGTGCTTCACATAAACAATACACAGTTTGAGTGTATCAATAAACACAAATCTATAATGAAGACGTTTGCCACAAGATGACTTGAAGGTCAATGTCGGAAAAGAAAGGCACATGAAAGATCCTCTGTAGAGTCAGGGTTCGGTTTGTCCATCAAGGTTTACTATAGAAACATGGCTGATCTGTGGAGGAGGACTCACTCCCTATATAATGAAGGGCTCATTCTAACGTAATGAAAAAACAATGATTCTTAGTTTCAGGTTATTACACCTTAATGAAAACATAATTGTGAATATTATATTTCAATTTCAGCTAATAGATCCAACTAAATCCAACTTGTCCTTCATCCCTGGAAGACTATCTTCAAAACTGCATCCCAGTGAAATCCCCTCTGTGTATTTTGAGAGATCGAGACACAATCACCACCACTTTTCCTTTATTTCCTCTTTCCTCTCCTCCATGCCTTCCCACTTTACTCCCTCCATCTCCTCTGTCTTCTGCAGGTGATGCTGGATAATGACTTGTCATGTAAAGCCCCTGTGTGTGTGTGTGTGTGTTTCTGAATCTGTTCATGTGTGCGTGTTTACTTCCTGCGCCCTACTCCCCCGCCCACCCATCAACCCACCATCTCTGCAGATCTTCCACTCTTCGCGCCTGCCTCCTGCTTCCTCCCTTTGTCAGTTCCTTTCTCCTTTGGAGCTTCTCCACCGCGTGAAGCTGAAACGACTGTTTGGATGTCTGCGGTAATCGCACGGATGGTTGTGGCGCCGAGGTAGCATGTGTGAAGTCGACGAGGTGCGCGAGTCGATGGAGCTCATTAATTGCCGGCATTTCATCAAACAGATGCCTTGTATTTACTGTCACAGCTGTAGCTGCTGGGAAAACAGAATTGTTTTCATGTTGTTTTCCTGCATTGTATATTGTCTTCTATACTGCCACACTGACTTCATGGAGGTGATAAAGAATCCTCTAATTTTAAACCCGGTGTATAAATAAATCAGTTGTGCTCAGTTGCACAGGATTTACTGGCATAGTGTATATAGGTCAATATTAAGGATGGTATAGAAATATTGTGTTCCAATTCTTCTTATGTTACAGCAGAGAGTATCCATGGTCATTAAGGACCAAGTAGCTTATCATGGATTCCATCTATGCCATTAATGACTCTAACTTTAAAGTGATATTAAGTTAGAGTAAATCCATTTGGCCAGAATAAAGTTGAACAATATTTAAATGGTGTTTAATTAATATACACGTACTTGCAGTGGAAGGATGAAATCATTCCAGATTTAATTTTAAGCTACAAACACAAGAATAGGAGTTTGTGCTCGAGCAAGAATCCTGATTTTGGTCCAAGTCATGAATATTCCAAATCACTCAACGTCTTCATCCCTGTGCGGCTTAAGGATCGATGTGCTCGGAGCTAAATGCTAATTTGGGCATGCTAACATGTTTATAATAACAATGCAAAAATGCTGATGCTTCGGGGGCATAATGTTTACCATGTACAGCATCTTAATTAAGTGTGTTAGCATACTAATGTTAGCTGAGTAGCACGAAACAGAGTGCACAGCCGAGGCGTATAACACATATATTGAATGAGTCAATTTTGAAAGTGCAAGAAATGTTCAGAGACTGTGAGAGTTATTCAAATGTATCCTGAGGGGAACACGAATATATAAGAACAAATGCTAATGTGACGGGAGATTTTATATTTAGATATGTTTAATGGTAGAATGACAAGTATATATGAATATTATATTAGATATGTTTCTGCAGGTTTGACTCTGAGATAATCTGTGACTTTCCTTTGCCAAGATGTGTATTTGTTGGAGACATCTGCCTGTTGTTATAACAAAGGTTTAACAGCAGGGGCCAATCGAACAGATGTTGCAGAGTGGCTATAGGTGTTATGACCAGAGACGGGGGTCTCTGGGAAACAGGTTTTAGACTCAAGAAGCAGTTCTTCTAGTCTGGTCAGAATCAACATTCATTGTGTGATGGTACTTCAAAGAGGATCTACTTCTGCTGGGGCAGACCACGGGATTGGTCATCTTGGTCATGACAATGAAGAGAGCTGATTGGACAACATTCTACCTCCGTGTGAGGAGGGTCTGAAACTGTATAAATGTATTGTGAGTTCATTGTTCATAGCTCTTGCTTCGAATCTGTCAGTGGTTCAGCACTAGCCCCCGGCCGCAGCTGGGTAAAGAATTAAAGCAACCAGAATGGAGAAATGCTTGTGCTGTCCTGTAATGTAATTAAAAACTGCCATTACACTAATCCCATGCTAATGCTAATCCCGAAATTAGTTTCATTTATGGAAGAAAATTCATAGGATCATCAAAGTAATCAGCGTTCTCCCTCTAGACACAAGAATTATTGGAAGTTTGGGGACAAATATCCATTGAACATTTAGCTATTTCAATGGAGATGTGAAAAACAATTTCATGGCATCATCAGGAGACCATGAATGTCTCCTGAAGATGGACCCAATGCACCTGACTTCATTGCAATGCATTTGACAGTTGTCAAGATGTTTCTAAAAGCAGAATTACATCCTCATGGTTGAGGGAGTAGGAGACGGAAAATGCTCATCATCAATGTCATTAAGATTCAACCTATGAATGTCTGTACAAGCTTTTAATGGAATAGACTTTTCTTTTTCAATCTGGAGCAACGTAGTGGACTGACCAACCGCCTGACATTAACACCCCCAAATGGACATGACCCTGAGATCAAAAGCTAGGACTAAACAGACTATGCATCAGTATCATAACACAGAGGAATTCATCTGCGTTGCCTTTATATTCACCACAAGGAAATTTTGTTAATAGGCATAGGAGAGCACAGCATATTTTGCTAACTACCTATGCCTAGTATTTGATGTGTATATCAATTATATGAGAGGATGTAGACAGTAGTCTGTAGAGAATTGCAAAAGATAATTTGTTTCGTCACAACTCGGTTTCAGCTGCAAGGGTCCGGGCTATCTGCAGTCCTGCCAGATATTGTGTGAATGAACTTGACGACAGGCTAGTGTCAGTCCTCCAATAAAGTGAGCTGATTTCATTCCTGCTGCTCTAAAACAAAACATATCCCTTTTTTACTGCCCTGGAGGGATCTGCAGGAAAGGTTAGAGAGTATCGGAATTACACAGCTCCGACAGGGCACTTTTTCAGGGGCCAGCAAACCACCTCTGCACTTGTCCAAAGTATTTTTTCATTAACAATTTGTACACATGCAAAGAACCAAGACGCAGCCCGGCCTCATCACAGTCATCCTGTGAAGAAATTGGACGGCTAAGAGAGGAAACACTAATCTTGTTTCCTGGAATCGACTCATGGATAGTGGGGAAAATCTAAAACTGGCAGGTGTTCTCAGAAACTAACCCAAAGATTGTAGCAGTCGTGCTATGATTTATCATCCCCCTTATCAGCTTCTGTTGTCGAGCAGTTGTCAGCTTGGTCGGCCAAATGGCTGATTAAAATTAATGTGTGGGCACCCTAGAGTGAAATGAAAGCTCTGACTGTGGCAGAAGATGGATTTATGTGGCCCAGTGTGTGGCTTAATACAATGTAATGTTATTGACGTGCACCTTTTCTTTATTATTTCTCCTCCCGCTCCTTAGCACATTACAGCTGCTCTGGCATACACCACCATTTGACAAATGTCCAGTGCCGCTACAACAAAGGGAAACATGACATTTTACCCACTTCTTTCTCCTGGTATCTTGCCCAGATGTCTGAGAGCATTTCAAGAGGCTCTCTTCATTATTTTTTAAAAAGGGTTTCTTGTTTTTGCTGCTCAAGAGATGATAAAACATCTCAAACCTGCTTCTTAGAGACTCAATCTGCCGATTTGTATTCTTAGATATGGAAAAAATGTGTGGTTTACGCATGTTTTTTCTTGTCCTTTGAAAAGCTGCAGCTTGCTGGTGTCAAACTGGGATTGCATACTGTGCTGCACAAGAAATCGCCTTTTTTCTCCTCAGTGTCCTTCTAAATCTGACAAAAAAAATGTACTCAAGATACAGACGTGCAATTCCAAGGAATAAGTTTTTAATTAGTTCTGAATTTACAGTAGAAGGTGTAGGATGAGGGCTCCCATCCAAAATAAAATGCAGAGAAATGTTTGCTCATGGTAATTCAAGACCACATCTCGAAGACGCTCAGCAGAACATTACATGTATTTCACATCCGCTCGCTTTCAGTTGACACTGCGATGCAATTACCATGCCATTAAATTATATAATGAACAGGGGTGTAACACAAAACTACTATCTTCATCTGAATCAGTTAATTTCACTAAAATATTTGTGTTCAGATTCTTATCCGACTCAACTATGCAGCTTCATTTCATATTAAATTGGTTTCCTCTGATATTTCCTACACATAATGAGATTTATAAAACTGTTGATTTAAATCCCTTTTTAGAAGGTCCCTAACTTTAGCTTATTGTATCTGTCACCTTTCAGCAAAACGCAGGCATAATGCAACCATTTCCTGTCAGCAGCGTATCATCAGCTTTCACCTGGATACTTTGATACAGAGCAAAAGCTATGAATCTATTAGGATTAGCTATCATTTTGAGCATAAATAATAAGGATTAACTATTTTATATTATTACTGACATAACTACGGTTTCATAGGCTACAAGTTGAGCTCCATCTCTTTAGTCTGTACTCATCCGCATTTTGGAATATGAGATAAAGCAAATTAATCAGCAGATAGTTACTTAATCTATTATTAACTTTGATACGATAGATAACGAGTGACAAGGAGCAAGTGTTGTACTTGGGTTTATGGGCCAACAGTGGAGACAATGGTATCCTCAGAAAGTAGCATTCACATTTAATCTAACATATGTGGATCTTATCTAGATGACTGACTTGCTGTGACTCCACATTTTGACACAAATTGCAGCAATGGGCTACCAATGAATCTAGCACAACTTTTGGTCGAGATAAATCACACTAATGGCACAAAAAGTTGCACATTTCATGACAACCTGCCAGAATTAAAGCTTAACCAGCCCTATTAAAGAAAAAGTTGCCCTGTTGAGGAGAAGCCCAATCCAGTGTGGCTCCACTGACAATGAGAGGTAGGGATGTGGCAAATTGCTGTTTATCAGTTTGGTGAGAGTTGATGGATATAACTGCAAAAATGTGGACGCTGTTCATCTCAGTGAACATCATTGCTTCCTCTCTGTATTTATTAATACCTCTAATGATGAAGTACTGATGAAAGTGTAGAAATGGAGGTGAGCGTGTAATTGGAACTGCTTAATTGTTCTCACTGTGGACAAATCTGTGGCTAGTGGCAAAAGAACAGTCTAAAAAAGCAGCCCCTAGAACACACAGTGCTTCTTGCACTCAGCTGGACCGCTGTGGTTCGAGCTATTCGAGGGACTGACTTTGGAATCCTCAGAGCACTGCGATCGCGCTAGCAGGGCTAAAAATATGCTGTGTAAGGTTAGAAGCCTTAAGTGCTGAAATATAACATATTGATTTGTGTATTAAGCAAACAGTGTTGTCACGGCGTCTCGGAGGACCCGGGTGACTTTTTTGTGCCTGCGTGTGAGTTTGTGTAGGTTTGACTTCCATTGTGGGGACCTAAATCTGGTAACAAAGTCAGATTATGCCGATTTTTATTCCTTACGATGTCCAAAAAGATAGTCGTCATTATCTTAGTCGTTAAATTTGTAGGTGAAGACGTGTTTTAAGGTTAGGGAAAGGTTAGGGTTAAGCCCTAGAGTCTGCAGGAAATGAATGTAAGTCAATGTAATGTCCTCTGGGTCAGTGAGGCAACGTGATCTACAACACAAACATGCACTTTTGTTCACATCAAAACAATGTGTGCAACGGCTAAAGCCTTTCTAACAAAAGAACATTTCTTACTCTATATTCTCCACTGAACCCAGAGACACTACACAGCAGCTTGATGTAGCTGGAGAGCAGCATCACATCTGCTCTGCTGGAGAGGACAGAGTGTGTATGTGTGTACCTACATGTTAGACATCGCCAGGCTAAAATGCTATATCACTCCAGCACGCTACAGCTGCTCGACACGAGAGAGCAGTCTGGCGCCAAGACTACATGTCTGAAATCCCATTTTGGATCCAAACGCTGCATTAGTAGAACCTTGATGTCGTCCCACTACCCTGAGGCCCGGTGGGCTGGGTTTTAAATGAATCCCTTTAACAAGCCTAATCAGAGACTGGACAAGCCAACTGAACACCATGCGGTGTAACGGGAAGGAGAGCAGAGCGGACACAATTACAGCTTTAGGGAAAAGAGCCGTCAGATGATGTAGGGCCGAAATGAAATCTCTGAAACGACATGCACTAGAGCCGGAGGAGAAAGCGGTACAGAAACAATGGAGGTGGCCATTTACTCGCACTTCAATTTACATGGTGTCTGGACCTTTCATGTTCCATTTCAGTGCCATGTATTCGCATGAATCAGTGAGCGCAGTGGTTTCATGATCTATATGGGCGACGGTTTGGGTCAAATGTTTCTTGCAACATCCTGTTGTATATTTCAGAAGGTGGCTGGGTGATTTGTAAAAGGGAAAGAAAGGTAAAAAGTGTCTTTGGTAATCTTCCAACAGAGTCAAGCTTTGAGTTTTCCCAGTTTCCCGGCATTAAGATAAGCTAAGAATGGTTTGATGACAAAATAGTAGCTGCTTAGCTTACCCGCCACTAAATAGCTATGTCTGCTACTGATGTCTGCTAATCTTCAAATTTTGAGTACAAGAACACTACAATGTGATACCTAACCTGGAAAACCCAAAATGAAACCCAACCTTAGAGTAATAGAAAGAACTGACCTCCCTTAGTTCGCCTCGACTCACAGTAGACATCCATTTTCTTGCCTTAACACTGATAGAGTGACCGAAAACTCATCATACAGCTGGCCTTGAAATTATTAATACCCCCCGTATGCCTCCATGAGTCAGAAGAGAAAGTTCTGGAGACAATTCTCATTGGGAGCACTCTCTCATCTCGACCAGGGAGAGAGTACTGTGGTCTGGCTGATCTATTTTGGGTGAAACAAGCTTGTCTGAGCCCCTCGCTTGCTGTGGAGCCACTCTGAACAGTGATTTGATTTTCCTTTTCTGCCCTTTCTTTACAGAAATGCTTGGGCAAGCAGCAGGCGCACAGAAACACTGATACACACTAGAACACAAACACATGCAAGCACAAATATAGCAGAAAAAATATCACCGCAAGACAGCACACACACTCAAATGTGAATGTTGTAATGCACCGACAGGTAATTTTATGAAGGACGCTTCCTTCTGCTTAGTACAGAGCTAACAAGGCAGGAGTCTTGTGCCTACTGCACACTAATGGATGGCCAGATAATCTGTTCAAAGTCCTTACAATTGTCTGTCGGGGTGAATATGGCTCGAAATTGGCCCAATGAGAACACCCTTAGTTTTGCATAGTTGAAATCTAATTACTGTGATTTAAAAATTTAAATCCCAATTCAGCAGATGAGGCTGGATGTACGTGTTTGCATGGAGAGAGTTATCATTTGATATAAGGGATGACCTTTGGGAGATTTTTCAGCCCAATTATTATTAAGAGTTTAAGTAGATTAATCATTTGAATAATTTACTTAGCAAAAATGTGAGTTTGGTGGTTCTGGCCTCTGCACTGTGTGGCTGAGAGCTGTAAAGGTTAGTTGATTAATTGATTGGTTGACTGTACATGAATAAGCAATTAGCAGAGATAATCAATAATTTCCTTAATAGAAAAATTACAAAAAAATTGATAATAAATTGAATTTTGGGTTTTGTACTATTGGTTGGCAAAAACAAGACATTTAATGAACTTGTCCCGACCAAAAGATAAATCAATTAATTAAAATAAAAAAAAATATCAGGTTGTTTAATCATTTAATAAATAAACTCTTTGATGGTTGACGGCTTAGTGATAAATGCTTGTATTACTCTGTCGGGGTTCTGACTGTTATTTGGACAAAACAAGCAATTTGAGGATACATCGCATAAATAAATATCTTTTAAACATTTTACATTCTAAATAATCAATTACTTCATAACAAATATAATTAAGAGTATAACTGATAACAGCAGCCTGAAATGAAGGACTTGTGGATGCATGCTAATGCTTCCCTCCAGACTACAGAGGCATTCAGACACATTCTTATCAATGTAATGCATGTATTTTCTTCGATGTTTTATTGATTCGTGATCAAACACATTCCAGCGAGTCCCTTTGTGGCTCAGTGGAGTTTTCATTATGAAGCCTGGGCCTCCTTCTTCCTGCTGTGACCTTGTGTAAAGGAGGTAAAGAATGGTGTTTTCCCACGAGACCCCCTCATTTCCCCAGTGCTAGTCTTTAAGAATAACGAACGCTGCTTAATAACAGGGTTCTGGCATGAAACAATGAATGATCATCAATTAAAACGGTGGGAGAAAAGGGAAAACAAATGACCCCTGTAACCCTTGGTAACACGGGAAAAGCGTGTGTGCGTACACACATACCGGCGCCACCTCACCGCCGCAATTAAGCACATTCTCCAGCCCCGGAGGATACATCGCCACAGGGCAATGATGATAAGGTGAAGTCCCTTAAATGTTGCTATGATTTCGCACACTAAAGACCCCTGGGCGGATGTGTGGAAGTCCAATCATTCCTCTCTCCCTGCACGCTCGGGGGGGAAGGAAGCAAGGCATGTCAGCCGGTTTGAGGCTCCTGATCCAGGGCCTGATGGGCTCTGGTGTGTGACAATCAATAACAAAGCATCTGTAAGTGTGTGCAACGCTACTTTTGTTGAGTGTATGCATGGATTCTTTCATATTGCTACCTGAGCTGCAGTTGTGTTTTTTCTTTCAAATCTCGCCTATTCTTTGTATTGTTGTGCTTTATTTTCCCTTCCTCTCTTTCCTCTACTTATTCTCTCGCTGACACCTGGCACTCAGCAGGGGGTGGGACATTCACAATTTACAGCCTTCTCCAGCTCTTTGACAACAAAATATCACTTCCACAAAGCTGTTTTTAAAAGAAAATTATTTATCCCCACCTCAGAAAAGATCCACTCATTGTTGGGGGGTATTTCGGCTCCTGTAAAGACGTGTTTTCGAACGTGACTGGGAAGGAAAGTGGGAAGCCGCGCCGACGGCCGGGAGGAAACCACAGCTAACCTCTTAAGTCAAAGTCGCAGTCGACAACATGGAAGAGTAATGGATTTATGTTTTCTGCATCGGGGTGTCACAGGAGCTCTGTGGCTCCGCGGAAGGTGCTGTCAGAGCTGAAGTGCAACTCCTCAAAAATATGACTGCAGCTTGGGGCTACATGGGTACAACACGGAGACTGGTCATCTGGAGCTACTGGTATTTGCTCTTGTATGGTTCTCATGCTGGGAGAGACGGTTGGTGGTGAAGGTGACTGTCTGTTATCAGGGGAAACATCAGGTTTGGACACAAAAAACTAAATTCCTGTCAGTTCTGGATCGGATGCCGGCAAATTTCCCTCTGGCTGTGTCTGGTTCTGGCCAGATGCGTCTTTGAGCCTCTGTCTACATATATTGTTAACTATTGTATGTACTAAAATATACCTTCTTTACACCTTATTATCAGTTCTACAGAACCAGATTCCTGTAAATTGCTGCAGCACAACAATGAGAGTCAGACTCTCCCACATCACAATGCAAATACAAGACGGATCTAATGATACTGTAAGGTTCCTTCCATTGCAGGTAGTGTAAATTAAACTAGAACTGTCCTTTAAAAAATATTGCAAAAATATGAATCCCCCCCCCCGCTCACCCCTCCACCTACTGTATTGGACTTAATGATCTCTCTCACTCGAGGCTGAGAAAAGGTTGACGGATTGAGGAGATTTAAAAGATCTTTTTTAAAAAGGGATATTTCACAAGGACTCTGAGGAAGAGTAGCGTTACTGTGCGTAATTGAACACTGCGTTCTTGAGTTTTGTTGCCTTTGCACCAGAGATCTGCTTTTCACGGCGGCTGTTAAAGATGAATCATGTTATTTTAATGACAGCGGCTTTTCTATCGACAGGATTTTACGATCCTATCATGACCCTGTTTTTTTTGGACAATGCCATGATAAAAATGTGACGAGTGCATGGTCTTTGCACTTGTGTATGGGAGTGGCAGGGTGCAGGGCTCCTTTCACTGCGGCTCCATCAGCATGCAGGCTGAGGTGTGAGGGGGAGAGCGGTGATTGAATACAGAGGCTGCAGGCCCCGCCACTGCCTTTAATCTCCCCCTTCCCATTTAACTTGGCCTCTGTGCTGGTGCTCTGCCGAACCTCAGCTGGGACATAAAGACACACACACACACATACACACACACGGCTTCGTCTGCCAGCCTCTCCCCCAGTCCTATCTGTCTTCTGATCTGTCCTTCTATCTGTCGGGGTGTGTCCCCATTGCTCCATCTCCAACTGGCTGCTCCTTCTTTTCATCCTTGTTTGTCCTCTGTCTCCTGTCTGTCTTCAAAAGCTTTTGAAATAAACCCAAATATACCAGAATATAGACAGTTTGCCTATATACAGATAATGAGAGCTACACGGGCAGGTGTCCTTAGTGCGATGATGGAGTTTGCCTTCAAGATATGTAGCTTCACTGCATGTCAATGCCAATTTGAGCGTATGATTCATTTTATTTCTAATAGCCAAAGGGGAGTATTGCAGACGGCATGTAATAAGATCAGTGGTGGTGTTGGGGGCTGGGCTGTAGTTACAGTTATCTTCAGCAATAAAGCACTCTTTTATAGGATTGTGTGATCATGTTACTGCTGCATCCATGCTCCTGAAATCTCTTCACTTTTAAAATGAACTCCTCATCCTCAACACAAGTGCCTATGGTTCAGTAGCAGGTTCTGCTTTGAGGCTCATTTATGCTCAATGTTAAATACGGAAAAGGGACAGAACCTTCTGTCCTTACTGTGCAGTAGCAGACTTACTCACTGAGCCAGGAAGCGGAAAGCAAGCTGCAGGTTTACAGGATGCATCAATTTAGGGATTGAATCAGGGTGGGAGTAAGATATGAAGAGGAGAGATTTGTCTGGTTAATTCCCCTAGAGAAGGAGACTCATGATAACTGGTAACGTCTTCCTCTGGGCTGACAGGAGCAAGTGCCCCTCTTTCATTTCAGTACAAATTCATAATAACACTGCACTGCGTTCATTTCGATGGACAAAACTGATGAAAAGGTGTTCCAAGAGAAATCGTAGGGGGCAGTGTAGCCAATAGTTCAAGCGATAGAACGATAAGACACGAGGAAGAAATTGCAACAATGGTGGGACCTTTTTAAGGAGCGACTTCACAGATTGGTAAGAAACTATTATGATGTTACTTCGTCTTGTTACATGGACAAACACCTGCTTGTGTTGTTGTCAGAAACATCAGATAATGTGCTGCCCTCTAGTGGTTGTATTGCTTAACAAACAAGCTAACGTAAAGGACGCATGGGCGTATATGAGCAGTGATGGCTACATTGTTTGAGGAGGACATATCTCTTTTTGTACCTAGTTTTGTCCTCTTTCAAAATGAGGATTCCAAAAAGGAATTGAAATCAACAGAAAACACCTACAGCAATAAAAAGCATTTTTTGTGTGTGTTTTTACCGCTTCCGTTCTCGCATTTTTCAAAAGGGGCAGAGAAAGAAAAATGTTTTTCTGTATCTGCAGCTTCTCTCTCAACCATTTCATTTCTGCTGATCTGCTGGTAACCCTTTATTTGTTTGTGCTGTTTTGTACATGCAAGTTGGCAAATCCCATTAACTTTTGAACCCAATTCACTGCAGTGAGATTATAACAGTGAAATGAAAATGCTGGAGCCTTATTCTGTTGTGTTTGTATATTTCTGCTTGAGGTGACACAGCGAACAAAGTGGATCTCAAAAATGGAACAAGATTTTGCAGGGCTGTATTTTTTACGAGGAGGCTCTTTTCATGCTTTTGTAGGAAAGGATAAGGCCATTGTCAAAGTGAAGGAAAATGGTTCAACAGGTCCCCGCATGACGACACTTGTGAAAATAGACTTGGCTGAAGATGGTGGCCCAAGCAAGCAGAAGGAATGGATAATGGTCCTTGAGCATTTAATTATTTAAAAGTGGACAGTCAATATAGGACGAGGCACCCTGTACTGGTAGCCAGCAAAATTGCTCCGGTAGGCACTGTGAATGCACGGACCTCTTTAATGTTCTAGCTAACTGCGGGCTCAGAGTGAGAGGAAATATAGATGTTGACAATAGAGAGCGATAACATATTGATTGGAAGAGCGGATCCTGCCCTTCCCCTGTAAAAAACAAGTGTTGCAGTGGCGGATCTAGGATTTTTCTACATCGGAGGCAATGAAGGGAACCGCAATTACAGGTCCAGCACCGATGCAAAATTCCTGATTCCATATGTCGCACATCTACGTCATTCCTTGTTTACTGTTAGCTCTGAAGCTTTAGCCCCGCTCCTGCTGCATAGTGACAAAAAAAACCTGGAACACTCTACAGGATCAGTGTAGCACATTTTAAGTAGTCTATTAGGTGACTGACCTCCAAAAAACACTGATGGAGCAGCTCCTTGCTTTGGCTAATGCTGCCAGCAGCCCAGAGACGCCAATCTGAAGCCGCCCCTCTGATGGACAGAATGGACTGTTTGGCACAGGACGCTGGCAGCCGCACCGCGCTGAAAGTTCATATTTCTGTATCTTGCACAGAGAAAAAAAATGTCTGCTAGCCCAACTTGGGATACAGGAGATGAATCTGGAGAGATGCAGCCCATCAGGGCCTCCACTCTCGCTGATAGGTCTCGACTTTTGGGAGCTTATCAAGAGGACCGTTCCAGGACTTGGCCATAAGCCAGGAAGACGATTTGAAATGCTTTGAATAAACTGTGTCGCCTGTGTGCAGAGTGTGTATGAAGCACAGCATGTCAGACCAGGCCTGAGGCTGTTGAACAGGTGATCTCAAGTATTTATCCTAACTTCAGTTTCAACCATTAAACACATCTGTCTTACTACACACAGTAGTAACTTTGCATTAAATCAAAGGGGCACATCCCTGCACGTTAGTTTTTGGGATGCATCAGAAAGTCACGACCACTCTGAAGTTACTCTGTGGAACATCGTCATTAATGCTACCAGTGTTAGCAGCTCAGTCCCAATCTTAGACACACCATGTTAACAACCTGCTGTAGCACCAGCTCTATGAGATGAGACTGGGAATAACTAACAGGGCTCCACAAACCAGGTCAATAAACATGAAAGGTATTTTGGCCAGTAAAGGCTTTAAAAGTGAGCAATAGACTTTGACAGGGAGCCAGTTTAGGGAAGCAATCGCAAAAGTGATGATATTAATAATAACAATAACGGTAATAATTCAGATATTCAGCTATTTTAGATGTTGGTGTTACGCCTATAGCTTAGCCTTAGTCTTTTAGCACAGATTTTGCGTCTTTTGCGGGTCAAAAACATCATCATCCTACTCGCTCATAGTGAATCCATGTAAAACTAGCGCTGTATTCTCTCATTGACTCACTCGGACATTATCTGGAGTTTGAAACTCCGGATAATATCCGTATAGCCTTTCACTCAAACATTTGTATTCTCACATACAGCCTGTCTGGATAATCTCAGGGTATTATCTGGGGTTCAGTGCATGTCTGATAGCAACTCTATTGAGTTTTCCCTCAATCTAGCTAACAAAGGCAAAAAGCTGCCGACCACAGCATCATCTCAGCTGTCAGAACTAACGGCTACTGTCAGAAACAAGACGCCTGCTTCTGTTCACCTCTGAAATCGAGGACCGGCCGTTTCAGGATTCATCTGACACTGTTATCACTGCAAACTGCATATGTTCTGCATGAGAAACAGGAACTGGGGGGAGTGGGGTTTAGCACACGGCCATTTACCATATGCCTTCAGCTTCTTCATGCCGGAGAACTGTCATCGCACCAGAAGAAAAGGGGAAAAAAACTCCATGCAGCGCCTGATTAGCAGCTCACTCAATTACCATCGCACAACGTTCTGGGGGCGCCAATAAAAAGCAGAGCAGACAAGTGAGGAAGCGTGCGGCTGACACTCCATTGAGACTTCAAAGTTTGCAATTTATTTTCTTCTGTGTGTGGATGTCACAGTGTCTGGGAGCGAGAGGAGACGGAGAGATGATGGACAGAGAGAGAGAGAGAGGGGAATGTGGCAGAAATGAGTGCAGAAATTGAGCAAAGAAGACAAAGGAGGGAAAACCAGTAAAGATAACAGAGTGGTCTGTGCCGTGACCTAAGTTATTCAGTAGGATTTATGTTTTCTCCATTTCTCCTCTGCTCTTCCTCTGAGCTTCCTCTTCCTCTCCCTCTCATTGTCCTTGTCCTCTTCCTCCTCTCATTCCTCTCTGTTCCTCTCCTCCCCACCTCCATCTTCTTTTACTTCTCCTCTCTCTCCTCTCTCCTCACTTTCCCTCTCCTCACCTCTTCCTTTTCCATCATCTTCCTCTTCATCTCCTTTCTTCTCTTCCTCTTCTCCTCTTCATTTCCTCTCCTCTAAATGAGCTGAAAAGACATGACTCTCTGGTCGGAAAACAAAAGGCCTTCCCCTAATCATCACAATAATGCTGCTGACGGCTGACTGACTGACAATGAGACAACTACGCAGAGCAGAAAAGCACCCAGCTCATCTCATGTCGGACCATTGTTAACGGTGGCTTTTCATCCATGTGCGCACACAGACACACACACAGACACACACACCAGCGCTCGCTCTGAGCCGCCGCGTGTCACTTCGTGCGACAGGTTTTCAACTCGTTGGAAACAGAAATATACCGGCGCTCAGGAGTGCAACCTGTTTGAAAATATGTGAAAGGGAGGAAAGAAAGAAACTTGTTCATCTGCTTTCTTTTATTTTTTTTGCTCTTCGATTGAAATGGTTCACAGACGAACATGTGGTGTCCTGCTGAGGAGGAACGGGAGTCGAGGAACGCTCGGCTGTCAGATGCAGGGACATGCTGTCAGCCACTGTCACTTTGTCAGAGTCCCACAGCAGTCGTGTATCCAAGCATCAGAAGAGGACCTGCATGTCTTCTGACCTAAATCACACTATGTGGTGGGATGCCACAAAGTACATTTACTTTATTACTAAGTGTGTTTTTTAGGTATCTGTACTCGACTTAAGTCAAAATTAGGGTACTTTTCACATTTACTCGAATACTATTATCAGCAAATATTTGTTCTTTATACTCAATAAAAAGATTAGGAAGAATAATCAATAGCTAGAGGAAAATAGGTCCATTGATCCAATAAGAAGGAGCAGGTAGCATTAGGCCATTGATTAATATGACAGTGTGTTCAGTATATTTATGTTTTATTGTTGTATTAAATAGAATCTACGGCAAGCACAGTTAATGCTTTATTACACCATCGCCTCAAAGAATTAGCAAGTACTTTTAGTTTTAATAATTTGGGTATATCTAAAAGCAAGTACTTGAGCAAATTTGTTTGGGTCTATCCATTTGTACTTGTAAGATAAATGTCTGAGTACTTCCTCCTTCACTGGGTTAGCATCTCACATCTGAGCCCTGATTATAATTTGGAGGATTCTCTTGATTTGAGCTTCAGCTAAAATAAGAATAAACATCATTAATACAAAACAAGGCCAATCGCAGTCAAAACTGGTGCAGCAGAAAAATCCATAATCAAAAGCAGCGTTGCTTAACATGAGCTTATTGAGTGTTTTGAAATTAAATATATACTGCAGTGGAAGGCTCAAAATGTAAAGGGACGTGCATGTTTTTATAAACCATGCTAAATGGAGCTGAGCAAGTTTTTGCTTAAAAAATAAATACAGAATAACCAGAATAATTACTGCATGTGTAACTTCTCAAGATCAATACATAGTTTAATCACTTTCGCAGTCTTCCATCACGCCCTCGGGAGAAGCAGCAGCACAGTCAGAGGACATCATTCAACCGCGCAAATTTACATGGCACTCAACCAGATGTAGATCTCCTGTTTGTACATATGTTCTCCATACAGATAAGGTCGTACAGACGCCCTACAGCCACGTCCTTGGCCATTACTGCAAACATTAATGTCAACTCTTTAATTGCTGGGTACAAGACTGGAACTGACTGGACCCAAAAAATCCTGCTCGTACACAAGTATCGGAAGCCTCTGCAGATAAAAACACCTGTGGTGTCACACACACATTGTTCTACACTGCAACATCCAAGTGAAAGTAACACAAAACACGCAGTTTTGAGTGGGGTCTTTAAACTGGGCATATGCTTACATTAACTCAACTCAGATGATGAGCACTTGTGACAGGGTCCAGGGGCTCCAGGGTTGTTGTGATGCTCAAACAGGAACTTGGAGGATTTGACGCTCGCAGCCACGAGCTTTAATGTGTGACATGTAACCGACCAAGGCTGCTGCAAAGTCCTTACTATGGAATCAACAGCCTGCAAGCCTACACACAAACACAAACACACTGCAGTGAAACAGTGAGGGTGACACTGCTATGGCTGTGACGCAGTTTCTAAAGCTGGACGTCCCATCCCCTCTGTAAAAGCCTCAAGTAAGTCGTTCTCTTAAAATGAGCAACATCCTAATATTGCACTATAAATCATTAACATGGGAGATGACCGTGAACACATTTACATTTTATTCAGTATATTATACACTGTGTAAATGAACGTGTGAGCAATAGAAAGCTCACAGCACGTGAAACATCAGTAGAAAAAGGACGTTAATAGAAGTATTCTCCTGAGGCCTCTTTTTGCATGACGGTGTGTGTGATAGGGTTGCTTTGCAGTCACCCCAATTTTAATAAGCGAGGCCATTATGATCAGTGAACCTTGAATCATCTGTTTTTACAAAAGATGCTCATTTATCAATATCCAGGAAATAAACGTCTCAGCCTCTGCTAAGGAGGCCCTGCTTATTCGTGGGTGTGTTCAGCCGTATCCTCTGAGCAGACAGTGGGTCATTATTGTGTTCTTGTGCCAACCAACCTTCCCACATTGTACTGATCATTACTCCTAAAGCTAAAGTCAGGATAGAGATAAAGTTGAAAAAGAGGAGTGTTGCTTAAAGTAAGATTTTAAATGTCATAGTGGGTTTCATATTTAAATGTCATTATAATGTCTGTGTGCTATGACTGAATTTGTGATATTTAGCTACACTGTGGCAAGCACTTGTAACCCCCGGGCTGGAGGAGATGGCCAAAATAATAAAATTACTTTTTCTTTTACTTTTACATGATGTGAATAAACAGAAAACCATTTCACAATTCTGAGGAAGATCAATGATGTGTTATACGCCCCTGCTGTGTGACATAAGCAGTGTGTCCTTATTGTACACGACAGCATTGCACTTGCCGTGGATCCCTGAAGTGAATTTCAAAGAAACTCGAAGGGTGCTCTGAGAGCTGGAACCCTCCACTCAGGCTAATGCCCCATCTCACCATATCAAAGCAGCATTTCCCTTTAATGATCTCGACTTGCTCTGCCTGCTATCTTCTAATTTGTACCATCACAGTTTAATAACCCTAACGACCAAAAGTTTTTGAACTTTTCTCACAGATCTCAAACTTGGTGTGTTGATCCATCGCTTTTATTGTGACACTGTATGAAACACTTTTTACCACTTGCTGGCTTGCACCACCATCCAGTCCAGACAGTCAGATCCCAGTTTAAGCTGCTTACAATGCAGGTTTCTCTCACACATGGGAAGTTGTGTAACCCTGCTAACTAACAGACTGACAAACTAATCGAAGACATAAGGTAAAATGTCATTTTTTACTTAAGAATCAGAGGAAAGTATTTCTGATTGCCAAAGTACATATTATGTAAAAACTAGATTTGCTGTAGAGATGTTTGCAGATGCAATGCAAATACACAAGAGCGGCTTTAGAGGCTGGTTAGATCTACAGTGAGGAAGGTGGAATACACTTACAGCAACACAACACTGTCCAATAAAAAGCTGCTTTGCCTGATAAAGTACATTGAGTTTACTGTTTTGTTTTGATTGTAAAAAAAAGTGCAAGTGATGCATCTCTAATTTGCATTGTAATATGTCATTTACTGCTGTAGCCGTGATGTATGGGCGCCATCCCCGGGAAAATAAACCTCTCCAAAGATGTTACTCGGCTCATGTTTCATCTTCAACTACCGGCCGAGGACAATTTTTGAAAAAAAACCACTCAAATGGGAACTACCTCGTAGAAGTCATCTGCATAGTCGGAGGGAAACTTGTGTGCCCATAATTCTCCTTTAGACATGCAACTCTATCACCCCACCCCCCAAAACGCCCCACCCATTGCCACAAACAGCAGTGAAAACAAGCACATAAAAAGGCAAACTGTGTCTTATATTTCACCGTTCTGGCGGGGGAAGCTGTTTGGCCAGACATTGGCTCATGAATATTTAGGTGGAGGCATTATGAATATGCATTAAGACGCTGGAGCAGGGCTATCAGCGCGCAGATTTATGAGCTAGTGTGCAAGATAATGATAAAGGAGGAGATAACCTGGCCACTGGTTTGATGAAGAGAATGCACATGAGAAAACAGAAGGGAAAACGTGTATGAGAAAGGATGTCAACACAACTAACTACTAATACTGAAGGAAATTCACACTATTTCCCGGGTCTGACTGTAGAGGGAGATATCGTCCATAATCGGCTATTCCGGAAAAAGTGAGATTTAATGACGTGTATAATTGATGTTCACCAATAATGTAGATCCATTCTACGTTTGAGTTGCACATATATGAAAGTAAAACTCTGGTGAAAGTCCTGACCCCAATGTAAACCCTCTTTCGCACCATTGTGTTCAAAATGCTGGGAGTCAGAAGTGTTCGATATTTGTCATAAACTTCTAAATTTCATCGGACAATGATTAGCACCTCTGGAGAAATATATTCATCCCCTTAAAAGGAATTATATGAGGGAACACGTCGCTCAATACAACCACACTCATCTGTATTTCACTAGATCCTGAAACAGTAACACTTCATCATTGACCAATGCATTAGAACAATCGAGAAAATACAATAAAATCGGGAAACGATGGAAACAGGGGACAGAGGCATTCACGTTCTGTGTAGTTCAGGATTTGCTGTCGCTCACAGCAACTGATCTTGAAACGATCTTATTGGGAAGATCTCCCACTGTACGTGACTGTCTGGTTTGTTTCTCCTCTTCTCCTGAGGTCCACCAAGAAGGACACTGTCACAATCAATTTTTTTTATCTGTGCATTGCAGCACCTGTGTGTGTGTGTGTGTCATTTGTGCATGTGTGGTGCCTCTTAAAGTGTGCCAGCAGTGATAACACACCTTACTACCCGTCCCGTGGTTGCAGAGATATCACAAACTCGTGCCTCCGGTGCAGGAAAGCCGGGAAAGAAGAAGAAGACGGAAAAACATATAGAGGAAAAAAACTGTGAAATGGTTTGGAATACTCCCCGGGGGTAGGGGTGCAGATTGGCATGGACGGCGTGCTGCAGCCTCCAGGACACAATTTCAGTTTTGTTGTGTTCGATTCAAATTTTCTAGGAATAGCCAAAGTGCTGCAGTCTCTGGCAAATACAATATATTCAAGGCATTCGCTGAATGGAGGAGGTCTCTCTAAAATAAAACAAAATGCTAATTAAAAAGTATCTGTGCAAGGATTCCTTTGCGATAATAAACTGTGATATATATGCTTAATATAAACCTTAATATCAAATTTCCAGCATGCTACATATTACGGTTATGCATTTGGATATACTCCATAGGGCTGCAATAAAACACTGCAAAAGATGTGACAGAGCTAATTAAACTCCCACTAGAAAAACGGAAAAAAAAATGCTGCTCCTTCATTTCTCATGCATGTGAGTCACTGGGAAATTATTTTACTTAGCTTTTGCAACCTTGTTAGAGGCAGCTGACGTGAGCCCTCGCCCGTCTGCAAAATGTCAGGGGAATTAAAGGGTGACTTTCAGAAAAACCCAATCTGTTTTAAAGAGTGCCGATCAAACGTGGCAGCAGTGTAAAATAACTGCTGGTAGAAGCACATCGAGGAATAACTGGGTCCTCTCCTGTGCCTGTTTGAAAACTCAGCCCTCATCTAAGAGCTGGTGGATTGTTTAGGTCATAAACCCATAAGCCTCCCCCTAAAATTCTTTGTTATGTGATTCTATAAGACAGGGTGAGACGTCATGATTGACACCCGAGACTGACTCGTGATTAGTCGATCGGGTGTATGGGCGGGAGCTGGTTCCAAATTATGTCATTGGTTCGTATTCAGGTTATTTGGGCTTTATTTCTGGATAGTGAGAAGAAGCATAGACGTGTTGTTCATCTTTGTTTATAGTCTACATGTCCGACATTGTCTGAGCTATACCACATTTGAATTTGCATACAAATATATAAGGATATTGTAGAATAATTCGGGGGCCCCTCAAATTCACAGCTCTTTACAGTTTTTCTCCATTGCTTTGGCTCATTTCACGAAACAGAAATGACATTCTCAAAACAACACGTGCAAACCTCCAAACCACTGTGCACTTGTTCACAACAGATTTGAATATCTCATTCCTTTAATCAAATTGCAATTGTATTAGCACATCCTAGCACATGACAAGTACAATTTCCAACAGCTTGCACAAATTTCAAATGATTTAGCACACTTTGCAAACGGTTTGGTACAATTGCCTTCAGTTAGCCCAATTACCAATTGAATATATATTGCTGGTCAAAACTGACTGTTGCTTCTCAGTCAAGTTGTTGTTCTCTGCAGAACATGTTGGCATCATTTCCTTGTTTACATCATCACCTGCACAATAGTTCACTCTACTGTCAAAATCTTTCAGGCACATAATACCATGAAAAACATCATGGTATATACTGTAATAAGGATATCTTTGATCATCAGCTTAATTTTCAGGTGCAACTAGAACTTTAGTAATCAAGGTTGAGTTTCACACATCTGATCACCAATCACACAGTAAGTTTACAGTGTTTCTCCATTGCTTTGGCTCATTTCACGAAACAGAAATGACATTCTCAGAGCTCTAAGTGCAATTGGCAAAACAGCCCATATGGTTCAGCACAACTACATAGATCACCTTCAAAAGGTCAAATCTCACTATGCCAAATTTTAGTTTTGATGTGCTTATTGTTTGACAGTATATTGTGCTGTACACATTTTCTGTTACTGTAAGCACGATGTATGGCAATTACTGTAACAATTTCCATGGCAGTATGAGTTCAATAAAGTATTTTATGTGAAACCTTGAATTAATCTTTTTAAATTTCTGTTTGATACACATAGTATTCTGGAAAGAAAACATCTACTGTAACCATTCAGTGTCAAAGGACTGATGGCCCAAGATTGAAATGTGCACATGAGGGATATATTTCTATGGTCCACTGCCATACTGACAAAACATCTAAACATTTTGACCTGTAGTGTTTAAACAATGCCAAAGGGACTTTTCATTTTGGGGGCACTGACTATTTGTATGAGAAAAGGATTTAGTTTTGACTGATGAGTTGGCTGTTTTGGGAGAGATATGACCTTTTGCAGGTGTGCTATGGAGTTTTGCTGAACCATCTATGTTATTTTGATGATGAACCACAGCAATCGAGAAGGAACTTTTCATTTTGGGGGCACTGACTATTTATATGAGAAAATGATTTGGTTTTGAAACTTGAGTTAACTGTTTTGGGTGAGATATGACCTTTTGAAGGTGATCTATGTAGTTGTGCTGAACCATATGGGCTATTTTGCCAGTTGCACTTAGAGCTCTGAGAATGTCATTTCGGTTACGTGAAATGAGCCAAAGCAATTGAGAAAAACTGTAATCGGGAATATGTGACACTACCTCCATCCACACTGGCCACACATCCTGAGAAGTAGCTCGACCACATTTTGGCAGTGCTCTGGATCAAATACACAATCATAGAGTAAAAGAATAATAATGAATCTATTTGAAAAGCCAGTAATGTTGATTTTGTGTGTAAACGTATATTATGATGGAGACTAAGGCCCAGCCCTGGTCTCAACTTAGCTTCAGCCCCCCGCAGCTTCTTTCCTGGCTTGATCTTAAGTCTCAACTAAATCCCAACCAGATATAAACTTTTGAATATGTTTTCAACGAGGATAATGCCTGGGAAGTGGATATATGCTACTGACTGTCAAAAGGAAATTAGTGTGATTGGCTTAAGTGTGTGCGATGAACATTCCATAACAAATTAATGGCCGCAGTCGGTTTCTACAGCCGCAGATAAGTAGATTTTGAAACTCCATATGAAAGTTTAAATAGTCCAGAGTGATGGTGAAACCGCTCAACAGAACACACTGCTCAACTTAATCCCCCCCGCGTCAACCTGCCCGCTGCAGAGACATACATCATTTCATTCACCACAGCGACAATGTGGAGTCGTGGAATACGGAGGAGGAGGAGGAGGAGGAGGAGGAGGAGGAGAATAACTTCCGATGCAGCAGAATACAATGTTACGCGCCCTCTACACACAATAACCGGATGAGCAGGAGGTGATGGAGCAACACGGCCGCCGCTGCTCAAAGCAAACACTCCTCGTTGTGTCAGTCACAAAGGTGGCGCCTGGCAATCGACTCCGGCAATAAAACAAATAAATATATAAATAAAGCGCCCCGAGCGATGAAAGAAGGAAGCGAGAGACGGGAAAGAAAAAGACGGCAGGAGAATGAGTAAAAGATAGTTTCTGTGTCCTGCCTCCTGCTTTGTGGCTCCTCTCAGCGGAGTTCAGCATGTTCACGTCCAGTTTTTTTAATTATTTAAAACCTGAATTCTTATCCCACACTCGGCACCTCGGCCTGCTCCGACCGAGGAAACAGCACTGCCTACTGTAGCGACAGCATTTTGCATAACAAAAGAGGAGGAGATGGGGAAGCGGCAAAAAGGAAAGGGGCGACGGGAGCATGTCAAGTACGGGGAGGCAGTTCTCCATTTGTGAATGCATTCAAATGTGTCTGCATGTATGTATAGTATCTCCGTGTGTGTGTGTGTGTGTGTGTGTGTGTGTGTGTGCATTACTACTAAAGCCAGGGCCAAGAGCTGGAGCACAGACAGTCAATGTGCTTTAATGGAGACTATGTGCTCACTGCGGCGCGGCATATATGATCAATTATTCAGCGACTTCAACACTAGAGCTATCACCGGGCCTCCGCTATTATTACCAGCCGATGGGCAGCCGTCACATGAGGACGCAAAGGGAGGAGAGCAAAAAATTTGAAAGTAGCTCTGACTGGGTGGGAAATGGCCTCTGACAGTGAAGGACACCTAGTTACGCTCCTCCGATCACCTCGGAGGATGAAAAGTTGTGGACAAAGGGAGCCACTTGTTTACAGCTCCCCGAACTCTCACACTCTTACCCCCGGTTTTTATCCCTCTCTCCTCGCTCGTTCCCAGACACATGCTGTTTCCTCCTCCCGCCTCCACCCGCCGCCACTCGTCGTCATTTTATGTGGTCAGCTGTATCCGCTCCGCGTCCCTCCCCGTCCCTGCATTCATCTCTCCCCTCTCTGTGTGTCCCTCTCTGTCCCGCCACGCCATCCCCTTATCCCCCCACCCCCCACCCCCCCAACACCGCTGCTCTTTCTCGCTCCCACAACCCCTATTTCTGTCTCTATCTTTCGTCGGAGGAGGTGCCAGGGCAGCGTAATTGGTATTCAAGCTCTGTCAGAGCCAATGCAGAGCCTTGTTAGCGGAATGAGAGTGGAAACATCCTTATCTGGATTTCAACGGTAACCAGAGGATGGGTGGGTGGGGGGCTGGGGGGGGGGACTCAGCTGCGCTCGCTGCTCTTATTATTTTCTATTTTTTCTTTCTTCTTTTTTTTTCGTCTTGTTTTCCCTCTTGTTTCCTCTCATCGTATTCCCCCTGCTGCCTGTGCTAATTATTGACTGGCTGTGTTGTGTGTGCACGCTGCAACACACACACTCACTCACACACACACATTAGGACTGCACTCTATACTGACAACTGCATATAGGCAGGTGCACATGTATACAAAGTGAAGCGTACAGGAACACCTGCCTGCACACACACACAGACACACACACACACACATAACACAGCCTTCTATAGCCCCCTGTGGAGACTTGCATTGGCGCAGCTTCCCCACATCTGCATCCAACACACTTATTAAAAACACACTGTGTCCCCTCTTCTGGATCCTCTCCGTTCCAGAGGGCTACACTACAAGACACATGTAGTCGCCTAGCACCATTATGGGGACTATTTCCAGGACGCCCAGCGAACGGGACTGGTTTGTGACTGAAACTGCAGCTTCCTCACGCAACATAAAATGTGACAAGGACCTAAAATAGGCAAAGATTTAGATTTGAGCTTTTCAAACAGAGCAAGGGAGGAGATATAGGGTATAGGGTTTATAAGAAAATTATATTTAATACTAATAATCATACAATCACAATAACATCACAGGGGCTTTCAGCTCAGTGTTATGTTCAAATTAAATTTTACTTTCCTTTGATTAAATTTTCAGATAATGAAGCAGACTCCAGGAAGGCAGACAGGCCCCAAGTGCAATGCATTACCTCACTTCACCTTTGACCCCAGTGGGACAGGATCACTGGGAGTTGAGGACATTCAACAGTACAACCGATATTACGTCTGACTGGGATTTCTGTGCTCAACAGAGAGAAATGCAAGAAACCATTCCAGATTCATGATGATACATTTAGGAAATTCAGGATTAGATCATATATTTTTGAAACTATATGAATATATGGTGTTTTTTTCTGGGTAACTACATAAGGTTGAATTCCAAGGGTTAAAAATTAAAAAAATTAAGCAAATGTAGAAATAGGAATGTATTCCTAACAGAAAGAAAACCTTATCCATGTTTTAAAATGTGTTTCATGATTAATGCATGATCAATTAATGGTTTGAGTGAATAGTAAATGGTCTGTATTCATGGAATGAAAAGAAGAGTAATTGAATAAAAGGTCCTTGTAACTTTATTATATTGGTTCAATAAAAAACGTGCCATGGTTAATGAAGGGTTTTCATTCATGTTGAGTAAGTGTGAATACATTAAATAACTTGAGAGGGATTTGATTGAATAAATTGTAGTTAATGTATTTATTGTGTCTCTATTGAACTAAATCACTCAGCAGTTTTATGTATTCAAAGAAACTCAACATGAAATAAAACACATTACATTTTCCCTATTACATGGAACTTTCCTTATAAAGTTACACAAAGATGAATATGTAATTAATATGCATAATGTAACTGTTTTAGACATAGTTGTAGTTAGTGTGCTTTAGTCTTGATTGTTGCTCAAGGCGCCTTTCAGACATCCACACACACACACACAACCATACAATGGAGGAGCACCAGCATCCTGGGTAGTGGACGACCCGCTCGCCCTCCTGAGCCACAGCTGCCCACTTGTCTTTCCTGCCTTTGTCAGTGGCTAATTAGATATGGAGAAGACCCTTTGCTAAAGCAACACAAGCAATTAGAACTGCGGCCCTGATGATGCTTATAAATACAAGAACCACATTCAAAGCCGAATTGTGACTGAATAAAAATCTTTTATTTAATAAGCCATGTTATTACCAAATCATTAGATTTCATTAGCGCACGCTGAGTCTTTATTCAAATCTGGAGTTCTATGTGTATCAACTACTAGTCAACTCCATGTATGAGTTTGTAAATCTCATTGTGTTAATAAGCATTTGGATTTTGGATTTTTGGTTTCCAACTTGGATGATTTACCAAACTATAAATCTCTGATTTTTAAAATGATTTAATTTCTAAGTAGACATATTTCAGGCTTTTTTTGCTGACAGCACCAAATGGAAAGAGAGAGAGAGTGGGAGACAAGCAGCAAAAGGGACCTGATCAGAAACTAACCCATGGCCACTGCAAGACGACTCATGATTTCTACATTTATATAGATATTATTTACTTTATAAATGGTTAAATTGTTATAGAAAGTGTTAACCCTAACCCTATTAAAATGATAGTTTCAATGCAAAACTCCTATTATTAATGGAGTAGATTTATATTGCAACCTTCCTCTACTATCAGAATAATTACATAAACACAGTTTAATGGTAAAGCTATTTTCAGCCAAAGGCTCCAGCTGAAGTTTATTCTGGGTGACAGAGTTCGACTCTCAAACGTCACGAGGGGACATTAGCGTCATTAGCGTCATAAATAGACGCGACCTCTGACCTCTGCCGTGTCACTCTACAACGTCTGAAAGCCCCAAGCGTCTTACACACGTGATTAGCTGTTAGCTTCGCCTTTATCTGAGGAGAAACTGTCAGAAATCTGACAAATGATCTTAGGCCCTGTAGATCTGATGAAATGCAGGACTTGATAATCCTGAAAAGTGCGGCTGGACCAACCCTGAAAAAAATATAAACTCTTTCTCTATCTATCGCTCTCTCTCTCTTTCTGTGCATGTGCTGGTGCAGGTTACTAGCACAACCAATCCCGGTCTGCCGTTACCTGAGTTGCCATGGTAACCCTCCCCAAAAAGAATTTATTTCAGGAAGCAACCCATCGGCAACAACCTGTGACTCTCTCTCTCTCTCTCTCTCTCTTTTTCCCTCTCTGTCTGTCTCGTTCTTCCTCAACTCTTTCTCCTCTGTCATCATACCACTGTTTTACACATCCTGTTCTTTCGTGCATATGTATGTCCTTTCCTTATTCCCCTCATCTTTGTCCATTGCCGAATTTGATCCTTCTGTTTCTTTCCGCCTCATTTGCTGTCACAGTCTGTCCATATTCACCCACTGGGTTTAGTTCATTTGAAGATACAACCGGAGCGAATGGTGCATCAGGCTCCTTCACTGGGCTGTTATCTGTACTCATGGTTGGAGCTGTGTGTGTGTGTCTGTGTACAAGTGCACAAACAACAAAGTGCAAAACTGTGGCAAGTCTGTGCACGTGTGTGTGTGTTTACGTGATTCGGGAAAGTGCAACTGAGTGTGCATGTGTGTGTGTATGTTAGCTTGTGTGTGTGTTTGGGTGTGTGTGTACTCCGGCGCCCGCATGTGTAACCGTTTGTGCCAATTATTTCATTACCGGCTGACAGATTTCTCTTTCCGCTATTACTGCTCCCCTAGCCACAGGCACCGGCAGAAACCCCAGCAGTAACACACACGTGCACGCCCACAAACGCACACACACACAGGTACCAGTTCAAGTCCATCAATTAAATAGGCAATTTGCTCAAGTGGGTCCACCTGGACCAAAGGCAGGTGGGTGGCTATGCTCTGTTTACCTTTCAGACACTATTAAGGCTGAGATGTCACTGCTTTTACGTCTGCTGGGCCTCCCGAGTGTCGGCTCTGCCTTTTCGTCTGCCTACACGTCACATGGGTTGTGTATTATTCCTGTTTGTGTGTGTGTGTGTGTGTGTGTGTGTGTGTGTGTGTGTGTGTGTGTGTGTGTGTGTGTGTGTAGGTGTGTGTGTGCGTGTGTGTGTGTGAGAGACAGGGAGAGATTATGTCAGGTCTTCAGACGATAACTGGAATGTACTGTATCTGTCAATGTGTAGCTCCAAAATGACAGATGACGCTAACATTTTCTGGATGTACTGTGTGTGTATGTGTGTGTGTGTGTGTGTGTGTCTGTGTGTGTGTGTGTGGTTGTGTGTGTGTGCATGTTATATGTCAGGTTATCAAGCTGCTGACATGTAGAAGACATAGCAGATGCTTCTTCTTTCCACACACATCTCCATCTTTGACAAGATGTGATCCCCTAATGCGGGTGTGTGTGTGTGTGTGTGTGTGTTTGTGTGTGTGTGTGTGTGTGTACGTGCTTCAGTGTGGACTGTGTGCATGTGTGTGGCCTCTGCAGTAATATTTCATCCTCTCCAGAGTCCCATAAGAACCTGCCGCACATTGTGTTTATGCGTGTTTGTGTGTGTGTGTGTGGGGGGGTGGGCAAGTGACCCTTCGTCATATGCGTATGTATACATGGCTGCTTCTGTGCCAGTGTGCACATCTACACTGGCTTGCGGCATTTATTCAACATCTTGAAGGTTGGTGTGTGTTCAGAATGCAGAATCACACACCCACAAAGACACACACTCACACAAGGACACACTAACACACTCACAGTTGATAAATTAGACTTGGAGGTACAGGAATTTGCTTTACAACGTACCAAGGCAAACACGAGATAGCGCTTACATTCCATCAAGCTCCCATGTATATTTGAAAAAATGTGTGCACGCATGTGTGTGTGTGTGTGTGCACATACAAATTGTCTCTGCCCCCCTGCATGTTAACTCCACTCCACTTGCTGTGACGTTTGCAGTCATGGCGTTATCAGTATAAAAAGCTAGTCCGCGTGTTTACATGCCAACCTCATAGTTCATATGTGTTCCAAGGCACGCAGGGAAAACCCACAGGAGGTGAACTGCACCAAACAAACCTTCAAGTCAATGTTTCCTCTCCCGGCTGTTTGATTTGAGCCAGGGCCTTCTGCTTCCTCCATCCCATAATCCCCATTTACTTTCAACTCATTGGAAGTGGTATTATCCTTGAGCTGAGGTGCCGGTGCGCAAGGTATAATTTATTGTCTGTTCAGCAAGGCAAATGTGCAAGCCTGGCACATTTCATTTGCTGAATACATATCATTATAAAAATTTGATATTTTTTTTGTGTGTGTGTTTCACACTGTGCGGTAAAATGCTATCTAGGCTACGTCTGATTCAGGCCTTTACAGTGAATTTCTATGGTGATAATAACCTCTGCAAATATGGAATATTGGCTGCTCGGCGTGTGAAAAGAAGAGGCCAGTGGAGTCAGTGCTGTGACAGGGGGGGGAATGATGTGCGCCAGACATCAATGCATACCAACTAGAAAGACGTGCATTTACTTCTCAGGTGTTGAGACACAAGGTTGGAGAAAGCAGTGACCCACCTGCCCCATTGATATACAAATCTATACAGGCAGCTGACTGCTTTAGCACCCATGGCTGTAAACACGCAGCATGACATGTAAATGATTGTGCGCTCAGTGCATTCCCTGTACATGTGTATTACTTTTAAGTGAAAAATGTGGCTTTTAAAAAAAAATCTACCTCAGAGCAGCACTGGAAAGAAGCAGCACACCACGGAGCAAAGCTTTCTGTATTCATGAGTTTGGTTTTAACAGTCCCTGCAGGTGCAATAATGAAGTTTCTCTCCCCCATGTGGAATGGACCGTGATGATTATGATGAAGCAGAATTGCCGGCTGTTTCCCTTCCTTTCTTTTTTCACCCCCGCCCTGCTGTTGTATCGACAGAGCTGTAAACACACGCATAAAATTATATGCGGCAGCCATGTAACTGTAAAAAACTGAGCTACTAACAGTTACACAGGCAGTAATCCTGGTGCGGCAAGAGAGGTGACTCTACTCGAGTTGTTCTGCAACTGGGGCAGATGCAAGAACAATGGCATTGAATTTCAAAGAAAGACAAATTATGATGTAAAAATCCGCGTCTCCAATTTGTCTCAAATGAGCATAATTCAAAAGTTTTGCCCGATTTGTGTATCCAAAAACTTTCAAAGCTTTAAGAAAGTTTGTTTGTCCATCACAAGACTCATCGATCAAAGAAAACACACACAATCATTCCGACAACCTGTTGAATCCCAATTTGTGAGATCTGCCAGCTATCAATGTCAGCGACGATCACCCTCAAGTGCACAGCACGTGTGGAGCTATCTCGCTTTGTTGCATGACTAACATCCATGTCAGCACCTTGGCCTCCGCACACTGTAATGGCATTATGAGATAAATGATGCTTGTTATGACCCATAATGTTACGGCTTGCCCTTTACAGTGAGCTAAGCCCATTTTCTCTCGCGGCGCTGGATCGGGAAACAGGAACTAAAACCCCAAAAGCAATCTATTCAAGGGTGCAACGAGCTAAGGGGATGTGACACGCCAATGTTTTTTAGTGATTTTCATTATGTGTCATTCTATTCTAATTCATTTTCAATTGGACCATAAGAGCCGGTGCCGTAAGCGCTACAAAATGCAGGAGCGAGCGAGCGAGGATCTTGTTTGGCCGCAAGACATCCCGAGAAGGAAAATAATGATCTTTATGAAATTACTTTAGACACAATCTGACAGGCGAGACAAAGCAAGTGGCTGGCCGCGTTCGAATCGATGAAGCCTCCATTATTTTTCTAAAGAGTAACATGCAATTTGTTTTCGTGTGGAGCAGCGTAGCATCGGTACTATTCTGCCCCTCTGACACAAAAAAGCTAACGCGCTACAGCCGACCAAATGTCAGATTGAACCTACATTTCTGTCAGATGGAAATGGAGAAACGCTTTCGAACGCGGCAGATCCATAAAGCATGACCGAGCCTGTTATCACAGACACCACATTTGTGTCACAATAGCCTCAGGGGCAGAACCTTTGTGAAGGCAGAAAAAAAGCTTGTTTCCAAATCCATTCAGATGACTGTGATCCCATGCACGGGGAAGATCAAACTTCTTAAGTAGCTATTGATCAGCTAGATGAACAGGGACGCGGCGATTGATCGAACGGAGGGATGACCTCATCTCTGCCTTTGACACGGCAGGAAGGCACAAATTGAAACCGCGGAAGGGTAAGCACACTTCTCACCCTGTCATTTCCTGGAGAACGTGTGGATGTATCACACTCAAGCACCCCCAGTGGTCATCGGATCAATAGTCTGGCGAGTCGGTTTATGAATAAGATGGACAGAGGTTGCGGCTCAGTTCTCCTTGTATCAGCAACTCTTTGAACTGGTACATCTGAATGAATACACTAAAGGAGGCGGGGGGTTGGCTCGGCCAAGGGGAGGGACCATCTGCTCTTTGAGAGATGGTCATGATGGACATCTTGCCAGTCTTGCAAGAATGGGCCCAGAGGAATCCGCCCATCCTTGGAGGAAAACGCTGATCTGAGAGGATCTCCCTCCCGGCCAGCTGACACGTTGATAGACAAATGGCCCTGCTACTCTCTAACACTCTCAAACTGCTGGCCCATCCTTCTTGTACTACTCCTCCTTTCATGGGTGTGTGTGTGTGTGTCTTCCCCCAAACACTCCTCTTCCTTCATCCCATATTGTGTGTGTGCACAAGCACTCACATAACTAATTCATACGGCACATCGCAGTGACCAGAACACGTTCCCCCGACTTCTGCACAAGGTTTTAATTAAAGATACAGCTGCGGTTATTAAAATCACTCATAACCCACATCTTTCATCCAGGGATGAGCCCAATCTAGCAATCTGAGTTTACTTGCTGGTCTGTGCCGCCATTCACTGCATGTGTAACACACTTTATCACCAGCATCTGTATTACGTTAATGGGTCTGACGATGTAAGACGTAGCGTTGCATGTCCTTGGTGATTCAAGGATTTACAGAGTAGCTCATTTCTATGTCTTCAGGCTCGGATCGGTGGGGCCCCCAGGGAGTTTTAGATGGCACTTCACGGGTGGAAGGGCAGGAATGAAGTGTGTAAGGTTGATTTCCTTCTGACATCACTATTTCCAGAGGCCAGTGGGTCGCTTCAGTAAAAAAACTGGAGCCCAGAGAGGATCCTCACAGCCAGATTTTCATTAGAGTCCAACTCCAAACGCACTGCCGTCTTTTTTTTATTGTCCCACAGCACTGCCAAAACGCAATCAATAGGACTTTAGGAAAACTGGGTGCAATAGTGCACACTTTTTACTGACCCACAATCGATAAGAACTGTGAAAAACAGTGCCATGAGTAAATATTGAGGATACACACACACACACATACACACACACACAGACGCACAGATTAAAAGTGCCTCTGGACACAGGACACAAGGGGGTCGTTTGGAGCCGACTTAGATTACCTTGAAAATCCACCACAGGTTCCTGCTGCAACTGTGATTGATTCATTGAAGTGAATTAATTAACAAAACCCTTTAACTAATGAATCAATTAGGCAATTGATTTATGTGCATTACCCCTCTGGGCTATACTGACCATTAAAGATAACCTGTGCTCAATTTAAAGCGCTTCACAGCAGATTACATGCGGAGGAAGGCTCGGCTTACCTGTGTGTACCACTGCTGTGAGGATTTGCCAAGTAAAACACGGTGATCGTGACATTGCTTGTGTATGCTAAAGGAGTATTACTGCGGCATTAAATACACGCATTTTATCTTTATGTCACTTGAGCCTAAAGCTGTGCTTCGGGGCTGAGTTCCCTAAAATCCTTCTTTTCTCCAGATTAATAATAGATGCTTAAAGAAGAGGAAGAAATACATAATGACTACACTCCTGCCGCCGTGTCTCTGAGTCATATTCAAGCCAGAGCTCCTGCCGCAGTTCACTCTGGCCTTCGCTGTAATTAAACAATCTACATCTTTTAGATGCAGGTGATGGCTGGCAGACAGCTACGCCTCTTAACGCCTGTGCCGTGAGTGCATTCAGCATTCTGCTTGTCAAGCACAAACTGAATTAATGTTCTGATGGAAAAAAATGAGAACGCGGCAGTCACATATGGCCCGACGACAACATATAGCTGGACAGAAATCTCTGCAGCATTGTTTGATATATCTGGTGCATCCAACAAATCCACAGTGATAGATCGGTTCCCAGTCCTGTAAAAGACGTGATGTGGCTACTGGTCACCTGCAGGCAACGGGTGATCACGTCTTGAAGTCTGCAAACAAAGGCCATTTTGCATCTGAGACATTGCAGTGCAGTGGCCTTTGTCTCCCAGGGTCACAAGCTTTGGGTGGAGAGCTCTGTAAAGGTGACCTGATTAGACATTG